>CM037867.1:43054499-43416072 GCA_021292105.1 Anadara kagoshimensis
CTGGCGGTTTTTTTCTTCTTTTTTTCGATTTCATACTTGTTCAAATCATTATCATTAATAACCCGTTGTCTGGCTGATACTGGTTGCCATGGTACCACTATGCATACGCTTTGTGAAAGTTAGTTAGAATATTTTGTGTAACTAAAACAATATACAACCAATCGACCACCCTTATTATCCGTGATTATTAATCTCTGGACTAGTGTGTGTAAAACTTATTTTCACCATTAATACGCCATGTCTTTATATAAAAAAGCATTATGTAACAACGTGTGTGTGTGTGTGTGTGTGTGTGTGTGTGTGGAGTTAGGTTGGGTATAAGCACGTCTTGATTAGATTTAAATGGTAAAGTTTTATAATTAGGGAGCTTGAGTCTTGGCCACATTTGGTATTTTCGAAATACACATGTATAATCAACGTAGATAAATATACTTGTAAACATTACTTATACTTCATGTTAGAAACCATTTCAAAATCTTCAATATATTGATTTTAACTGATAATCTTAGTTTACAATATTATTTAGGTAAGCCTATCTCAAGTCATTACAAAAAACCTTGTCTAAATTCAAGTTATCTTGTCATTGTGTATTTGTTGAAACAGATCGTTATAATAAATAAATAAATAAATAAAAATAACAAACAACTGCCGGGGTGTAAAGCATATAAGTATTAGTAAACAATTTCTAGCTACTGGGTCAAACTAACCTATGCAGTTGCTCAGCATCAACAATGTCAAACAATTATGTAAACTAGCAAAATTTCTATATTAGAAATATTGTTTAACTTTATATCATTATATTTATACTCTTTATTTATTATCTCTTCTGGAAATATTGTTTGTATCATGTATACTGCTCACTGAACATTGTATGTTTGTATTATAATAGCATGTATATTGTAAATCCAATACTTGGATCGCTCTCTCTCTCTCTCCTCTCTCTCTCTCTCTCTCTCTCTCTCTCATAGCGTGGAAGTGTAGCACAATATGCGTTCATCCCCCCCTCTCTCTCTCTCTGTGTGTGTGTGTGTGTGTGTGTGTGTGTGTGTGTGTGTGTGTGGCGAGTTTCGTGGAAATATACTTTATTTGTCTGGATCAAGTTTGATTTAAATGTAATTTACCCTACAGGTAATTACTAGTATATAAATCGTGCATGTCTTCGATCCGGAGCTGTGTTCACCATTCATTAAAACATTTTGTGGTATGTAAGAGTTACGTGGAATGCCATAATCAAGAATAATAGAATAATTTTAATTGTATTTAACCAAATTCTTCAAAAGTTAAGCTATACTGTAAAAAAACCTCTATAAAAAAATTAATATATTTTTTATATTTATATAAAATTTAACATCAAATATAACATTTATCTACAAAGTTGATTTTAAATACATTACTAAACGACACCAGAATGAAGTGAATCCAGATATCGTTATAAACCAACATTCCCCAGTGGTAATCAATTCTGTTTCCCGGACTGTTCTTAACAGAATGGTGTAAGATGTCGGAGCAGTCTCCGATATCAAACGGGAAGGTGGTTCATTATATCCGTGATGGATGTTTTGACCACTCGTCCTTTAGGGGCGCTCTCTCAATTCTTATACTATTTCTAACTTTTTACAATTCTAATTTCTGTCTTGCATTGTACAGTTGGTGTTCTATTGCTTACAATAGCCATCATCTGCCCCTGAACGACTGTTGCCTAGTTGTTCAGGGTTCAATTCCCCTGGGTTACGGTAGCCTAGTGGTTGAAGCACGTCTTTAATCACATGGCGTCTGTAGTCCGGGGTTCCACTTGGTCAGTGGGTATCTATCCTCTGTTCCTGGGCTTCGGTTGCCTAGTGGTTAAAGCTTTTAATCACAAGGTGCCTAATGAACCATGCTGTTTAATCACAGGCAAAATCTCTGCACCTTAGTCTATAGCTGGTGACGTCTCGGTGTAAGTGAAATATTCTTGACTGGTATGTAACACGCTATGACTCAACTTATGATCAACTTTTAAAGTCAAGGTACAAATGTTTATATCCGTTGCCAATTTGCCCCTCAAAATAATGTGCAAAAAACATATTAGGAGTTGAGCAACACATGAAGAACGGCTGGTAAGTTGCTTATGAGGAGTAAAAGAAGGTCTTTCCTTGGAGTTAATCTCTGGCGGTTTTTTTCTTCTTTTTTTCGATTTCATACTTGTTCAAATCATTATCATTAATAACCCGTCGTCTGGCTGATACTGGTTGCCATGGTACCACTATGCATACGCTTTGTGAAAGTTAGTTAGAATTTTTTGTGTAACTAAAACAATATACAACCAATCGACCACCCTTATTATCCGTGATTATTAATCTCTGGACTAGTGTGTGTAAAACTTATTTTCACCATTAATACGCCATGTCTTTATATAAAAAAGCATTATGTAACAACGTTAACTGATAATCTTAGTTTACAATATTATTTATGTAAGCCTATCTCAAGTCATTACAAAAAATCTTGTCTAAATTCAAGTTATCTTGTCATTGTGTATTTGTTGAAACAGATCGTTATAATAAATAAATAAATAAATAAAAACAAACAACTGCCGGGATGTAAAACAATTTCTAGCTACTGGGTCAAACCAACCTATGCAGTTGCTCAGCATCAACAATGTCAAACAATTATGTAAAGCAAAATTTCTATACAATGCTTTAAATATTAGAAATATTGTTTAACTTTATATCATTATATTTATACACTTTATGTATTATCTCTTCTGGAAATATTCAGTTTATATCATATATACTGCTCACTGAACATTGTTTGTATGTTTGTATTATAATATCATGTATATTGTAAATCCAATACTTGGATCTCTCTCTCTCTCTCTCTCTCTCTCTCTCTCTCTCTTCTTTCTCTGCATGTGTGTTCATTGAATTATCACGTTAATTAAATTTGATTTTTTGTAGAAAAAATATTTTCGAAAACAACAGGCGAGTTACATTTTGCCACGGTGCTTTTTTAATGTACATTCTTACGTATTATTTCTATAAAAATAAAAACTAGTTCAAAGGCACATAACTTATTAGTGAAACAAACACGAAAAGTGGTTCTGAAAAACGAACTTAGCAAAGATTTTACCGTGAAACTTTTTGATCAAAATCTTTATCATCTCAAGTTTTATTGCAGGTGGTCATCTAGTCAGTACATAAATCAGCTTTCATATGATTTTTGGAACTATTGGTTTGATTTAATGATCCTTCATTTACAAAACAGTCCGACTAATCAGCCAACTTATCTTGTTTTGGACGGTTTGTGACAAATCTACAACAAGTCAAAAATTAAAATAAGGGTTTTATTGGGTTGATTAGTTGGACTACAATTAGAGATACTCATTTTGTCAGTTTTAACTACCGAACCACTGGAGTTTCGGAAAACCGTTAAATGCAAGTCAGTCCGGAAAATGTGTTCATGTTCAATTTTCTACTTATCTGTTACAATAATTACGTTACTTCCGTGTGTATAGTTTTTAGCCACAACAAAAACCGTTAGAGAGGTAAATATTTGTTTTACTGTGTGTTAAATTACATTGCTGTTTAAGCTAGAATCATAAACTAGTAGGCACACAGAGGAGCGCATGTCTACATAAAAAATGCCACTGCAAGAATTCAAATACTAGTATTTACTTCAAAAATAAAAATCATGGCAACTCAACTGAATCATCATGAATTCATACTCTTCTTTTGGGTTAAACAGTGACACTTTGGTATAACAAAATGAACTAGTTCATATTTGATCAGTCCAGTATGTACTCATATTTCTAGAGTAGTAGACCTGAATAAAATTCTATGTTTTTTTAGATTGATCTGTATTAAATTTTTGTACGAACACAAATCAGTTAATTGATTATATAATGAGGGTAAATGGTAAATACAGACTTGAATGTTATAGGTTAAATGGAAGCAGTGGATCATGTTGTGTTATAATAATATGGTTATGGCAAATATAAACAATAATATAATTAACATAATGAACATAAAATCATGATGCCTAACAGGAACATGTAGCTGACACATACATATATAATAAATGAATATTTGGCAAGAAAATAAAATGTAATACATGAAGATGTACATTAAGTTATTTTTCATATTTCTAGATTTGAATATTATTTTCAATATCTCTCTTTTATTGCTGTTGAAAAGTAATTGGATTTTTCTTTTAGAACTTTGTTTATTAAAAGAAGGATTGGAATTCATGATTTTAGAGAAGACATGTCTATTTTTTATATTTAGAGGACTGTATTTCATCTCCTATGCTTTTCATACTGCAGCAGGTACATGTCCTATTTTTATAATCTATATTGCATAGTGTATATTCCAGTTTCAACCATTAGTATGTAGGCATATGTTTTGAATTTAGCAATGGTAGATCTATCAGAAAAATTAATACAAATTATATAACATATTCATTTATCGAAATTATTTGTTGAACAGAGCATTCTGTTTATAGGTTTACAAGTGTAGCAGTCTGGGTAGCTCAGTGGAAGAGCACTTGCCTATAGTGCGAGAGGTCCCGGGTTTGATCCCCAGTCCGACCCTGCATTTTTTATCTTGCCTGTTATTTTGGGGGCTTGTCTGACACTGGGAAGTGGCGGTTCAACAGGTTGGTCCCGGGAAGGAATTGGGGGTTTTGATTCAAGGGAGATAAATCGTAAAAAAGGGAGGGAGGAATGTAGGGGTCTGGGTAGCTCAGTGGTAGAGTACTCACCTATAGTGCGGGAGGTCCCGGGTTCGATTCCTGGTCCAACCCTGCATTTTTTCTCTGTCCTGTTACACAAGCTTTTATATCAATTATATTCTGTTTTTCAGATTGAACGAGATATTAATAGAAGGAAGATGTCGTCATCAGATTTGATGAACGTAAAACATGATTTTACTTCATTAATACAGGAAGTACAGCCATGGATATTATCACACTTTGTTATGTGGTTAGATCTGAAAGTTGCTGAATTTAAAGTTTATGGTTACATGATACTAGGTAGGATTGACATACATGTGTCCAGGGATTAAGATGAACAGGGCCATTAGCCCATGACCCCCAGAAATTTGTCTGGGGCCCTTAAACTCTTTGAGGTTTTTGCTATGAATTACTATTGCAACTTCTCTTCAAAAACGAGAAAGTTAGCTGGGGCCCCAACTCAAAATAGTTAAGCTTCATCCCTGACTGTGTATATAAGTTGTACATATTGTATATGTTTTTCTACAATTCTAGCTCTATACGAGTCTATATCATAAACAAATTATCAAAAACAGTTCCTGACCATCTTACACTATAATTCTTATTTAATATAATATCTCATTTGGCTGAAATTCCTAAATTGTACTTAATTGTTATAATTCAAATAATGTTAATTTTGCAACCTATTTTTGAATCCAAAGTTACAATTTTCAGTGAAAACAAAATTCCAAAATTTTGCAGTTGACATTTTGGGTCATCTATAATCTGATAATATCTTGCCTGTACAATTTTATACTACGGTAAGGTCCAATAAAATTTAAATTGATTGCCTACCTGTTAAATCAATCTCAGAATTTGTTGTTAAATAACAAAACACAAACCCTGTCAGAATGGCCCGATTCTCCTCACGGAGAGACGGAAATAAGTCAAGTAAGTCAAACCCTGTCAGAAAGCATTATAAAAATATTTTTATTGCAGATCAAACATCAGAAAGCCAACATGCTCAAATTAATGACCATCCAATCAGAAGAGCTGATGGGAAATTGGTAACCAAGCAAGTAGTCAGGTCAGATCCAGATGTTACAATTATTCCACGGTCAAAGGTTAACAGTTCAGCCAGTGGGATTAGACAAAACACAAATTTAGCAAATAAGAGAAATGCAGAAATGGTTCCTATGGTTAAGCAAATTAACAAAGAGACAGATAATTGTAATTCTAGTAGTAAAAGATATGATGGAAAAGTTAATGATATAGAAAATATTGTCACTCTTCACATGGATGGTATTCATAATAATATAACAAACTCAAATAAAACATCACTGATTGAATCATATGACAAGCAAACAAAGAACCAATCAGAAAGTGATCATATATCAAACACCCAATCGGATTGTAACATGAGAAAAAAGAACCAATCAGAAAGTGTTCAAAGTGGAATCCACCAATCAGATTGTATGAATGTGTCTGGTGATACAGAATCTTGTTACAGGCAGGACAATAATTTACCTCTTTACAAAAGTTTACAATTTAATAAAGTTATTTCAAATAATCCAAGAAACAAATACAGAAATATTGATGATGGATTGCAAATCTTAACTGAGAATGAGTCTCTGGTCACTACAAACAGAACAGCCAACCCTCAGCTTTGTGTAGAAGACAATACTGAGTATCAGTCTCAGCAACTGGATAATTTACAAAGATATCAACCAATGAAATCGACCAATACAAATCAGTATGCAGAAAAGGACAGTGTAAATCATGTGACTTCAGTAGATCATGTGACTTCAGATTTGAGTTTAGATGAATCTACTGGTACAGTTGTTGTGAAAATAGAAGATGATACAGATTATGACCAGTTTAATTGTAGTACAAGAGTTGTTTCCCCTGATAAAGATGGACAGGATAGAAGTTTTAGTTCGTCATCAGATATCAGCTATGTAGCTAGTCAGAGTACAAATGAAGACAGCATGGTATACTCTGGTACGTCTACCGTTAGTGATGGAATGTCTTTATATCTTGTATGTACAGATCAGGAAGAAGGAGCTTTGTCTGCAGGTGAGTACATTTTGTATTTGTTTTATATGTAGAGTACTCGCTCTGAAAGTGGAAGGTTATAGGTTCCATCCCTGGCCGAGTCTGATCCAATGTTCTTTCACCAAGCACTCGGCATTACGAAATGAAAGTTACAACTCTTTTTGGATGAGAACTGAAAGTACTGGTAAATGGGGTTCCATTCGCAGTAGGCATGACACGATAAAGAACCCTTCTGTATAATGCTATTAGTGCAACACACAGGCAAAATTTCTGCATCCTTGCCTATAAGTCACATCTTGATATAAGTGAAATATTCTTGACTGAGATGATTACCATCATTACTCAACTCTACTTATTTTATATATGTCCTAAATAATACTCCTATAAGTGAAATATTCTTGACTGAGATGATTACCATCATTACTCAACTCTACTTATTTTATATATGTCCTAAATAATACTCCTATAGTAACATATTTTTTAGGATGAAAACATGTGTAGGTATCAAGGAGGTTTATAGTACATGTATTTACAGGGACTGAATACAGGTCCCATTTCCAAAAGATCATCCACCTCAAGGACTGCATGCAGATCCTATTTCTATTGGTACATTCTACTGCAGGGGGTATTAACAATGGGATATTTAAATAGAAAAAATATCCACCCCTTCCACTTTACAGTTTGTGCTTGAAAAAATTAATCAATGTTATTTAATTAAGTTAAAATATGGCAGTAAAAGGTTATATGACAAATCTATTTATTTGTCTTTTATTCTGTCTTCTCCATTTATCACCAAAGAATCTTGTCCGAAAAATTTTAATATTTCTTAACAAAGATCATGTTGATATGTGCAAATTATTGGTTCAGAATATTTGTTTATACATGATTGTGTAAGCATGCTTTCCATTACATTTTCCATTTAGTTTCCATACATTTCCATATGGTTTGACATTTATTAGATTTAGTACAGCTTTAATATGGTTCATGTTTTAAAATGCACATTTGAAATTTGTTGTTTGTATGCACAGTGATTCATTTTAAATACATTTCAGGTTCCCCATTTGGATATTCAGATGGCATATCCAAAAATCAGTTCAATCGGAGAGCAATTAATCATAGCAGTAAATGGAAGAAATGGATTGATCCAGAGAGCGGTAAATACAAATGTAGTCAGTGTAATAAACTGTTTGTAAACAGGTCATCATTCTACCGACATAAACGTCTACACGGAGAAAAACGATTCCATTGTTATATGTGTGATAAGGCATTCCATAGAAGTGAACATTTACGAATTCACATCAGAAGACACGGTAGAATTGATTCATTTCACTGTCATAATTGTAACACACAGTGTGAGAATCTACAGACATATCAAGAACATGTAGAACAGTGTGTATTTATCACAGATAATCAAGAACACATGCAGGTTGAACAGTGGTCTTCTACAGCAGAGGGGAATGGGAATGGATCTGTGAGCACCATAATATCATAAATCTATCTACAAAAACATATTGAGCAGTGTGATTTCATCATAGATATCGGCAATTAAGAACACATGCATGTTGAACAGTGGTCCATAGTGGAAAATAGGGATAGATCTGTGAGTTTTAGTACAATTGTATCATGAATCTACTCCAATTGACCCAAAAAAATAATATATCTACAGGAACAGGTTGAACAATGTGTGTTCATTATAGATAGTAGCCTTCTACAGGAGAGAATACGGATATAAGAACAAGTGTTAGATTGGCCAACTTTATAATATGAAGTGACCACCTCTTTATTAAAAGGACCAAGTTGTTATAAAATCACCTGCTTTGTAGATACCACCCTTTATAAAACACAAGTATTTGATTGTCCTTTGTAAATTAAAATTCAATAGAACCTGTACATAACAGCCACCGTTTTAAGGTATACATGTATAAGGTCCAAATACAATTGTTTTTAAGTATATGTATCCATTGATGATCATGGCCCAGATTTTTTAAGTTTAGTTTTTATACCCCCCACATCACCATGTCTGTATTTCCGTCCGTGTCCGGGCTGTATCTCAGAATTCCTTTGGGCTTGCTGTCATAAAACTTGACATGAATAATCTTCATGGTCCAAGGGTGTGTCATGACCTTGACAAGGTCATATCTGAAAGGTCACGGGAAAACATAAAATGTTGGTACTTGGCTCTCAAGAGACAGTTCTAGTTTTTCTATTCTTATTTATGGAAAGAACCATGTGTGTGTGTGTGTGTGTGTGTGTGTGTGTGTGTGTGTGTGTTAATTGCAAATATGGACTGATTTTTAGCTTATATTAACATTTTTATGAAAAAGTATATGTTCTCATGTGACAATATTTATTTATAAATGCATTTTGATAAATAAAATTTAATAATATTATTGATATCAATACACACTCACATTATTTCAAAAATGTAATTACAACATACATGTATAGAAGTTTCCAGATTAATTTAAACACAACAAACAAGACGCAAGATGTGCCAAAGTTCACAAGTAGTCATTACAACTATAAATACAAAATAACAATTGAAGCATCCACTTGTTTTGCTTACCATTCCAAAGCACACGGTCTCACTTCCCTTGTGGAAGTTCATGTGCTTTACCTAACTTGTCAGCTTTAAAGTTTTCTACTTTGCTTCTGGATTGTTATTGGGACATGGATTAGTATGTTTGTTTTTGATTTGCACTCAGTGGTTCATGTATATGAAACAAGGTTACTTGTCTTTGGTATCCGTAAATGTAGTAAATTGTTTCAACTATATTCTCTGTGTTTTTTACTGCTTAACTTGTGAACACAATAGACACTTAGCCATTTACTATTATGGTCTCTGGTGAATTTATGATTTTATAGTGATAGAAAAGATGAATATCTTCAATAAATGTAGATGGTAAACTATAAGGTCTACATATTTTAGCTGTGGTTCTTGTCTGCCAAACATTTTTTAGGATTTTTTCCTGTTATTTATGTTAGATTGTTTAATAGACAACATACCTGTTATTAGGAGATATAATTTTCCAACAAAGAATTCGTATACCAATGGGTACAAACTGTGCACCAATGCTTGCTGATTTGGTTCGTTATCCTTATGAAGCAGGATTTATGCAGAACCTTGTTAAATCTAGAGAGAAGACTGTTGCCAAATCATTCAACTCCACATACAGATATATAGGCGACGTTCTGTCTTTTAACAATCCTAAATTTGGAGACTATGTAAATGCCATCTGTACTAGCAAGCTTGGAATAAAAGATACGACTGATTCCTGAAGTTCTGCTTCATATTTAGACTTATACCTAAATTATGACGCCCACGAAAGGCTACATTTTAAACTTTATGACAAACGTGCTGACTTCAATTTTTCTATTGTCAACTTTCCTTTTCTATGCAGCAATGGGTGTCCATTGAAAATAAAATAAACTTGGAGAGAGATTGATATTTTTCACTTGTACCTATAGTTGTAACTAGAAATCTGTATGCGCATCCGCGATTTGAGCTGAATATTTTTGCACAGAGTAAAACTTTGAAGCTATGGAGATTCAATAGTAAAATGTTTGGTTTATTGGAATTCAACATCACAATCAGGCAAATGGCAAGTCCCGTTGCGCATATGACGAAAAACGTCACCAAGGACACAACTTCCCGTATAAATATCGCATTTTCGCCATGTAAATTCTCTATAGCGCCATTGTTTAATTAAAAGGCATACTTCAAGGTCACAAACACACGGACTCTTTAGTAATATCGTAGGAAAAATGCCATTTTCTTTATTTGGAAGTCGGATTTGAAAAAAGTTGAATACGAATATCTATGAATACTCTAAATACCATTTAAAACATTGTTCACACATAGCTTTAGGAATTAGTCGTGTTCATGGTTGTGTTGGCAGTTAAGATTTCGTTTGATTACCACTGATTAAGGATAATTAATGAGTTAAGTGTTGGTAACAGCCACATACCTCGCTCATGAATATTGTGTACATACTTATCATTCTTATCTACACCAAATGAACTCCTGATAGGTGAAAAATGAATTCTAAATTTAACCTAATAGAACCTTAACCTTTCTGCAAGACAAAAATCACTTGTTATATATATATATATATATATATATATATATATATATATATATATATATATATATATATATGAATTATCATTTTTTGTCTCATAAACATAACCAGATACCGACACATGTCCAAAAACAATCCAAAAAGTAAAACAAACTTTAAAAAAAGACAACTAGCAAATTAAGTTAAACAAGTGAATCATGACCATCTGGGAAGTGAGACCGGATGCTACGTAACAATAACCAACTCCATTTAATAAGCTTAAAATTTACATGTATGAATAAAATGTGAAAACGATAACAATCTTCATTTAGCAATACAGTTTTCACGCAACAAGACGTAGCCAATCTTTGTATATAACCACAGCTGAACGGAGAATACTGGTATTGAATAACAAAAATATAATGATGCAAATAATATAAGACTAGTGTTGAAAAGAGCTAATTGGTACCGAATTAATCCCCTTTACTACTGGATACAAAACCAAAGTGACGTAACACCATATATATGTATTATTATAACGGGGAATTTAGCTCAAATTTAGCTAACTAAAATGATTAAAATACAACATACAAATTCACTCTATTTTCACTACTTTTAATTGGAATGGCGACCCGGACTATCCAGTGGTCAGCTCCAGACTGACGTTAAAATCAAATTCAAAAATAAACAACAACCGAATTATATCTGGATTACTTAACACAATAAAATTGAGACATAGCTATTAGTGTCACATTGCCGGGAAATCCGGAACAAAGAAATAAAGGTGTTAAATCAAATACTGAGTAATTAACATGTAAGAAACCATATCAACTAGTCAAGGAAACGTTAATTAGTCAATTATCCAAACATGTTCATATCTTTGAATTTTACACTGTCACAATAACTCTCTTCTCCGAAAAAGTTCGACCTCGAACTTACACGAATAACCTAAGGTTTTAAATAAACTCAGTCTTTTTTTCAGTTACTTTTTTAGATAAACAGAATTTTGTCAGTTATGGTTTCCACGTCGCGCATAATACTTCCCTCGCTTTGTCCCTGCTTGATGTCTTTCCTGTCGACCGTTTCCATTATTGAATCGTCGGTCGACGGTAGTTTCTCTTGTAAGTTCCTCTATCCTAGCTCATTCTTTGACCTTTATTCAGCTCTTTCAAATAGTCTATATAAAGTAGATCCTTGCTTACTCCAATTGTCTAGTTTTCTTCCCGTATTGCTTGGTTTTCAGTTTTAACACGCTCAAGCTCTTTTTCTAATTTGCGTATTTGTTCTTGTTGTGCACTAATAGCTGTTTCATACGCCTCATTCTTTGACCTCTCTTCGACTAACTCATTTGAACGTATTACATATAGCTGCTCGCGGTGTTTGTTCGCTTCTAGCAAATACGTTTTCTCCTCAAGTTCTGCTGAGGTTTCTCGCAAAGCATCGGATGTTGCTTTAATTGACCTGTTCTTTTGCTGGACGATTGTTTTTAAATTTTCTATTTCAATTTTGTATTCCTTTTCCTGTTTTATATGAGCACATATCCGTTTTGTTGTTTTAGTTTTATCAGCCTTTGTTGTTCTAAGGTCCAAAACATTCACAAGTTCGGAATTACTTAGTGAACTGAATGGTAGTTCAGTTGCCGATTTCTTCCCTTGTATGTATTTTTCATACCTGTTTGAGTCACGCTGTTTCCGTTTTAGAGATTTCTTTTTGTAATGGTTGATAATACGTTGCTTCCTAAAATTCCGCTTCCGAATAAAACAGCAGCGTGCATAGTGTCCTAAGAACCCACAATAAAAACACTGTACATGCCTTGCTCTGCATCTCCAAAAGTGTCCTGGTCCATTAGAAAAACTACATCGATGACAACGCTGTTCAAAACGGTCATTTGAAAAGCTGATCAAACGTTCATTTCTAAATGTGTCCATTTTAAATATCCATTTTCTGTCAAACTTAGGCAACGGAATCGTAGATTCAGCTAAAAAGTGAATCTGCCCGGATATCTCTCACCACTTATTATAACGGGGAATTTAGCTCAAATTTAGCTAACTAAAATGATTAAAATACAACATACAAATTCACTCTATTTTCACTACTTTTAATTGGAATGGCGACCCGGACTATCCAGTGGTCAGCTCCAGACTGACGTTAAAATCAAATTCAAAAATAAACAACAACCGAATTATATCTGGATTACTTAACACAATAAAATTGAGACATAGCTATTAGTGTCACATTGCCGGGAAATCCGGAACAAAGAAATAAAGGTGTTAAATCAAATACTGAGTAATTAACATGTAAGAAACCATATCAACTAGTCAAGGAAACGTTAATTAGTCAATTATCCAAACATGTTCATATCTTTGAATTTTACACTGTCACAGTATAACTAGCTAGGGACGGTTTGGTATTGAATAACTTAACATAATGTATAAACAAATTAAAAATAAACGAGTGTAGAAAACTATCTAATTAGTACCAAACATATCGTAAACCTTAGATGTTTGTGTCAGTATTAATTAGCGTTTGTTTAACTGTACACTAAATATCGACTTTCTGCTGCTTCTAACTGATGAAAAAAGTGAAAACATACCTTCTGTGGTACCTAATTTATTCTTGAAATTGTATAGAAAAATGTTAAGATACATAATATATACCGGCTAGTCACTGAATTCCGTTTTAGATTTTAGCAGTACTTAATTTTTAAACTAAGGTTATTTTTGAATATATATCAAAACGTTTGGATACGACAATACGCAAAATGTGGTTGGAAGAATAGTGTTTCATTTCAGAATACTAGAGTACTTTAATTTAAATCTGGATAATTCCTAGCAAGACATTTAATAAGAATCGATTTATTAATCCATCACACGGTAGATTCTGTGTTATTAAGTTTAATTAATGTGTTTGGTGTTATTAACAGCCGCTCTAACAAGATTTTCTAAGTGAACCCCGAGAGAGAGCTGAGCCGTTTATTTATTAACTCATCTTTATATAACATTCCTACATACTTATCTGCACCTTGCGATGTATCGAAATTACAAACAGGAATGAAGTGTATACAGCCATATTGGATTTTATAAATAACATTTTAACAATATAACAACATACAATTTATACAACATCATGTTGAGATGCTAACGTCTCCGCTTCAAAGGATGAACAAAACCTGGTTAAATTTAATTTTGGTTTTTATTGCTTTTTTGAATATTGGAATGAAAGGTAAGTTAAAATTTAGTAAAATATTCTTTATTTCGAGTTTAAGAAATTTTTATGAGGAATTAGTTTAGGAATATTTCATCATCATTCAAGTTAAGATATCCAGTGATGTTTTTATAACATGTTTGGTTCTCAATCTAGGGCATGGTTTTCAGCTACAAATTAACATTTTTATTTAGATTTAAATTATCAAAACGCCATCGAATCAACATTTACCTGATATTGGATTCTTGGTAAATTCAAGCTTTAAAAAAAGGAAAAGATATTGTTGGACAGAGCAAAGGAAGAAATTCAGAAACGAGATAAAAATGATCTCACTGAACTCTATGGGGCATTTGTGCTACAAACTGTTAATGTATCAGAACCGAGGAAACATATTATTGCTTTCTTCTATTTTATGTTATCAAAACATCATCGAATCAATATGTCTGTAATTGTTTTCTTGGTGCATTTGTTTTGACGTCTCCTAGAAAATGGATGAACATGAAATGGAAGTAAAACCGCTTTGGTATACCTTTGCAATCTCACAAATCGCCACACTTTATTGAAGTCCAAACATTCATTTGTATTCTGCTTTAAATTAAAAGCATTCAAAAATTCCTAATAATGCCAAAATCTGACAAAAATGGTGGAAATAAATCGAGGCTATATTTTACATATAAATTGCTAATGATGACTCTGAACTCTATGATATTGCTGGGACGTTAAACAACATTACTCAACTCTATGATATTGCTGGGACGTTAAACACCATTACTCAACTCTATGATATTGCTGGGACGTTAAACGCTATTACTCAACTCTATTATATTGTATGGTATTAACTGTTTATTTATATAGTCAGAGTTGTGACACTTGTTGATTTCGGAACATTGGGTTTGTCGTTCAAACATTCTACAGCATACAACTAGATGTCCTTTTTGTAGTTTTTAAACATTTTATGACGTGGTATGACATAGAGCATAATATAAAACTTACAACGACAACGGTAAAAAAATGTAAATTAACAAGTCTCATGACATAACTATTTTGCTCAATAAAAGGGTTAAAAACCAGCTATACTTGGTGTAAGCAAACCATGACTTTTGTTAGGTATTTAACCTTACAGAAAGGATTCTTTATAACACCAAAAGTGCTTTAAATAAAAGTATCATCAACTCACCTTTACAAGATAGTAATTTACATAATGCGCATTGCAATGGTTCACGGAACCAGAGTTTCCAAAGAAAACTAACGGCCTTCTATCAGCGAACTGACAAACTTTCAAGTCGAATGGGATTCGAACTTAGGAGGATGGAGGTATTTGATTGAAAACCATTTTTTAAATCTCGAATAAAAAGCGAGTTAAAATTGGTAACGGTGGTGTACATTTTTATTTTCAATGTTTAAACTGAAAATAGAAAAAGGCGAATGGATAGCTTATAGTCAGCCAATTCCAGAGAAACCAGCAACACGCGCGTCAAATCAGTTGTAAACAAGATAAGGCAATTATAATTAGTAGCCAAACTACTGAAATAATAACAAAATTATCGTACATTTATATAAGTTATTATGAAATATGATCTAAAAATCAGAAGATCATGGTTATGTGAGCTTGTATATACACGCGATTTCTGTCTACACTCGACTTTACAAGAACCATATTTCTATAGAGTAGGTTGTATAAAACAAGTACTACAGCTACCTCACAAAACCCTCTCTAGAGAGAGTGAACTACCAATAACTGTGTTATCTATATACGAGATCGTCAGAAACTTTACAGTGTTGAGTTAAACTACAGAAATAACAAGGTTTTGGTGCTGAGGTGATTTCTTAAAAACATGTTTTGACATTAAAACGTAATCATTGCTCTGTTTTCGAAATTAGATTTAAGTAAAAGTCTGTAAATATAATTTACATTTGTATTCTCCAATTATTGTCGATCATCGCACCTCTACATCATATACATGCATGTACATTATGATTCATCAGAACCCACAGCCCTTAGCTAAATATACGGAATTGTATTTGAACAACACTAAAATATGATTCAATGGCGCATGTTAAATAAAAAGGTATTTACATACAGTTCATTGCCATCTTCAATGGTATAAGGGCGAAATGACTATTCCAGAGCAAGTTGTCAAGAGGCGTTTGTTGGAAGTAGGTTGTTATTGTAAATTACAAAAAATAAAAAAGTGTCCAGTATTGTTGTGTTTTAAGTATTTTAAGGCTTCACAATTCTTGATGGTTTTCTCCGGGCATTCCGGTTCCCTTCACTATCCCAGAATTGACCGCCTCGATATAAGTGAAAGAATCTTGACCCATTACTCCACCACACTATACTCACAGTTCCACAAAGTATCAATTGTAATGTCGCTTTCTGATTGTCAGTATTTTAACATATTAACTTCAAACACCATATTCTTGCATTAGGATTAAATTTATTTAGGTCTTGCATTGGGAATCAACTTATTTAGATGTGTTTGGTAACGTGGATATCAATACATCAAACTCCTCGAGTTATTTCAATAAAATTAAGTCTGCAATTTTCAATTCTTTATTTGATTGAAAATTGGATCCAAAATTGATCATTATTGATACAATTATAATTTTAACTTTCAATTCTCCTGTGTATCTTTACGTAAATTGTCTCACTACTTAATGCATCTGTTATTAGCTGCCAGATGATGTTAAGATAAAAATAAATGATCGTGCATTAACGCGCACTAATAAACCTTATCTGTTAACGTGTAACAAGTATTGCGCGTGTGTAAGTACTCTCTGATAGTGTTAGCGGTTACTCGTGTGGATGGTAAAGCGCGTGTTTTAATCGTTGATAGATAGAGGGTTTTCTGTGTTAATTGGACTTACAGTTTTCTTTTGATGCTGTAATCATTCGTTTTAATCGATATGTTTAAGATTTGTATATTTGTATCTAAGGTAATTTTAATTGCAAAATTATCTACATCTCGGTAACCAAGCGTTTTATGCCGGCTTTAGATCTGGAAAGCAATAATCAAGCCTTCTTATACAGTTGTGTTTAATTAAAGCTACAGCAAAATATAAATTCGACAGTTATATACTGTTTGAAGAAAATAAATTCACCATTTATACAACCTATATCTATAGATACATTGCCAAACGCAAATACTGAGAACTAAACTCTTGCTTGACAAGAATACTGAAGACACGCTTTTTAATAAATATACCACTGAATTCCCATTTCTCAACCCAGAGAGAGAGAGAGAGAGAGAGAGAGAGAGAGAGAGAGAGAGAGCATACTTTATGAAATGGCTTATTGATGCCAAAAAGTTCAGCATACCAATTTACATTCTAAGCCTGTAATGGTTTCATGCGGTAATTTTTGCAATCTTTTATTTTTTCGTTTTTTGTGTAAAGTTATGTTAGGTAAATATTGAATGCCGACATTTAACACGTTATTACAATTAAAGTATTACATGTCCGTTATTTCATTTACGTCATGTTGCATCAATATTTGGCCAGGATCCATTTTAAACATTAGTACAATTTTAATAAATATGGGCATTATGGCTCTACAGCTAGCAGAGGTTATCCTAGGAAACACTAATTATATGTATGTGACCTTATTAGTTATACCTAGATATGACTTGCAATGGTATTATCCAGTGTCCAACGTGATACAAAGCTCTTAATGTATCGAATGGGAATAATTACTAGTATACCACAATAACGTCCGCCATGAGACATGGAAAGATGACTAACACCAGTGCTGTAGCGCAGTACACACTACCAGAAACAATCATCTCACGTTGTCACATTTCACGCGGCTTGTAAATAGTTCAAGTAAATCTTTCAAATACAAAGTGTAAAAATATACTTTTTTATTGGAACTGCTACATTAATGGGATATTTACCGTTGGTAACTATACATCAATTTATTCATTTTGGAGATTTTTTGGCAACTTGCATAATAAAACGAAGATATATGACGTCACGAATTTGTTGCCAAAACTATAAAACCTTTGTGAACGAGAACAATCAAAAACACAATAAAAAGGGAAATAAAAAGACTCCTTGTAAGATTACTAATTATGAAACTCTCGACTTAGGATGGGCACTGGGTATAATGATAACAGTATTAAGTGATACGGTTCAAATAGTTTTTGTAGGACTCATCCTCACTGATCTATGAAACACGCAATTTTTGCTTTTTAATGTATGTTTATATACAATCAAAACAGACATACTAACCCATGTCTGAATCACAATCCAGAAGCAAAGTAAAAACTTTAGAACTGACAAGTCAGGTTAGACACGTGAACTTCCACCAGGGACGTGAGGCCGGGTGTTCCGGAAGGGTAAGCACCTGAACTTTAATATTCAAATATGTTAAAATCATATTGATACTAGTTAACAATTTATTTTTATTTTCAGAAATAAATGGATTTAATTGTTCTTCTGACACTGATTGTCTTCCATCCGGGTACTGTGCAAACAACAGTCAATGTGTATGTAAAGATGGATACCAGCTGACTTCCGGTGTTCAGTTTCTGTGTCAACTTCAAAACTGTACGACGAATAAGGACTGTGAAGAAATGCTAAACAACAGTGTTTGCGATATAAGTGGTATGTGTAAATGTCCGGACTTTACCATTCTTGATGAAACATTAGTAGCTTGCCGGAACATTTCATTAGGTGATAGTTGTTTCAATGATACAGACTGTACCAGTACAATTGTCAGCAGCTCATGTGGAAGTGATAGAACATGTTCATGTCAAACAGGTTTTAAACCTGATCATGTTAGTAAACAATGCATTCCTATACAAATAAACGACAATTGTTCTATGGACTCGGATTGTAATGTTTCTGTAAGAAACAGTGTGTGTTCCGTGCTTGGAACGTGCCAGTGCATTCCAGGATATGAGTTATCAAAGAACGGTACAGACTGTCATCATGTTCTGTTAGACAAAAATTGTACCAGGGACAGTGATTGTAACACTACAGTACTGAACTCTATATGCTTAAACAATACATGTCAGTGTTTGGTTGGATATAACTTCGCGTTTAATGACACATGTGAATTGGTTATGTTTGGTAATTATTGTTCCGACGACAAACAATGCAATGCCTCGCTTCTGAACTCTAAATGTATTGATAATATATGTCAGTGTATGTCAGGGTACAACTTGTCACATAACGGGTCTAAATGTGAGCAGATTTTGTTAGGTGGCGTCTGTCTTGAAGACAAACATTGTAACTCGTCAGTGTTGAACTCTGTGTGCATGGACAATATATGTCAATGTTTACCAGGATATTACTTAACAATGAACGATACAAAATGTGAACGGATAATATTTGGAGATAGGTGTTTAGAGGACCAGTATTGTAATGCATCCCTGTTAAACTCAAAATGTGTCAACAATACGTGCCAGTGTATTCCGGGTTTTAACTTAGAACGAAACGGGACCGTGTGTGAACAGATATTGTTAGGAGATCCATGCACAGAGGACCAACACTGCAACACGACAATACCAAACTCTAAATGCGTGAACAATACATGTCAGTGTATTGAAGGACATAACTTAACATTGAATGGGTCAAAATGTGAGCGATTTTTATCAGACTATGTCTGTTCAGAGAACCAACATTGCAACTCGTCATTTCCAAACTCTGAATGTGTCGACAACATCTGTCAATGTATGCAAGGATACAAATTAAATTTGGATGGTTTACACTGCCAACAGGTTGCTTTAAGCGAAGTGTGTACAGACGACAAACAATGTAATACATCAGTATGGAATTCTGAATGTGTAGATAATATCTGCCAATGTATTACAGGATACAACTTATCCTCCAATGGTACACAATGTGAGCGGGTTTTGTTAGGACATGCTTGTACTGAACATCAACATTGCAACACGACTATTGTAAATTCCGAATGTGTTGGTGGAATGTGTCGGTGCATTCAAGGGTATAATTCCGCCATGAACGATACAGAGTGTGAACGGGTTTTGATAGGACATGCTTGTACTGAACATCAACATTGCAATACGACAATTGAAAATTCCGAATGCGTTGGTAAAATGTGTCGATGTATTCAAGGGTATAACTCAGCCATGAACGGTACAGAATGTGAACGGGTTTTGTTAGGACATGCTTGTACTGAACATCAACATTGCAATACGACAATTGCAAATTCCGAACGCGTTGGTAAAATGTGTCAATGTATTCAAGGGTTTAACTCAGCCATGAACGGTACAGAATGTGAACGGGTTTTGTTAGGACATGTTTGTACTGAACATCAACATTGCAACACGACAATTAAAAATTCCGAATGTGTTGGTGGAATGTGTCAGTGCATTCAAGGGTATAACTCAGCCATGAACGGTACTGAGTGTGAACGGGTTTTGTTAGGACATGCTTGTACTGAACATCAACATTGCAACACGACAATTAAAAATTCCGAATGTGTTGGTGGAATGTGTCAGTGCATTCAAGGGTATAACTCAGCCATGAACGGTACAGAATGTGAACGGGTTTTGATAGGACATGCTTGTACTGAACATCAACATTGCAATACGACTATTGTAAATTCCGAATGTGTTGGTGGAATGTGTCGATGTATTCAAGGGTATAACTCAGCCATGAACGGTACTGAGTGTGAACGGGTTTTGTTAGGACATGCTTGTACTGAACATCAACATTGCAACACGACAATTAAAAATTCCGAATGTGTTGGTGGAATGTGTCAGTGCATTCAAGGGTATAACTCAGCCATGAACGGTACTGAGTGTGAACGGGTTTTATTGGGGTATACTTGTTCGAAAGATCAAACTTGTAATATGTCAGTTCCAAACTCCGAATGTTTCGACAATATATGCCAATGTATGTCCGGATTCACGGCTTCAGCCAACAACACTGCGTGTGAAATTTTTGAGAAATGTACTACCAGTGACGACTGTAATGTTAAGTTGATAAATAGTAAATGTATAAACACAACATGTGTATGTAATGACGGGTATGTGTATAACTCTATAGACCACTTGTGTGAGAGATGGTCTCTTTCCTTGTTTACCTGTATCAATGATACGGATTGTATCCAGGTATCCAACCATTCATATTGTAACTATAACACATGTAGCTGCTCTCCGGGTTACATTGAACTTAATCAACAAGAAAAATGCATTAGACGACTAACATTGAACGATACTTGTAGTTATAACGCTGAATGTGATGTATCTATAATTAATTCTGGGTGTTATTACAATGTATGTTCATGTCAAGCTGGATATTACGGATCACAGAACAATTCTGTATGTACAGCTAGAGTCTTGATGGATAGCTGTCTCACGGATATTGACTGCAATGCTGTGTTAGTTAATACAATATGCTTGGAATCTAAATGTGATTGTAATATCGGATTTAAGATTGATGAGGCGGAAGGGAAATGCACTCAAAGTAAGGATTATGTTTAGGATTTGGCTTTTAAGTTTATTTATATGCATATTAAGTTTATTTCGTTTCCCATATTCATTTTAACAAACACACACTAGTGCGTGTTTGATGTTAGTTTTCATTCTTAATACTACTTATATGCCCTTTTGTCTCTTTGTATGTGTTTCTTTTAAAAAACTTAAACTAGTGCATTTTTATAATGCTTCGTATATTTCAGTTATTGTTTTATACTTTTTGGTACAAAAAGGCTTAATCTTTTAATCTCTGAATTATTACGAACCCCGAGCTTAGGAATTTCCAGCTAAAAACATGAGCAACTAAAAGCAAAACACAACAAAGAAATACATAAAATACACACATATGGATATCATTTTGTCATGGTGGTTGTACAAAGTTGAATTTAAACTAAGGTTTTGGGATATTTTCACATTTTAGCTGATTTTTAATGTTGTGTGTTCTTTGTGACAATAGATGGCATATTTAATTGATAATATCTAAAAACGGAAAAATCTATATCAGTATTGTTTAAATAAAAAGTTTTTTGGTCGATGATCTAACTGAAGATTTACCCCTTCAAGTCTTGTATTATCAGTGGATGTTGCCTTTTTTGTGACACTATTTATACCTTAGTATATTTATTTCTACTACAAACTTTTTCATTTGCTCCATAACGAAGTGTTCTTTAAATAGTGAAATTGCCTAATGTTACAGCTTTGTTTAAACAGCACAACTTGCCGTCATTTAGCCACGATATCACTTACTTACAATAGCGTACTACTATATTAATGCTTCGTATAATTTTATTTCTAATTCATTTCTATATTACAGATACCATAGGAGATACTTGTGACAATGATACAGACTGTACCTCCGTCATACACAACAGTAACTGTCAGAACGAGACATGTACGTGTCTGGTCGGTTATAAAGCCGCTAACTATAACACATCTTGTAATAGAAATGTAATTGGTGATTTCTGTTCTTATGACACAGAGTGCAGTACATCAGTAGAACACAGTATATGTTCTAACTCGTCGTGTAAATGTAAAGCTGGTCACATGATTCATACAAAGATGTATCACGTGATTGATACGGGACCCAGTCACATGATTAATACAGAACGAGGTCACATGATTGATCAAGATGATATAATTGGTACAGAGATAGGTCATGTGACTGATACAGAACTTGGTCCCATCATTACTACGGAACGTCAGAAATGCCAGAAAAGAAAATTGAATGACACATGTTCTCATATAGAAGACTGTTCAGCAGCAATACAAAACAGTGTGTGTTCCAATGGAACGTGCCAATGTTTATCTGGTTATAATTACGAACGTTTGAACGCTACGTGTATAAAGCGTCAGATCGGAGACCCAACCTGTACCGTGGATTTAGACTGTTCAGATGCCGTTGATGGAAGTTTTTGTGACAATGACACCTGTCTGTGTCTTCAAGGGTTTGCCGTCGGTGGTAATAACAGTCTATGTAACAAACGGAAAATATATGATAAAACATGTAAATTTGACCACGATTGTTACGGTGCTGTACAGTTTAGTGAATGTTTAACGGGTACTTGTCTATGTAAATCTGGCTACTACGCGAATGAAGACAACAACACCTGTATCAGACGACATATTGGAGATCACTGTCTCCGTGACACAGATTGCTATGATGTTATGGTGGACAGTCATTGTAACAATGAAACATGTATCTGTGATCTTGGTTTCCGAGTGACAGACAACGATACAGGTTGTGCTGCAAGTAAGTTTGTATCATTAGAATATCATGGTTTTAGGAAAGCTAAGTCACAAAGGTTGTTGTTATTAAGCCGTTTAAAAATAATAGTTTTTGGAAAAGCTAGAAAATGTTAGGGTTCTGAAAAACCAGTTTAATTGCTCAGAACCACAACTAATAAGGTTAACTAAAAGCTTACCATCTACGGTTTTACTAGAGCTATTTCATTATGATATATCCGTCAAATATCAAATTATATTGTATTGTTTGTTTTTATTTGTTTTTATCCGGACTATGGGTTAGGATTGACTTAATTTGAATATTACACGTTACACCATGCATTTAAGCCAAACTGCACTATACTGTAACATTATTAATTTTAGCGTGTACGGAAATCGCGCTTGTAACTTGGGTAAATTCAAGTGTAGTTGCAATCTCATGGGTCCTCTTTCAACCTTTTTGGCAATATTATGAAATTAATGCTATTGTATCTCAGCGAAATTCGATAATATCAGTATACTGCTATAAGTAATACGTTTACGATATAATTTTTTTCTTTCAGGAGAGATTGGTGACGGTTGTTTACTGGATATCGACTGTGGTACATTGATGAACAACACTGAATGTTTAAACCAAACATGTAGTTGTCTCCCCGGATATAAAGAAGAAACAGTGGATTCTAATGTCTGCACAAAACGTGTTATTGGTGATAACTGTACTACCACGACAGACTGCCTTGCCGTCATAGTAAATAGCGATTGCGTGGAGGGTATCTGCGCTTGTGATTTGGGTTATCTGTCAATTTCAGACGGCCATGTTTGCAAGATGAGAACCATTCATGATATATGCGAGATGAATATAGACTGTGAGTTTGCTGTCGAAGACAGTTTTTGTTCTAATAACACATGTCGCTGTAGATCCGGATACCAGGTGAACTTTCAGAACAACACGTGCACACGACGGGTCATTGGTGACGATACATGTGTATTAGACGCAGACTGTTCTGATGCAGTTAACAACAGTATTTGTGAAAATGGAACGTGTGCATGTATATCTGGATTCCACGCACTAGAAAACAATACTATCTGTAAACTAAGAAAAATATATGACGCTACATGTATGAAATGGACTGACTGCAGCGACGCTGTTCTCAACAGTAACTGCACATCCGGGACCTGTCTATGTAATTCCGGATATTACGTCACAGATGGAAATACAAGTTGCATTAGGCGTGTTATATCAGATTTGTGTGAGCTTCAGACAGATTGTTCAGACGCTGTCAATAACTCGATTTGCAATAATGGAACATGTGATTGTAAAACTGGATTTTATGATGAGAAAAATCAAACCAATTGCAGAAAACGTAAGAACGCTTAAATACAAAAATAAAAGACTACACATCACACATTTAAGTTTCAACAGTATATGAAAATAATTGAAATCAAAACCCACCTTTGACACAAATTCTATTTTTTATTTATCCACGCATTGATTTTCACAAGCTTAAATTTTTTATCCATTTCGCAATTTTTCTTTTCGATTGATATTTTGTGACATAATGTTGCGTATTCTCATAACCAAGCCTTCAACCAATTACCGATTCTCTAGAAAGGGAAACAACCCGTACTCTTTATGACAAATATCTGCTAATGAATTTTCTGGCCATACATTTCAGGAACTATTGGTGACCTGTGTGACGTCATTGACGATTGTCTGTATGCAGTAAATCATAGCAGATGCAGCAACAACATGTGTCGCTGTGATGAAGAGTTCGATGTTATGGCTGAAAACACAAGATGTGTAAAACGTAAGTACTCAAAAGAAAAACAATAAAACCATTGTAACGTATAGTAGTATTAGAAGAAAACGACAATTATCACAATTTTAACTGATAAATGTTTTTGGTATTGTATAATTGCTGTAGAAATCGCAACATCCCTCTATATTGCCCTCTAAGTTGATTTACAAAAACCTTGTATTAATACATTAATGGTTGTGCTTATCTCTCTTCTTCTTTTTTCTAATTACATTGAATATTTTAGAACTCCTTAACTAGATAGTTTTTTCATGTCATGATTTCGCACAACATTTATTTCAGAATAACTTTTATGTATTTGAATGTATCAATTCATTAATCTAATTGTAACATCATTTAATTTTGGCGGTGTTCTAATCACGATCTTTTGGTGGCCTTATCATGGATTTACAAGTCAACTAAAAAGTATACGTTACAAATTTACCACAAACAGTGACCGAAAACAATGCTTTTAGCGCGCCCCACTGAATGATATTTCTTAGAATCACGAAAATCGGACAACACGGATATTAATGATTTCATATTAGTTAAATCTCTACATGTGATTATATTTTAGGTCCTGAAAATTTAGGAGATTTGTGTTATTTTAAAGGTCAATGTAGACATGTAGATAAGTACGCCAGATGTTACGGTACTTGTAAGTGTAAGCCCGGGTATTACCCGAAAGAAAATAATAAACTCTGCGAAATAAGTAAGTATGACTGGGTCTTATTTATTAGATAATACACATTCATGTCTAAATTGCTTTTTTTGTAGGTGGCAGGTGGTGTCTTCCCACTTATCCAACATGATTAAATTTCATATTACAATTTAGTCCACACTTGGAAAGTTTTTTCTGTAGTTTTTTTCAGGTCAATGCTGACAATGCGCAAATAAAATAATGTATATTATACAATTCAGCTATAGACGTTTGGTTAATCTAGACGAATATATTTGACGATTTGTTTCAATAATCTTTAGCAATCTGTTTTTGCTCAACGCTGAACAAAATATCATACACAGTCAATAAATAAACTTACGAAGATACCAAAGAATAACACACACACACACACACACACACACACACACACACACACGATTCATTTGTTAATCGATATGGACCAAGTTCACTTTCATTTTATTGTACAAGTTTTCCATTGGTCACGTTTTTTGGAAATTTGACTTTTAGGTGTTTTTACATCAACGTTTTGTACATAAAATCAAATTGGATTTTTTTATTTTAAAAATTCATCCAAATTTAATGTGCAAATTCGCATCAAGTAATTTTCTTCAAACAGTTCTGTAAAATAGCTCATTTAGTAATTTCCAGAAAGAAATTCACTCATATTTTGCCAATTTGTTCTCGATTTTCTGAAACATACTTTACCCTGATATCTCTAATTATAACGAAGACCTATTGCATTTTCAAATTCGACAACGGGCATCAGTTTCCACTTAGCCAACATTTAAAACCTCATCATTAGGTACACAATTTAAAAATGTTGTTAGTGGGAATGAACCTGACGGAAATTGTCAGGTGTGATGGGTGCAAACACTGAACTGGTAGGATCATACAGTGATACTACAATACAATGATATTAACAAAAAGTAAGCTGTACATACCATACAGTATTTTGTAAGTATTATTGTTGGTAGCTCCTAGCTAGCTACATCGTCAGAGTTATCTTTCTTAGAATGAAATCTTATAAACTTATCATGTATAAGCATTTATTTTAAATATCAAAACATCAATGGGACATGTAATGCGTGATTAGGAATTTTGTTATAATGAACGTTGATGTTTATAAATGTCCAAGTTTTTAATATACTTTTATACCGGCAACTTTTACTATAACTATTCTGTAATATTTCTTTATATGGAAGTAAAACCATAAACAAGATAATTGAAAACAATTATTTTCAATTTTGTTCATATTACGGTGTTTCAAATGTAAAGACATTCTCTTCAACTTTGAACATTTAACACACAGCAATATAAAAGTTGAAAATTATCATAAAGAAAAAATAGACGCTTGTATGAAGGAAGACACTATTCATCTCATCAATTACGGTACGCGTACTATACGCTATCATCGATATCGATTATAGTTGAGAACTAATTATATCATTACAGAGGAAATTCTACATAAAATTGTTTTGTTGAAAAACATCATTCTACTATAGGTGAATACGTAGTTTTCAGCTAAAATATTTTTTTAATCTTAAAAATTATATGTTTCAAACATTTTTATATTTTCCCCAAACATTTCAAACAATTCCAAGGAAATTTGTTTTCGAGGACAACAACTTTGTTGCATATATTTAGATAATAAAGTTAAGATATCAATTTTAAATGCTTCAAAAGATTCAATGTTTCAATATTACAAGATTTACAAGATTATGAAACCAAAATTGTTTTCAAGATGTTGAAAATATACCCAAAAGGACCAAAATATATTTTACCAAATATAGCTAAGGAAATATATTGCATGAGATAGTATACCTTAGTTTTTGAGAATTTTTTAATTTTAACTAGACCTTTGGCAAACAAAAAACGGAGTAGCTATTTAAAGATGTCAGTATATATACAATGAACTAAATGCCCCAGATTTAAAAAGTGACGAAGACGCTACTTTCGTTATTCATATAAGTTGTAAAAATCAGTGGTCAAGTGGACGATTCAATATTCACACATATCAAATATGTTACAATAAGCATTCTAAAAACATACAAATTCGTGTCCAAATCGCATTCCCAAAGCACGAAACGTTTGGACTTCAAATATAGTCAGGGTATTGATTTGATTACAGAGACATCATACTTATCAATCTCATTATATTAAATCATAATAAACTATTTCACAGTTTATTTTGACAATATTAATTTCCAATATCCCGTTGTAAGTGGCAGCGTCCAAAAACAATTTGGCGTAATATCCAGCGTTTAAGCTGTAAATAAACAATTAAACATGTATACCATACTATACATACATACCTTTCAGTACCTTGTTTGTCATGGTGTTTTATGTTGACTGTATATTTACACTATATATTACGTTGTTAATGATTTCAACACGTGTAAACTTCTCTCACACATACATTTATCATTCTGATTGAATTACTTTACGCCATTACGTTCACAGTTTTAAGCGTTAAACGAAATTAGTATAACTTGCCAAATTTTACTTTCTGTTTGTTACATTTGATATATAAATAACTAGCTACTTAGCGAAACAGTTATATATCATTTGTCCTTGACGTCAAAGTTGATTTTCCTTAAATATTAGCTGAAACATTAAATGTCGACGCTATACAATAAGAATTTTAGTAATTTTGCAAATCATACAAGTATCCTAGCCATGATGAACAATGTGACGTCAACAAACAAACGTTATTCGTCAATTATTGATTAATTTTTGCAATGAATGTCTTACAATGTTTTGTGAGTCAATGAAACAGTATCATTTGCTTCTGTTTTACCAGAGAATTCTTTTTTAAAAAACATTGAGCAAATGACAATGAACTGCCAAAGTAATGTTTAACAACATAATAACACCATTGCTTTATATTAAATATAAATAAATAATAATAAACGTAAAGCTGTTTTCTAGCGTCAACCTTTCTATGCAGCAATATACTAACTTCTGCTTTTTGTGTATTTGTTCCAGATTTAATACGCTACAGGAACGTCGCCAGACAAAGTTGTCTGTTTCAAATAAATGATAAATTTGGATTTGCATGGCTTATGAAGTCCCTCAAAATATTGTGACCGTCATCACAATATCGTTGATAATTATGCCGTCTCTGTGACACAAATTACCCCGGATATATCTGACGTTCCAAAGCCCAGTGTTTGCTCCAATTTCAATTTTGATGACACGCTTTGCGGGTGTATCAAGCTAAAAAGGAGGTGCGTACCTTCCCGGAGCGTCCGGCATAGTTAGACGTCATGTCTATTGGCGTAATAATAGTGGAAGTTCACGTGTTTAACCTAATTGGTCAGTTTCAAAGAGGTTTACATTGCTTTGGAATTGTGACATCGGTCGGCAACATGTTTTTTTATCCGTAAGTTTGTTTTTATTTTAAAAGAGTAGCTAAAACGGCTGCAAAGTCACAAGTCGCTCCGGTAAAAATATGCATAGGATATTACACTAGTGTTATATAATTTGTATAACAGAACTAGTCTTTTAGACCACAGATTGCAACAACTAAATTGTAAAAAGCGGCGTGGTTCAAATACTTAGCCGACAAACAATCGTATTATAAAGCTTATTTTGAAAACCTTCCAAAACAATACCTCAATATCTCTACTTATAACTATCTTGTATATGTCTCTAATACCTATCATCTATTACGATCATTCATTTATTGTTATTTATATAGTATATAAATTACATATCTCACATCTGTTAAATTACAAACCAAGATGATTCCATAGAACAAGCGGTAATAAAAACAAACAATTCCTAAACGTAAATGATAGACTGTAGATCTGGTAACACTAAACAACGAATAAATTTCTTGACGCATATATATATATATAATATATATATATATATATATATATATATATATATATATAACCTGACCAGTAAAACTCTTTGACAAGGTTTCCAGATATTCAGAATTCCAGAATTCCGGGGTAATAAAAACAATTCCAAAACGTGAAGCGTATATAATTAATTATAGACTATAGAACGGTTTATTTGTCTTGTACTATGACTATACACATGATGCCTAACATAACGTGGAACATGTCTGACTTGATCAGCTGAACTTTCTATCTAGTATATCAATTAAAGACGAGCTGTTTCAGATAAACACAAAGTTAATTTAATAAGCCTGAGGCCCAATTCCCCTATAATAAACACAGCAGAGCAGATATTGTTTCCATCGTTACAGAATCGCACCTGATGTATTAAATACAAAATTAAAGGTCAATCGGCCGGCTTACACGTGCAGAGTACGTATTATCTTCTTAACACACATGCATATAAATAAAGAAGCATTATTCCAGTAGTGATATGCAAAGCTAAATGAAGTAATTGTATGATGTATAACGGGTTGTATGATGTTTAATGTGCATTATTGTATTCACGTTCTGTTGTGGTTAATTTTATGTATTATTTTGAGCACAGACCCTCAGAAGATAAGGGATGCTTGTAACTGGGATACTCAGTGTGAAGAAGCAGTACCATTCAGTGTTTGTACAAAAGGGATAAAAAGATGTGAATGTATCGAGGGATATTTCTCAGATAGTAATGATACAGTGTGTCGTCCATGTAAGTATAATTATGGTAGAGATTTCCATTTGTACCCTACACTTGAAGTTGATTTTCACTTATTATGACAGTATCAAAACATTTTGAACATTTCTGTATACTATAATTTCTGATATTTTTTCAGAATGGATGGACGGGAGAGTTACAAATGGAAGACTCGATTTTGCAATATGTAGTATACATTTTGTATTAATAACTTGTAGAATTATTATAATAATTTGTAGAATTATATATGAAGGTTGAAATACATTTCTAATATTTGAAATTTAATTTCTAATTTACTTTCGAATTGCATTGTTATATAAGCTTTTTTTAAATGCGTTCCTTTGATATCGTTTTCAAGATTTTTCCAGTAAAAAGTCAATGTACGTTTCATGCAATTAAATGGATAGTAAATATGTGTCTACTTACTTCCACCGTACAGGACATTCCCGGAAATACTGATTACATAAGTTGATATACATTGTACTTGTTGTGCAGATTTATAGAACAATACAATATAAATACTTTTGGTACATATACGTCCATTTAGATAGTGTACAGTCTATATAACATAAAATTATATTAAGATATGTAGTGTGTTTATAGATAAAATATAATGCAACTTGAAGAATTAGCTACACAGAAAATTTGTATAACACTATAAAAATGTATTAATATGACTTATGTAATAAGAAGGATCTTTAATTTATTGGCCTTTACTCTAAAACAGTTTATATTAATCTTGCAATCTTTATATAGAAAGGACATATTAGTGATACAACTGATTATAAAACTCCGGCAGGCCTAGGATCTGTTGTACAATTTCGGGGTTTTCCACCAGTGGACCCCAACATCAATATTAAAAGATTTAATAATCGTTTAGACACATTCGGTTATCCAGACAAAACTCAAACAAAACTCGATATAATTTGGGATGATAAATCTAAGACTAAATGATCTTGTTAACACAACTGTTTTCAATTGGACATATTACTGACTGCACAAATGTTTTCTAATACAGATGCCAGTGCATTGGGTGATCGTTGTATAGAGACTAAACACTGTATGGATGTTCCAAACACTGTGTGTTCACAGTACAACACATGTGTATGTAATTATAAACATAAAATGTCATCAGATAGGACATTTTGTGAAAAACGTAAGTATACTGTTTTGGAAATTTGTTCTTTAATACTTACATTTATGATGTTTTATTGAATTAAAATCGGAGAGCAAATGTAGTTATAGGCGAATAAGTACCAATGCTTAAGTGGCCTCACTCGTGACATTGATTGGCTGTTCCAGCGATTGGAATTGCATATGTTTTAAATGTATATCAGGATAAAAACTTAAAATAATGTTTTCAAAATGCGAAAATATGTCAAAGCAAACTAATCATAATTCGTGCGCTATTCAGTTTGCTTTCGAAATTAATTGAAGTTAAAGTACTATCTAATTTAATCCAAGCCAGTTCAGTGGTTAAACAAGTGCAATGGGCGTAGTTACGATACGTGTATTTGCGTCTGTAGTTGATTGTTTGTAATTACATATTATACCAGTTTTAATTTTACAGCACTAGACGGCCGTTTCGGAATATGATTCCTCATCAGTAGTGCTTGGACCAAAATTATGAAACCAAAATTATTTTGAAGATGTTGAAACGCTACCCAAAGGACTAATATATATTTTACCAAATTAAGCTAAGGAAATACTTTGCATGAGGAAGTATACCTTAGTTTTTGAGACATTTAAATTTTAACTTACAGGAAATTTAGACAATTATAGTATATTTCTGACAATAATATGAAATTATTGCCTACTGAGTTTGTGATATCCTCGGGGCACCAGCCACCAGCATAGATAACGGCTCAGGGGTTTAAATTACATATTATACCAGTTTTAATTTTACAACACTAGACGGCCATTTCAGAATACAATTCCTCGTCAGTAGTGCTTGGACCAAAATTATTTTGAAGATGTTGAAAAGCTACCAAAATGACCAAAATATATTTTACCAAAGTAAGCTAAGGAGATACTTTGCATGAGGGAGTATACCTTAGTTTTTGAGACATTTAAAATTTTAACTTGCAGAAAATTTAGACAATTATAGTATGTTTCTGACAATAATACGAAATTATTGCCTACTGAATTTGTGATATCCTCGGGGCACCAGCCACCAGCAGAGATATCGGCTCAGTGGTTTAATTTTACAGCACTAGACGGCCGTTTCGGAATATAGTAGTGCTCATCAGTAGTGCTTGGACCAAAATTATTTTGAAGATGTTGAAAAGCTACCCAAAGGACCAAAATATATTTTACCAAATTAAGCTAAGGAAATACTTTGCATGAGGGAGTATACCTTAGTTTTTGAGAAATTTAAAATTTTAACTTGCAGGAAATTTAGACAATTATAGTATATTTCTGAGTTATTTCAAAGCTAGAATGGTTGCTTATTGTGTACTTAAATTTCAGAGAAACACATCTTATACGAAATATTATTAGTTTTTGATATGAATTTTTGACTCGCATTATCAGCTGTGTTAATGGTCTATCTCTAATATCAATATTGGAAAGCTGTAAACACAATATTTGATATAGTGAAATGCCTGTTGCTTAATCATGTGGCCTATCTGTATGTGTTTTTTGTCTTTCTAATCCATTGGTTGTTTTTTATTATGCAACTACAAAATACCTTATTGTAAAAACTACGTCTAATTCTTCTAAAGTTTACAAGATATTTAGTTTAATATCTCAGTTACGACTCCTACGAAAGGCTAATTTTGAAGCTCTTCATTTTTCTATCGTCGGTTTTCCTTTTCTATGCAGCAATAAACCTGCGCCTCCTGCTTGTTTTACACTTTATACGCTGAGGTAGAGTTTGTTCCCACAACGTTAACTTTTTACAACGAAGAAAACTGCTTACAATTATATTGTTGACGCAGGCATATTGCAGGCCTAGGCTGATCAAGGTCCTCAAAAAGTTTTATGGTCGCCATTACAGTATTGTTGATAAGTTTAATGTCTCTGTACCTAACTTTATACATGATATATTTGACGTCACATAGTTTCATGTTCCTTTCAATCTCATTTTGTTTTCACGCGTGGCGATTGTACCTAGATAAAGACACACCCCTCCGGAATACCCGGCCTTACTTCCCTCAAAGAACTCCACGTGTACCACTTAATTTGCCAGTCTCAAAGTTTTTACTTTGCTTAGTATTGTAATTTGAATATGAAGTGATATGTTTCTTTTTTAATTTTATTTGAAATACGTGTGTATTTGGTATATTTCAGGAGATAAAATTTTTGCACCAATGCCAGAGAATATTTGGCTTGGTGCTCAGTGTAATCCCGACGACGATCAGCCATGTCCAAACTGGAACATAACAAATCAAAAATGTATGAGAGAAAAAGGACGTTATCATACAAGATGTCGCTGTATTCCAGGTTACTCTAATGTTTACAATGATGGCGAATGTCAAGGTAACAATTAACAATTACAATAATGTTGATAAGTACGTGCATAATGTCATTATCCTGGATAAATTTGACGTCCTATAGTTTCGTGTTCTTTCAATTTTGATTACACGTGTGGTGGGTGTAGCTAAACGGTACACATGTGGTTAACCTAATTTGCTTTTGTTGTTTTGTATGATGTGAACATTGACTGGTATGTTTATAAATCAGAACCATATACATTGCATATGCTATCTACAATATAAAAAGTAGCATTTTTATCAATCAAAACAAACTCACCAACCCATGTCCAAACCACAATTTAAATATTAAGAGTTTTACAAATTGCTTTTTAATCTACTTCTATCGGTAACTATGAGTTTGATTGCAAAAGGAACGGAAAAATAAAGTGTATCACATTTCAAAACAAAACAGAAATGTTTCATAAATCAAAAATCTGGTATTATTATATCTCTTCATAAGTAGAGTTCCCAATGATACAGAATGTCAGACTATAAAGAATATGTCAGAACAGAACGTTTCTGGCAATGACCGGTATATAATATATTGCCAAGTCGGTTAATGATACCATGGATTATATATAGCCTGCTACTGGCATGTTTGACCGAATGGACAATAATCTGAGTTATTGTGAAATATATATCAGTAATAGACATGATGGTTATTGTTTTCCTAATCTACACTGACTCCGACACCGACCTTACAATTTCTTATATACTTGTTATGTAATAATCATCAATCATGTCAATCAACAAGGAAATACAATCTAAATAAAGAAACTAGGTCATGAAAAATGAGTGACCAGAACAAAACTTAGTAATGTGAACCAAAAAAATTACTATATTTCGTTTGATTGGAGATGTTCATCCAGTCGGTCAATATTCCCCAGCAAGTTACTAGATGATGTAAGTATACTGCCACATTGAACACGTAATACTTGGACAGGGTATAAAGTAAGGTTAATATCTTTGCGACTTTTTTCCTGATTTCATCACTTCATTTAATCGCATTATCTGAGTTTTATAATTAATGGTTTCAATATATATTTATCTTGTCTTGTAATTTGCTGTGTTGTTGTTTGGTATTGTTGGTTTAGCTATTGTCAGCTACAATACTCTTTTACTTTCAGAGGTTCAGACGTATCTGATAAGGATCAATATATCAGAGGAACTTGGTTGCTATAGAAATGAAGAAGATGGCCCAAAATGTTATTCATATTATAATTTTGATTATGTAAAACAATATCGTAAAGCGATAACTTTACCATTTAGAAGACTCAAATTAAGAACACAGATTCTAGGAGTAAGTATCAGCCATTGTCACAGCAAGTGTTTAATATATTGGGTGTTCAACAATTAACAAAGATTAAATTCACAAAATTAACCCGTTAATTTACATCATCTTATTCTGCATGAAAACGTAGTTGGATAAATTTGAAGTTCTATTTTCCTTTTACTCTCGACTTTTATTTTGCACATGACTGATGTAGTTACCTATACAGGATGTATATCATTCCAGAGCAGCCTGGAAGCCTAAAATTTCTTGTGGAAGTTTTGGCGGTTTTCAAAGCTACCCTCATGACAATTGTCTATTGAAAATCTAACTAAATTGATATCATAATCAATATAAAAATTGATTATTGTTATTATTATTTACATTCCAGTGCAGCTATTGGTCCATCTGTTACATTTATGCATTTAAGCAAAGGAATGTACAGCCTATTCGACCCTCATGCAGTCAAAAAGAACGTTTAAGGAAAATGTATTGAAATCATATAATTATCTGATGACGTTTTGAAGATCAGACTTTGATTTCCCATATGATATTTATTGATGTAAGCGTTCGTTTTATATAGTAAAAGTTGTCTGAGACTAAAACTGAACCGGCAAAGAAAAATTGAAAAAGAGAATTCGGTCGGGCATTAGGAAGTCTTGCCATCTCCGAATCGGTTAGATATTCAATTCTCCGGCTTGGTGGAGGATGTCCATATTACCGCTTAGCTTGAGATGTAGAAGGAACCTGACATTATTTATGATAAAATATGATAAGTTTAACCTAAATAAGCGCTTCAGTCTCACGTTTTACCTATCCATTATCCATTACAAATAAAATAAAATGAGTAGGATGGTTGCTAATGATTTAAACAAAATAATTTACCATCTCTGATTTGATTAGGTATCCTTATGTGTTCAAAGTATTTCTCAAAGGGTTTCTCAAATTAATGTTTCGCATTTTATACAGTTGTGACAATGTCACTACTGTACGATAAAAATACTAATATAATAATTTTTATTGTCATAATAAGAAAATAATAAGATAAATAAAATCGCCGCATTTCATTACCTTGGTAGTAAAGCAGTTTGATTTGTACAAAATGTACAAAGATAATCCTTTCTATTTGTAATTACTGGTGTAAATACAACGAAATGAGACTACAAAAAGTCGAGCACTGATGAGGAATTGCATTCCAAAACGGTCGTTTAATGCTCTAAAAACAGGTTATGTAATAATTAGATAAAATACAGCCCAACCTGCCTTGAAGGCCACCTCTATATAAGAGTCATGCTTAAAAATGTCAGTAGAATTGTATCCCATTTCTTTTCAAATCATATAATTTTAATCTGTATATAAAGGCCACTTTTACTGATTTCCCTGGGTGACCTTTATAGACAGGTTTGACTGAAATTCAACCGGATTAAAAGAAAGTCATTTATTTAAAAGTAATGAAGATTGTGTCTATCTCCGTGAAAGAATATTCTTCATCATATATTTCTTATTTCTTTGTAAACCATAGTAATATATATTGATATTTGTTTCAGATAGACGCTGTTCTCAACAGTACAGACTTATGGTTTAGGAGTGTATCCAGTGAAATAATAAATATGACAGATATACAAGAAGGTGTCCAGGTTATTGGTGTGACACACATTACAGCCGATTATTATAAAATTATGAAGGCGGGACAAATAACGGACCATATCATCAAGTATCTAAATAGGTATGACTAACATATTTGTTTTAATATACCCTTTTCCGGAGCACTTGCTTGTTGGAAGATCAAGTTTAACTTGTTACTTTGGGTTTTAAAGTTTTCACTATCCTTTGGAACTGCGATTTGAACATGGGCCGACATGCTTGTGTTTGATTTCTACGACAAGTTAATCTTAAATACTCAGCGATTTATACTTTATACTGTTTATGCAGTCTTGTTATATTGCTTAATACAGAATTATACAGCGTCTCGTCACGGAAATTCCCAAGTTATCATTATACAGACATGTCTAGGATGTTAACCATATAATTAAAGGTGACGATTTTTTTTAAAACACATAATTGTAGATGACGAGAATGTTCAAACGCGTTGTGGAACCATATAGCGACGATATTAAAAATATGATGTAACAACGTTGAATATTATACATTTATTGCCTATGTGTGAGGGAGATATGAACATTTGTTCACCCGCAACGAGTCATATTTCCCGAGGGCGAAGCCCGAGGGAAATGTGACTTGTTAAGGGTGAACAAATGTTCATATCTCCCTCACACAAAGGCAATAAATTGTTTATTATACCGAAAGATAACCATGGCAATATGAAAGACAGAGAGAAAGAAAATATTTTTAAAAAAAGACAGTCTGAAAACATCAATCCTTCTCCGATTCATTGTTTTATCTCCTATCGGAACTCATCGGAGGCAAACGCTAGAACCTCAAGACCGATTCTCCATCGATGACGTCATATCATTGTGACGTCACGGTGTGTTCCGAAGAGGTGGGATATGATGTTTTCAGAGGGATACACGATGTTTTCTCCACCCTGATCACATGATCCAAATGTCCAATCAAATTACAGATAGCATCGTATTTTTCTAATGAGGTATAATAATACAGAATATATCCTCTCTAGAAGACAATAGTGCCATCAACGCAAGACATTTTATGCTATATCACACAGACCCTGCATTCACAGATAAAACAAGACATTCATAAAACATTAAGAAAAATTATATTATTTTTAACTATGTCATTAGCTTTCAATCTTGATTATTTCATATTTCTTTCACAACATTGTTTTCTAAATTATTTATAATTGTAGATCAAATGGAATATTAGGGAAGAGTAAATTGAAGGTTGCAGAACCCTATTCTGATCACGTATATGTAGACGGTTTGTATATTTGTTACATTATGAGTAAATGCATTTTGGTCAAATAATAATATTTAAAAAAGGACATGGGTTTGTAAATATCAACAATATTTATTATGTTCTGTTAGAAATTGCATTTTTTTTGCTTTGATATTGTGGTTTGGGCATAGAATAGTTAAGTGTCTAGCCTTCTCAGTTCCAAAGCTTTTTCTTTACTTCTGAATTGTGATTCGGACATGGATTAGTGTGTTTGTTTTTTATGTATATTTTGGATACCATACAAAAATTAAAACCATCTTGTAGATAAATTGATGTTTATAATTTAATTTCTTTTTCGTTATTACTTATGACTATATACATGGCACGATATTTACTCAAATGTCTCTACACAAGCAGGAATTTTATAATCAGTCGTCAAATTTCTTGTCATTTTCTGCTATTTTAGTATTTATATTGTTTCATTTGTTTTAAATTGAGGTCTTCGTTTTTGAGATATTGAAATTATAATATCCTCTTCTGCTTAATATAGAGCAGAACTTGTATATTTTATTACAAGTTCACTGAGATTGATGGTATTCGCATAATCTCCAAATTTAGGATCATTAAGTGATAGAACGCCATCTATATATCTGTATTTGGAGTTGAAGATTTGGTGACAGTCTTCTCTCCTGATTAAAGATAACTTTCAATGTTCGTTGTTTGAGAAAATAAAACATGCGGTTGCATGGCATTTTGCTTATTATAGGATTAACTTAATGTTTAGATTTGTATGCATTTTCTGAAAAACGGTTGAATAATCTGGCTCATGAAGCAATAAGTTTAGCGATAGTTTGAAAATTTGGAAACAAACGTGTAATGACTAATACCTGTTGACATATCAATAGAAAAACTGTGCAATTTATTGACATATCCAAACCGGTCCATGTTGAAATAGCTATCCTAAGAACAGGATGGAAACTTTGCAAGCGTGCAAATTAGTGAAAATTGTAGGCCGGGTGCTCCGGAAGAGTAAAAACCGAATATTAAAACGTGTTATATCTGCAAAATCTTCGCCTTTAAAATATTTCATCTATGGAAATTTACACAGAAAACATAAAAGGTTGAACTAAATAATCCTATCATTAATGAAAAAACGAAATTTACAAAACATTGCACTTAAAATAGATAGAATAGACAAGAGATGGCATAATTTTGCGTCCATTGATTATAAAAACAGACAATGAAGTACATTTTGTATTATTTTAAACAATGAAATCTCCAACTCTCATGACTGCTTTTCACAGGTAATATTTGCACGTCTCCCGGATTAAATTTATGTAATTTTTCTATGCGTTGTTTTTAATTACAGATTTTGATGAATGTGATCATTCCTTATATAATGACTGTGATGATAATGCGTGGTGTATAAACACATATGGCAGCTTTATGTGTTCATGTCGGTATGAGTTTGATGACAAGTCACTTGACACACTTGAGAGACCAGGACGAATATGTGATGGTATGTAACATCAAACATAATCACACCAGTCCAATCTTTAAATCATAATTCAAAAAACAAAGTCAAAACATTGAAAACTGTTAAGTTTAACATGTGAAGTACCACGAAGGAAGTGACGCTGGGTGCTTCAGAAGGGTAGGCGCAATCAACGTGAACTGCCACGAAGGAAGTGACTGTGAGTGCTCCAGAAGGGTAGGCGCAATATTTTTAACTAGTTATACTCGCAACGTGAGAAATCAAAATTGGACTTACAAAGAACATTGAACTTTGGGGTTTCAAATATACATGTATCTTAAAATAAGCCATTGCTGTTATATTAGATACTGAATCATTAATACAATAATTATTGTTCTTAAAATAAAACGAATTATACATCTTTAGCATTAGTTTTCGTAGTATGGAGAATGATGGTTTTAGTTTCGAGATACAGAGAAGTAGATAAGAAATGTTAAATAGTATAAACACATTTCTGTTTCAGTACACAAAGAAACAAAGACGAAATACCAAAAGTTAGTATATTGTTATGTTTAAATAATTTAATTTGAGTCATTATACTTATACTTTGTATGGTTAAGAATGTTTTAAGGGAGTTTTTATGCTTCCGAAAGGAAGGCATATAGTGGCAAATCCCCCCTCCGTCCGTTCGTCCATCCGTCGGTCCGTCCATTCGTCATAATTTTGTCTGGAACATAAGAAACATGCTGTGTACTTTGTTTAAGTACATCCTTAAAGTTTTGTTAAAATCTAATTTTCCATTAAACGGATGACCATGGGTAGTCATTTATGTAGGATATGTCAAACACACAACTAACAACTGTGAAGTAATGATAGGTTTTATTGACTCGATGTTTTATGACAAAAATCATTATCTCCGATTCTTGCTACCATTTACTATATTTATATGTTAACTGAATAATACTGTATTTTGATTTTTTAACAGAATATTTGGAAAAAAACATAAACGAACCATTTTTAAACTATCGTTTACTCGGGGATCATCCATAGTTTCTAACTATTTTCTTCTTGTTGTCTATTCCTCTCCTGACAAAGTATCTTTGTGTGCCTATGTGTAAACCTGTAACTGTCATAACCTTGTCTGTGATTAGTCATTGTTACTTTTGTGTTGCATACGGTACTTATTGTTGATTTTATACTAACGATTGAATAGACACGTTGTTAAAGTGTTAATTACAATATCGTCTATATAGACTTCTATTTCACGATTGTTATTGTTTATTATTAGATGTTCCGGTGGAAATTGTGAGACACGATGGGAATGTAAGTAATGCCAATATTTTTTTATATTTTCTCATAGTGACCGACAACATGAACACGCAGTAGTTAAGCTGTTTGATTTCCAGCATCTCAATAATTTATAAGCTTTGACAAGATACAATTATGCAATATGTTATTTTATAATTAGTATTTGGCAATATAGACCCATTCTACGTTTAAATTCTGTACTGTTTGTTCCAGTATATTATTATTACAAATATGAATTGGTAAAATTTTGTTCAAAACATAAAGATATTTTCGAAGTATGTCGTTGTTTTCATTCATCAGCATATCAAAAAGGGAATGATATATCTTGTTCCCCGTCATCTTTTTTTTTTCTTTCTTGTAGTTTTAAGATGTGTATACAGTGTTTAATAACACTTTCTACATTAGATTTTCATTAATTTTTCATATACAATTTTCAGGGGTTGGACTGGTGTTAGTATTGTTGGCAATACTTTTGACATCTCTACTCGTATATGAAATATATAGCAAGAAAAAAGAAATGATGAAAAGGTTAGTTATGTATGTCTAAAATAAAGTAAAGTAATTAAAACAGCGTTGTCAATAACAACCGCAAAAACAAAACAGCAAGCAATCTAAAGAAGGAAATTGATTGTTTGTTATCAGACAATGACATTGGGCGATGTGTCACCTAACATATATAGGTTTGTAGGTCAAATAGTACATTTTTCTGTAAGCGATTTTGAAGCATCAAGGGGTTTTAGCAACGTACCATATAGTATCAAAGAACGTTTGTAATGTACTAGTATTATCAATGTTAAAGTCCTTTATTAAGGACATTATTTTTAACTATACAATTCAGTAATAGTTCTTATTTTTCCTATTTTTGACATTTTACTATATTTGGTTGATATCCTGAATAGCGGTCACAATACTTTGCCCCGAGTTCCAATTTTTCAGCATCTGAAACAACAAATTTATATACTAAAAAATAAACATTCTAATCCATGTTATGTAAATTATATGTTTCTATATATTTTGTGTTATTTAAACCATCTGTTGCTTGAGTGGACATTTCTTGTATTGGAATGTAATGGCTGAAGGGATGTTAGCTAGCCAGTGATATGTGAAAATTTAACTATTTATATACTTTTTCAAAATAAACCGACCTATATTCTTCCTATATTTGTCCATCTAAAATTCTTTTTTTGACCCTATTTGTGCTTGATGTTTTGTGTTTTTTCTTGTTTTCTATATAACAAGTTTCTTTCATCTAAACAGATGGATGATTACAGACGTAATAACTATAAGTAACATTATTTTGCAGAGATCCAGTATATCAGGCTTTGGCAAGATCAGGATCTCGCAGAAAATCAAAACGACAAAGACGGACAAAGAAAGATGATCAGAAAACAAAAGAAGCTGAAGCAGGAACAAACATAGAAGATAAAACAATACCAGAAGATTTAGGTATATATCTGTATTTAAGTCATCGTTAACTTTAATAAACAGCTTATTTTATACTTCATATTGCTTTACTCATTATACAGGAGTAAATTAATCTGAGATACTAAATAACAAATGAGTTTTTATGATTAAGTATTTTGATACAAAACGTTTAAATTTTAAATATATTAACCTGAATGTAACTTATAGTCAAATATAGAAACAACAAGATTTTTTCAGTCAAGGGGCCATTACTCCTAGGAATATTGGCAAACAATTCGGGTTAATGATATGTACATCTCTCATCAATGTCAATGTTGATGATATGTTTTGTAAAATGGTGCTTCATAGATTTAGAGAATTACTCTGGATAAAAAGAGTCTGGATGGAACTTCCCCCTTTCTTTCAAAGGCAGGGATAACAAATGAAACCAAGGCACTGGTCATGTAACTCCTGACTATGGACTGATATATATGATAACAAATGATACAATGTTATGTGATTAAAGTACTTTTAGTGGGTCGCCACTATCACACTTGTTTTAATCATTGGTCCTTATAACGCAATCTTGTCCCCAATTTACTTAGAATCTAAGCAACATTTATAATGCCTCTCTTCAATATACATAACAATTTATTAATGGAAAATATATTTCAATAAGAGTATTGAGTCACTTAAAAACATTTTATTGTAATTTTGGCTGATATTATTTCTCATTATAACCAGTGACCATTATACCTCTGTACCTTTGATATATTTGAAATCCTATAATTTAATGTTCCTTTCATTCTCAATTGATGGATCGCCTGTCACGCCCACGATGTTCTGACAAAGGCCCGACATGCTTGAATAAGACGCAAAAAGAATGAAAACTCTGGCAAAATTGTGCTGATTAATGACGTCACTGACAATAGTACGTCATTAATTGCCTTGACATTGCTTTGGTACCATGATGGCGGCCAGTGTCTGAACATTGTGGGCGTGGTCGGCGAAACGTCAATTATGTTTACACACTTAACTAAACAAGATTGTGTTGCTAACCCTTCCGAAAGACCCAACATCACTTCCCAGGTGGAAGTTCTGAGTATAGAACTAAATTTGCTACTTAATAAAGTATTTAATTTTTTATTTTCTTTTTCAACATGGACTGGTATGTTTATTTGTGATTTATTTTCATATTTAATTTTATTCTTATTTCAGAAAATTTGCTTGGACAACCACCCCAATACACAGAAGAACCTGATCTAGATGTTATAGTATGAGTCCAACTTAAACATCAATAGAAGTTTTCTTTGTTGCAGAAAAATACTTCTTTTATATAACAAATAAGATAACTTGATAGAACAAGGAGAACAATAACATAAGTTAAAGGTTTTATATAAGAAAAAAATGGTCTTTACAAAAACTGAGATATTAAGATCAAAGTCATGCTTATGGCATAACTCAGTGTTATGAGACATTTGTTTACAACCTTAAAATACAACTTTGCCAACCAGAAATGTATTAAAGAATTTTTAGAAGATTTAAAAAAAAATACAAATACATTGTATATACAATATCAATATGGTAAAAGAAATAAGAATAGGAAGTGTGTAGTGAAAAAGCTAAAACTGTCATACATTCAACTTCTAGAGAACTTCCATTGACACTGTAATCATAACAACTAAATAAACCTTATGTACATGTAATCAGAAATGTTTCATGTGTGTGGACAGTGTCATGTACTGTCATCCTGTAAAGTATTCAGTCCTTTAGGCATAACATGCCAGCAGTTTGTTAATATTAGGGTGTTCAAATTGATTCAACCATGAAAAAATTAAACAAAATGTGCCAAAGAAAACAAGAACAAGCAATAGAAGATAGAAATGTTTAGAGACATGGTTATGATGTGGAATACATGTATTCAGGACTATGCAAATAATATGGAAATCCGAATAGGAAGTAACGAGACGGCTAACCAAGTCTGTGTTATCAAACTAAAATAAAAGGAAGTATATCTGAAGGTACTGTATAGGCTCAATAGACCAAAGCTCATCCAAGAGTAAGTGACAGCAATCACCTAACAGTACATTTTCTTCCATATCTGCTCATGTAAGATAGGGGTTTTGCCTATGTGAGATACGCGTATCTCACATGGCCACGTGACCTTTAGTGACGTCACAATCAAAAGACAATTACATGACGTCATCATGTGGCGAACATGACGTCATCTTGCGGGAAAACGACATCAAATTCTTCAAAATTTAGAAACTTTGAGTGCGTTTCAAATGATAAATATTGAATTTTTTAATGAACCACTTTGTTTTGTAGTTTATACATTTTGTATAAACCAAAATCCGGTACGATCTATCCAATGGTCATATTTATTTTAAAGTAGAATGTCGAATTACAAAGTTAGATTTTACAAACATGGCGTCGATGTCTATGTTTATCATACTTGAAGCCAAATATTGGCACTAAAATGGAAGAAAAATAATCCATTATGAGTTTATCCATGTATTATAGGGAAATCTCACCCTCGGGGTTGAACATTTCTGGTCAGAGACTCGGCAAGCCTCGTCTCTGACTGAAATGTTCAACCCCTCGGGTGAGATTTCCCTATCCTACATGGATACTCATAATGGATTCTTATAATCTCCAAAATTTGTAAAAGTCATGGTCTATGTCTGAAAAGGGGACAGATGACGAGAAATAAGATGGTGAAAAAATGATACATGACAAAAAACCAAACTAAGAACTGCCACTTGAGAGCCAAATACCCCAACCCAACCTTGACCTCCTGACCTTGACCTTTGACTTATGCACATAAATTTGGTATGCGACACATCATTTCATGTTGGTTTACATTTGTGCCAAGTTTGATCAAAATCCATCCATAGACATGGAAGATATGGATATACGAATATAATATTGGGACGGACAACCAGATAGACAGACGGACAGACAGACGGACAGGGTGACTCCTATATTCCCCCCTAAACTTTGTTTGCAGGGGTATAATAAGAAGGATATGTTAATTTTCACCTGATTATGTGAATTAACTTTAATATGTGTTCTTAAAAACCAGTGCAAGGTGCAAACAATGTTGATTCAAATCATTCTGATTGAGATGGAAAAAGACATATAAAATTACTGATCTAAATATTTGAATAATAAAAAAAAATCTACTTATTTTGAAAGTTCTGTTCAATATTTAGACTAATTCCTCAATAGTTAGACCCAAGATGTTGATAAAACAATTCATCAACTTAGTATTTTCTGCAGGAGCATGCATGTTTTTCCTGCTCTATTTATTTCAGTTAATGCCCTTCAGTACAGCTCTAGTACAGCTCCTTTCCAGCACAGGAACTTTATTCTAAGAAGCAAGCTGCTCACAAGAAATTGTTTGCTCAGGTATATTGTAAGGCTATGCATTTCAAGGCCCTCAAAACATCTTATGGCATTCATCACAATTGAAAGCCTGCTTCTTCTTGGTTGCTGCTCATTTTCCTAGCTTATCAAATAACGGGTTACTGGAAATGAAACAGCTTATGTAATAATGGCTGATGTTGAAAAAAAAACTGGATAAAATGTGGCTTATAACATCGGTTGCATTAGACCATTCATTGTTTATGAAATTGCAGCCAATTCTCAACACTAAATAGTAGTACATGTCTATAGTCTCAACTAAATAACATGTACATAACAGAATCATAAGCAAGTGAATTCCACGGTAAGTAGCTAGATGCCTCCTAGCTTTGAAAGTTAAGTAAAAGTTTGTTATCATACAAACCTTAATAATGAAAACATTCAAATATAAGGAAGAGCAAAATCAAGTTTATTTCAGTAGAAGAATTACAGTACTATAATTCTGGACATATTCATTCAAGTTAATTTTTGCATGAATTGCAATTGTAAGATCTTTGTCTGCTTTTAATGTCTCATTGTCAGATGATGGTCAGCATAAATTCAAGTGCATTACATGTATATGACAATAAAATATTTGTGAAAAATTTTCACATCTTGTTCCTCTAAGAAATTTGTGTGAAAATAAAATAAAACAGACTGTTTAGAATGCTAAAATTCATTCCCAATTTACAGTATGCTTATGTGTTGGTATTGGATTAAAGTGTAGAAGGTTAAGTAAAATGATTGACATAATCCAGATCTAAGTTATAATATAAACCAAATTAAACAGTTTGCTATCTCCAGTTTGATTGGGATGGTCATCTAGTCAGAAACTATGAAATCTCCAATACACTAAGTCCATTGTTAGTAAGCAACCAGACACTCCTAGCCTTGCAAATAGTATTGAATGCATAAAATAATTCAATTTTTCTAAGTATACCGATCATGTCACTTTTCAACTGCTAGGGACAAATTTCATTTGGATAATTCTTGGCATGAGACAGTTTGTCAGTTTGCATGTCACAGCTTTGTGGTTTTCCCTTGGTACTCAGGTTTCCTCCACTATCCTAGAACTGACTGCCTCTATATATAAGTGAAAAAATCTTGATTGGGAGATAAAAATAACACCACATCACTTCATTCCATTCCATTTCTTGTATACAGCAAGAAAAAAGATATGGTTTAGTAGGCAGTAGTACACATATGCCGATACATAATCTTTAATGAAAAAAACAAATGCACCAATCCATGTCCTAATCACAATCCAGAAGCAAAGTAAAAACTTTAAAACTGACAAGTCAGGTTAAACATGTGAACTTCCACTAGGAATGTGAGGCCAGGTGCCCCGCACAATAATAAACAATAAAACATTTTGATTGGGTAAATTTAATTTTTTCATATTATTTCAGAGTAAAAATGTATAAATGATAAATACAATACAACTTAAAGATATCAAAATTAGCACAATAAATAAAACTCATATAAAGAATGTCTTCTAAAATGAAGACACATAAATATATTAAATGTATATAAATGAATATATAAAAATTTTGTAATAACTTCAGGATAATAATACTTTACTTCTTTTCAATCTTCTATCTCAAACTATTTGTTTCACTAATGATACTCATATGTTATAACAGAAAATGGTCAAAGTATACCCCTGATCCACAACTCTTCTAAATACTATGGGTCCTTCAAGACTGGTTTGACAAAAAATAACAAATCTTAAATAAGTTTTTCAACTGTCCTTCAAGATATTACTGTATTAGAAATGTCAAAAGTTTCAACCATTCCTTGTCTGATTTTATTTTGTCCTAGCTAGGAGTTACCAATCCTTCCTAAAAGTTGCCAGTCTCGGACTGTGATTTGCTGTTGTTTTAAATAGGGTTGCATATATCCTACATCAATATCTATTACAAATCCTATTCCTGTACTAGCCAGCTTTCCAAAAAATGTCATCATTATCTGATCACCAGGTGTTTTACCTGTAGGCCTATTAAACCAGCTTTCCAAATCATGTCCCCATTACAACATTGTCAGGTGTTTTATCTGTAGGCCTGTTCTTATAAATCTTCATAAAGAATAATGACCTGGTATCTTGTTTGTATTTTACATAGAGATTTTTTGCTATATTCACTGAGTTTCCTAAAATAAGAAAAATATATATATTGTCAGTATAGATTTAAATAGCAAACCTCACACAAATGAAATAACAATGTCACTATAACATCTATCATTCAGATAAGTCAATTCAATACCAAATAACTAGACAGCCCTTAGCCTCCAAAGTTTAACAATATTTGTAATTTTTTGTAACAAAAATAAATTCACAACTAAATGTGTATTTGAATTGGGTTCTATTTTGAAGTAGTGGAGAAATGGTGTTTCTAACAATAGGATCTGCCACATTGGGATTTGACCCTAAGTGAATATAGGCACTGTTAACCATACATGAGTAGGGTCCACTGTGGCATAGTGGTCTAAAGTGTGCACTTACAGATACTTGTCTATTGCTGCTTAGGATCAAATCCGACTTGGGTAGATCTACTGTGAGAAAGTTTGTCAGTTTGCTTGTCAAAGGTCATTGGTTTTGTCTGAGCAATCAGGTTTCCTCCACCATTCCAGATCTAACATCTCAATATAAGTAAAATAATCTTGACTGGGTATAAAACACCATTACTCCATTCTCCATACATTTTTAACCACATGCACTCAACAACATATTGGGAACTCAAATTTGATATGATAATTGAAAGAAGGGTTGATAAATGTTATCCTAATCTGAAAAAAAAAGAAAATTGTTTGATTTATCAGTACACTTATTTGTCTTTTATTTAATTCTAATGTGTTCCCATAGACATTCACCTAACTATTCAATTATTTTAGTTACATACCAACTGGTTCTGTAGGGAAGTCTTCATTATTATTCTGGAAAGGTTCTTCAACCTTCTGATATACCAAATCATAGTATTCATCTTGGTTAAAAGTCGACCCCTAGAACATAGTAAATCTCCATTAAGATACTGTGTCTTGCAGGTATGTAATTAATGACACAGAAAGTTACAGCTAATCAATGGCAACCAAATATTAGTAACAACAAAACAAAGAAAATAAGAAACACAACACAAGATAAACAAATAGGGAAGATGATTCTGATACACAAAACACGAAACAGGATAAATCATGTTAAGGCCACAAATAAAAAACTTGTCATTGGACTGGCAATAACAGGGTTAGTTTGTAAGCCAGGGCATAGCTGAGCATACGCACATACCACCGTGTGTAAGCTAATTATGTCAAATATCATTTAAAAATGTTAAAAAATTATTATCATGATTATATGACAGCTATATTTTAAAACTTGAAAGCAATACAAAATTTAACCCTTGAAACTGAAACTATCATAATGAACAAGACGATTTATGCATATGAATCAATGTACAATTCAGTGGTCGTTTGAATTTCGTTTTGAAGTTTAGTCGAAAAATTTTGCAGATAAGGGTCGAAATTGAAAATGGAAAATGCACCATTTTTGTTGTATTTTTTTCAAAATTCCCTGGGAAGCATGCCCCCATACGCCCTAGAAAAACGGCGCATTTTTCATGTTTACAGTGCGTAATTTACCAACATGCTCAGCTACGCCCCTGGTAAGTCTCAATATGTGAACAGCTCAAATATTACATTTAATTAAGAGAAAAGCATTTAAGATGAATTTAAGAGAAAGGCAGTTTCAGAAACTGTGTCAAAAGACCTTGTTTAATCTTTTGACATATCCTCCAACAACATCTGACCTATAACATCAAAATATCAGAAACCTGGGTATAAAGGCCCTATAACTAATTGTTAGAAATCCAAAATCACAACACATCATACGAATCTATATGCAACATTTAATAAATAGAATTATATTACAAAAGCTATCTTAATAATTTTTACTTACAGTATAAAGTGAAGCATTAAGCATATTTATAAAGAGCTGCCATCTTGGAAGATAATAGCTGAAAGTATAAAATAATTCACATCATACAACAAAATACACATCATACAATTAAATACATTATAAAAATTAATATGTGTTTACAACTCTACAAAAATATCTAAAATCATGATAATAAATATTGACAATTGAAAAATATATATATAATATTTACATATAAGAAAGAGCCTTAACTACAACAAACATTCACAGACTTTTATTTTTGATGTTTTATTTACAAAAAGTAATGTTTACCTTGTAATGGACTCATTGGAAAACACTACTAAAATTTGGTAACTGATCCATCAAATTTTTTAAATAAAGTTGATTGGTGTTTTTATTAACTCCATCAAATAGATCATTTTATATATCAAAGTATCGAGATTTAATCTGACAAAACAAATGCAAAAAAAGTTAAAATTGAAAAAGTTAAAATTGTACCTTTTGACAAGTCCTGACCATTGCTTTGATGCATAGTCTCTGTGCTGAAACATAAAATTTCTTGCAATGATTATCACATTTCCACAAGTAATACACTACCTAAACTGTATCCATGATACTTATCAAAATGATTTCCATTTTTTTCTATTTCTTCTGTTTTTGAGGGAGGGGTTTTCATTTAAATCTTCTTATCAATTAACACAGTTCAAATTATATGGTGTTATGAACGAAACAATTAGCAGCAGATTTGGCAATAGTAACAGAGAATACACACACCATAAACAAAAGACACAAGCAGAAAAGGCAAGAAAGAGAAGACAATTCCTCACATCCTAACACATATAATAAGAAATAAAAATAGAACTGTCTCTTGAGAGCCATATACCTACAAGGGTTTAATGTTTTTCTGTGACCTTGAGCTGTCTGATATGACCTTGGTTGAAGGTCAAAACACCTTTGGACAATAAATATTATTCATGTGAAGTTTTATGACAGTCAACGATATGGCCCGACACAATTTTACATGGCCAGACAGACAGACAGAGATAGTGATTCTTATATACCCCCAAACTTGTTTGCTAGTGGTATAAAAAGTTCACCATCAATGGTTTTATTGGAGATGTTTATTCAGCCCTCAATATAGGCTTTAAATAACAGTTGTCAAACAGATTGAGGGTCAGTGATTTGTTCACCCAGCTACAACTCTCAGTACTAGTAAAACTCATCTTAACAAACTAATTTAAACAATAATTTGTCATTAGATTTGTGTATGAAACACACATGATAAATTAAATACAAATTCACCTGTCCAGTTGGTCCCCATAATGTTATCTGGTTATGAGCATTGAATGTGTATAAAATGATATCATCAACATTCTTGGCTAATCTTTGAGCTGCTTTGATCCAGGTACCGAGCAGGAAATGTTTATCTGATGCCAGCAGTGTCTCCATATCAGACAGTAATCCTAGAAGTTTATTACTTGATAACCTGACAAAATGTAACATAATATACATGTATACACAAGCGTAAATCTAAGCATAGACACTTGTTGGCTAAATGGTCTAAATTCCAAACTTACAGATCACAGCACCTCTCACTACCTAGGCATGCTAGGATCCAATCCCACTCAGGCAGAGTGTTAGAAAGTCTGTTAGTTTCATTGTCAAATGTCAATGGTTTTCTCCAGGCATTCTGGTTTCCTCCACCATTCCTAAACTGACTGTCCTGATATAAGTGAAAGAATCTTGACTGGGGCTTAAAACACCATTACTAAACTCAACTCAAAGCATTAGCAATGTTAATAGAAATAGATGTATATCTTTGTAAGCTGCAAAAGAAACATTACAATACAGAAATAAATAAATAAATATACTTTTTTAGAAGAAACATTAGTGGTAGGAAACTTTTGTGGTTTTGATCTTCTAAACTATTCTGTAGGAAGAAATTTCATGGTTCACACCATAGAGAAAGTGTACCAAGGGAAAGGAGAAAATTTCGTTTAAAAGATATATTTGTGGTACAAGAGTTGCGTGAAAATCGTGAATATTTTTTCGTTACAAATATTTCTTCTTATACATTAATTAGTTAATGTAGTAGGAATAATTTTATCCAAAGGAAAATTTTTACAATTGCAATATCTTTCCTTTAATAAAGTATTTGATATCAACTATACTTTGCAACTTCATAAAGACATTGCTCCACGTGCACCATTATAACGTCAGATGTCAAATGCTCTTGTTGACTGACAGGAGCCGACCCACTTTTATGAGAAGGTGAACCAACATTGTATTTTAAAATTATTTTCAAATTAACATGGAAATTGTAAGGCGGCAATAGATAATTTTTAAAAATATTTTAAATATAAGAAATAAGGTAAATTTCCAATGTCTTTATGAACTTGCAAAGTATAATGGGCTGTCTCAAATTTTTCCATAAAAGGCAACGATAGAGAAGTTTGCCACAAACAGAGGAAATCCTGGGATAATCGTAGATGGATTTAAATTCAGAAAAGATAAATTTTTCAAGAATTCAAAACTTTGGAGGTGCGTAGAAAAATCGTGCAAAAGTAACTGCAAAACTGATTTAGATGAGCTTCTTATATTAGGAGGAAGACTTGAGCATGATCACGACGAACCCGAGCGACGGACAATTGAGAGACAGAAAGTTCGACACGCCTGTAAAAGAAAAGCCGAAGATGAGCCATTAGAAAGACCATCTAAGCTGATCATTAAGGAGATTAAAAAAGTTGGTACCGATGAACTTGTGAGTCAGGACATAACTTCAGTAAGGCAGGCTATGTATAGACAACGGCGAAAGACGCAGCCCAAGTTACCAACTTCTAGAATGGAAACAATCGAGATGTTGAAAGAATATGAACTCAAGTCGAGTAAAGGTGAAGACATGATTTATGTCAGTAGTTCAGAATCGGAAATTGTAATGCTCACAACTAAATCAAACTTGCAATCCTTATGTCAGGAAGATGTACAGATTTTTGGAGATGGAACATTCCAATATTGCGCAAAACATTTTTATCAATTGTATACCCTTCACATATTTCAGAATGGACAGTATATACCATGTGTATTTTTCCTTCTTCCGTTCAAAACCAAGGCATGCTATATTGAAATGTTCCGTTGCCTTGTAGATGCATGTGTCAAGGAAAACTTAACACTGAACATCAAAAATTTAAATCTTGACTTTGAATTAGCTGTTCATGATGCAGCAAGGCACTTTTGGCCTGATGTCGCTATCAAAGGATGTCAATTTCACCTTGCTCAAGCGTGGTATCGGAAGATCCAAAGCCTTGGTCTAGCGTCTGAATATAAGAGTCAGGACTCAGCAGTTGGACAGTGGCTGAAAACTTTTTTCGGAATCAGCTTTCTAGATCCTGCTGTAGTTGAGGAGTGTTTCGTCTTTGACATATTTTCTGAGGCTCCCGATTCAGAAAAAGCTGTTGACTTTGCAGATTATGTAGTCAATAACTACATTGATCAGTCGTTGTCTTTTCCTCCTATTATATGGGCAGACTCCGATGTTGAAGGCAAAAGGACAACGAACGGGTGTGAAAGTTTTCACAAGGAGTTTAGTACGATGTTCTACAGTTCTCATCCAAATATCTTTGACTTCTTAGCCAAGATTCAATGTGTACAAACAAAAACCTACCTAAAAATTCGTGCTGCAAATGGTAGATTTCCTTCAGGACGGAAAGAGAGTGATAATACTAAACAGAAAAAAGAACTAAAAGCCAGATTTGAAAATGGTGAACTCACACGAATTGAGTATGTTAGAAGGATGGCCTTTAAAGCGTTGCCGGTTGTCTGATTCAGAAGTGTACAATCATGAATACTCTCAATTTTAACATTGACTTTTAAACTTTTAAATATGTATGTTTTGTAATAAATTATAAAGATATATATCCTGCTCAAAGTCCTACTTCCACCTCCTCGTGGTGAGCAGGGGAAACAGGTCTTATGCATCAAATGTATAAGGCGCTGGCTGACGGAAGAGGCACTATTATATTTAAAAAAATAAATCAATCTATATAATATATCTAACATATAAGGTCGCGGTAACGTATATTTAGAATGTCGCGGTAGCGTATACAATTTTGTCGCGGTAATGGATGGGTCGCGGTTATGAAAATTTCTAAAATGTCGCGGTAATGTAATGTACCCACTTGTGGACTGTGCTGAGTTAAATTTCCAAGTGCTGAGTGGTTTTCTTATTAAACTAGGCACTGTGCCAAGTGGAATTAAAAATTCTATCTAAGGCCTGCATTATATTATACAAGTTGCCTCATTAAACTTAACAGGGGTCTCAGTGGCTAAGTGGTCTAAAACAATGGCTTACATATTACAATGGCTCTCACCACTTAGGTTCCAATACCACTCAAGCTGATCCTAATGTGAGAAAGTCCCCCACCAAAGGTAGATGATTTTCTCCTCTCATTCCCAATTCCACCACCAGCCCAAAACTGGCCACCTTGATATAAGTGAAAGAATCTTGACTGGGCATTAAACACCATTGCTCTGTTTCAATAACCTAAACTTTGGACACTGATGCAGAGACTGCCAATAAACCATTCTCTTCTTTAATGATCTTTAAGGATTATCATTGTCTAATCAATACACTCAATTCTCTTGTTGTACCACTATTTCAATGTAAACATTCCTATAAATTGAATTGGATTGAATTGGATTAAAAATCAATACCAAAAAGAAAGAAGTTATGGTACTGAACAGCAGCAACTTAAGATCTATACAATTGAATGAAGAAAATATAAAAAAACTGTGAAACCTTTACATACCTGGGCAGTACAATCAAAACTGATGGAGGAGCAGATACTGATATAAATAAAAGATTACCCAAAGCAAGAACAGTGTCCAGCAACCTTAATAAAGTCTGGAAATTTAGCCAATACACAACAAGAACAAAGTTGAAACTTTACAACAGCTGCATATTACCAACATTACTTTATGGTTCAGAATGCTGGCGCATGACAGGGAGTGACCAACAAAAACGTCAACTTTCCATACAAAGAGTCTAAGAAGAATACTTAAAATCTTTTGGCCAAGTAAAATCTCAAATGATGAACTTCTTAGAAGATGCCAGTCTGAAGACCTGTATACAACAATAAAGAAAAGAAGATGGAGATGGATTGGACATGTCCTAAGAAAAGAACAATACAATATCACTAAAACTGCCCTACACTGGACACCTGAGGGTAAAAGACGTAGAGGAAGACCAAAGATAACATGGAGGTGCACTGTTGAAGCAGAAATGAACGATCTACACAATTCATGGGGCAACCTGCAAAAACTGGCTAATGACAGACAAAAGTGGAAAGACTTTGTTGCTGCCCCACACGCCAGAGGGCATAATGGACAGTAAGTAAGTAATTCCTATAATGTTATAAGTTAGGTGTTATTTTCGTAACATACTCACGTAAACTTGCTGATTTGGTTTTTTCTGTAAGCTTCTATTGTTTCATTATAATATTTTATAGCAAGAATTTGTAGACTGTTCCTGGTAACATCCACCAAATCATACCTGGAATATTGAAAACAGAAGAAACAACCATGTAAAATAAAAGAACAAGAAGATGAACAGAATATACCACAAAAATATCAAAACCATTTACATGATGTACTTAGTAACAGACAAAGGCACACATGAACACAGCATTATACAAGGAACATAAAAGAGATAAAAAGGTTACAAAAAAAGAGATTTAAGCAAATTGTGTCATCTCAGACTTGATTGGAGATGTCCATCTAGCCAGTCAAGATTAAGTCTTCAATATCATGAATATTGGCAGGACAAAGTACCCTTTACATCCAGTACTGATATCTATAATAATAGTTTTATAAAGGACAGAATAAAATAAATGTTTAGGTCTAAAATGATAGAAAGAGCAAACAAATTACAAACAGATCAGACAAGTGTGAGAGAGTGTTAGGTCGCTTGTAAAAGGTTGATGGTTTCCCTTTGGTTACTCTGGTTTCTCATAAACTGATTACCGGTACCTGATAAAAGTTAAATACACTTGACTAGGGCTTAAACACCTTATTTCACTCTATCCTAGCCCATTACTTGTATAAAATTTTTCATGCAACACATTTTGCATGTAGAAATTTCCTACTTTGCCAGAAATACTCACAAGAACAGTGAATTGTTGACATATGATTGTGAAGCCAGTATAAAATTTTGCCAAGCCATAAACAAATCCTCTGGGTTGTACCAAACCTGAAATACAGGGAAAATCCATTTTAAAACAGGGTTATCCATCATCGTTACTACACGAACTTGAATGAGTAAGGTCTATACATGGTTTTGATTTGGTAACAGTAATTTTTTGTGTTGATGAAAACTTTAATCAAGAATTACAATGGCCTTACTGCTGAAGTCTTGTATTTAAAATCATCTATAGAAGGTTCTAGTTTTTGATTTAGGGTTACAATGATGGAATAAATAAGGGTTAAAACAGTGCAAATATATTAAATGCTTCCTAAGGATGCTAATTTAAAACACCTCTCTAAAGTCTAGCTCTTTAACATTTGTTAGCAAATTTTTAACAGCAATTCATTTTGAATAATGTATAGCTAAAGATCTAACAGCGGCACAACCACTTGGCAGTTTAACGGTATTCTTACAAAAACCAACAGATTAATGTTTGCAACAAAAAAACTTTCTTACTACTTGACAAGAAGAAATATTAGCTGTAGGAAACTTTGGCAGTCTCGACCTTCTGAACTATTTTGCGGTAAAAAAATTTCACAATTCCGACTTTTGGGAAAGATGCAAAAGAAATTTCACTCAGAAGATATGTTAGCAATTCAAGAGTAACCGTGAAAATTGCTAATATTTTTTCTACATGAATTTTGTTCTTATACAGTATATATGCTGTCACTTCTCTGACCTTGACCTGAAACATGACCTCACCTCTTGTTCTAGTAGTGGTTTAAGTCTTGGCCGCCATGTTGGAATAACATATCTATTTTTATCTTTCATTATCTCTGTATCATTATACACACTTCTCTGTAATCCAACACAAGATAATTAACATTAAACATTGTCTTCCACGTTCCTCATTAATGAAACACAAAGTTAACATATTGGTCCATGTTCAAACCACTCTATTCCAATAGTTAACAAAGTAAAAATTTTGAAAACTCGCAAATTAAGTTAAAACATGTAAACTTCCACCAGGAAGATAAGGCCAGGTGCTCCTGTCCTGTTAGCTTCACCTGCTACATGTAATTTATAAAATAAAGAATGAAAGGAACATGGAACTATGGGGTGTCAAATTACAAACATTTGTAACAAACATTTCTAAGCTTTACTTTGTTAAATGGTCCTCTTATAGTACACTGATCTTGACGGCCAAGTGGTATAAATTAATGCCAATTCATGAACATTGGGAATGGCTAAATACATGTTTCACAGCTGTTAGTCTCATAAGACAACGGAGAGATGTTGTAAACAGATATACACATAACATTACACTTATTCAAAAGAATATACCTAGCTAGAAAAAACTTTTTTTTCAGTGGTTTCTAATTAGATACTTACCTTAAGTAACTGCCATGCTTTATCAACATATCTATTAAAGTGACCATATCTTTTGACAGCAAAGTTAGAAACCCTAAAGGTAAGAACACAATACAGTTAACAAATGATTATTCAAAATTTGTAATTGCCATTGTTTTTTCTGATATGTTACAATTTAAACAATAAATTTTACATGTATTTTACTCATTGGCTTACCGGTATGTTGTTCCTAAATTTTTGGATGGTGAAGTAATGAATTCTGTCTTTTGTTCTTTAAGGTAATTTTGATCAATATCTTACTTGATAAAAAGTTAATGTTCAGATATTCTATTTTCAATGCTTTCTATCTATAATTACATTTATCCACTTCAACCTCCTCCATGGTTGTTGTATTTGTTGTCTATTTTCATTTTTCTGCCCATATTTTATAGTTCAAACTTTCAAAGTTAACATCTAGAATGTCTCCAATCAAACTTTAGATGGTAAAATATCTACTTCACATTATTACATAATTTTTCAGAGTGCTTTTTACTGTTTTACTGTCTCAGAACAAATAAACCATCCATTTTGTTTTTCACATTGGCCAAAATTAAATGGTGACTGAGTCTAAAGTATGCTCTTATTGATCACAATGCCTCTAATCACCTGAGCTGAAATCACATTAAGGACAAATCCTAGTGTTAGAAAGTTTGTCATTTTGCTTAACAAAAATTAGTGGTTTTCTTTTGGGAACTCCAGTTTCCTCCACCATCTCTAAATTTACCACCTAGATCTAGATATAAGTGAAATAATCCTGAATTGGGCTGTCAAACTTGATAACTCATATATACTCATATTACTAGGACAAAATTTACAGCTTATGACTTTTACCATTTTACAGCCCAAATGAGGCACAAATGTTATCAAATAAACATAACATATTATATACACAGTGTGTATGTACAACCATCGGTATTAGGTTGAGTCCTTTTTTAAGAAGTTGTATCACTACGAGTTTCGCTTGATAATTTTATCTAACATTTCCAACTAGGGTATTTTAAATAAAAAAAAACAACACTTCATGTGAAAAAAATTAAATTTTACCACAGAAAAACAATGCACTATGTCATGTCATACGTTCTGTAGTAATGACATCATTATTTACATTTGACAAATGGGAGATTCCTCAATGACGTCACAATGAGTGATCTGACTAAAAGTGCATGTGTACTTTATGGCCAAGTGTGGAAGCACGTGGCCTAGTGGTTAAGGCATTGGACTCATGATTCGAAGGTTGTGGGTTCGATCCCTGGACCGGGCGATGTGTTGTGTCCTTGAGCAAGACACTTAATTTCATGTTGTTCCAGTTCACTCAGCTGAAAAATAAATGAGTACCAGCAAAATGCTGGGGGTTAACCCTGCGATGGATCGGCGTCCCATTCAGGGGAGACTCTCAGTCGCTTAACGCCACGGAAACCGGGATAAGCTCCGGCCTGATGGGCCTAATGGCTCGGGACAGACTTTAACTTTAACTTTATGGCCAAAGTTGTATCACCACTGTGTGGTGATACAAGATTTTGTATCATACATGTTCGATAAAATTTGTATTTTGTCAGATCATGTAGAAAAACTAGTCTAATGTTAGATAAATTATTATATCAAGGCCTATTACAACACAAAGAATACTGTTACTAGAGACTTTACTAGTTCTAAAAACACCTATTTTAATCAAGAACACAGAGTCACAAAGAGTCAGTGCCCAAAGATGAGTTACGTCTTTTAAACTTTTTTCCTCGAAACTTGAAACAAAACTAAAACAGGCCAAATTTCCCAAGTGACAGACTACTGTTTAATTATATCTTACCATTCTGTGATGTTTGTGGGTTGTTTCCTCCAGGAGTTTTCCATCATAAATTCATACATGATTTCATTCTGATTAATTCCCTCTGGTGTTAGACCAATACCAATCATAGAGCTGTTAGAGAAACTCCTTCCAATGAACGGTCCCTACATATCCACAAATAAAGTGTACCAATGTTGCTTCAATGAAATTTAAATCTTTATAATTATACACAAAGATGCCAGCCCAATGAGTCCAATACCAAAAACAAATTTAAAACTTTGATAACAGGCAAATTAAGTTGAAACACATAAACTTCCACCAGGGAAGTGAGGCCGGGTGAACTGTGTATAGTAAAAACAGTTAAGTATAGATAATCAACAATTTGACCATTTTAGCACCTTTCAATCCTTTTTCATTGTAAATTGTACACACGATTTATTTAAGAAGCAATCATAAATTAAATAAGACATGGAAAGATTTCAATATAATAAAGCCCTTTTTTCTTTAGTTTTATTTTGCATACAGATTTTTATTTACAAAACCTGACCATTGAAATTTAAAGAAATCATATTAATAACAATGATATTGAATATGTATTAAACCAATGTAAACAGGGCTTGCAACAAACATTGTATTCCAAGTCAAACGTGTAGCCATGAAACCAAGAAACTTCACTTAACTTGATATCGTCCATGTTTCATAATAAGACAGTATATATTAATTAGTATTATCAAAATGACAATTCTATTTTTACGGATGACAAAATTCAATTTACTGTCTAATTCTCTCTTTTGATTATTATATCATAAAATTGCTAAAAGACATATTAATATGTTGGGTACCTAATTTCAATAAGATTACATACAGTGTTTATTGTGTCCAGCATTCCATACAGCTCCATAGTACCACCAAAGTTGTGTAACATACACCAAATAAAGGGCTGACCATAATAGGACTCTGTTGTCTGATAAATAGGGTCCAACTCTGAAGATAGGTCCAATATTATCATTTTACCCTGTAAAATAAAACATCATGAACAGATGATTCTGTGGTCCAAGGATCAAACAATGAAGTATAGTCTAATATGATTGTTCAAATGGTGATATGGCCTCAGACAGGTTGAAAATTCCCATACACCATGCTTAGAAATTCTGCAACAAATTCATCTATATTTCTGTCTAAAAATTGAATTCAACAAAAACAATAATTAATTCATACCAACAGATAAACAAAACAAGTCTTAAGTTATCTTTTTAAGTTTTATGGGTTTTTTTTAATTTAGATTCAAGGCAAATAGTAATTAGAGGTGACATCTGCCATGGTCATACTTTCATACACACAACATAAAATCCAGACAATATGTGTAAATTTCATACCACACCATTTAAAATAGAGTGAATTGTTTTATACACTTAGCAAATCTGCCAATCAAATTTTAAAGATTTAAAGAAAATTGGATAGAGTACAATATGCTCATTTTACTCTGTAATGTATTCAATGTGTAAAATTATGAACAGATAGTTCTATGTCCAAAGAACAATCTATTATGGCTGTGTTTACCTCTCTGCAAAAGAAAGATAAACATGAGGCCAGAAACTGAAGAATGGTCTTAAATCACCAACAGCCAAATGGCTAAATGGTCAAATGTGCACATTCCCAACAGCTTTAATCCTCTATGTTGAAACCCCAATTGGGGCAGATCCTAGTGTCAAAAAGTTGATCTGTTTGCTTGACACTCTAGCTTCGAACACCATCCCTGAGCTGACCACCTCGGTGTTAACTCAATAATTCCACTCTCCTCCACTTGACTGGTACAGAGGCGGATCCAGAATTTTAGAAAGGGGGGGGGGGCGTATAATGTGATAGCCGAAGGCTCTAACGTTCTAGGGGGCATGCTCCCCTGGAAAATTTTGAAAAAAAAATGGCGCAAAATCCTGCATTCTGGTGTAACCTGAGCTGCATCAAAATGAACAATATGTATTATTAGGAACATAAAGGGGGGGGGGGGGGCGTACCCCTACACCCCCGCTGAATCCGCCACTGTGGTATATGCATGTAATGGTGTGACCAAATATTTTTTGCCAATGTTTATCTTAAAACTTACAATAGGAATAGACTGGAGTAAAGCTTTTATCTGTGGCTGTTTCCAGAATTTAGTTCTTTGAAATAACCAGCCTTGCATTAACCTAAAGTAACATACAAAAAATTAATTTTGATGCAATAATAATTTGATGCAATAAAAGTTCTAGTCTATAGCTGTCTTACAATAACAACAACAATAAGACTGACAAGAGAAAATTAAAATCTATCTCCTTATGGTGATTGTACATGTATATGATGTTGACAGTCAGGTTATATGAATAACTTTTAAAAAAAAAACATGTATGTTGACAGGCAGGTTATATGAATAACTTTTAAAAAAAAACATGTATGTTGACAGGCAGGTTATACGAATAACTTTTAAAAAAACATTTATGTTGACAGGCAGGTTATACGAAGAACTTTAAAAAAAAAACATTTTTGATGAATCAAGCAAATACATGCTTATTTTTGTGGGTTTTTATAAATGATGTCGGAAAATTGTAGATGTTTACTTGGTCAAGTTGGTAGATCTTCATGTTTTAATGCTACACATGATATTGCCAAACTCTTAGATCATGTCAAGATGTTTCAAGGTTTAAATACTCTAAAACCTGTGACCTTGAATGTATGTCATGGTCAACCAGCTCACAAATGAAGTAGTGCTTCATGTCCTCATGTTGAATATGAAGTTCAAACCATATACCTGGATTGTAAGATATTTAAAGTTTTTATTCTAGTTAAGGTGACCTTAAATGTGGATCAAGGTCAACCAAATTTGCAAAAAGGGCTTTGACATCTATGTCAAGTTTTATTATCAATGTCTGACTGGTCAATCAGGAGGAGAAGGTGAAAATGTGTAAAAGTTAACAGTGTATGATGCAAGACAAATGATGCACAAACAACAAACATTATGGGCCACTATGAGACTTTCACTCAGATAATCAATATTTATACCTACCACACAGCTTTTGGATCTGAGGTATTCATAGCTTCATAAACCTTCCTCCCTGCCATTGTTAAATACTCTGTTGAGCTGTAACAAAATAAACAAGAATTTCTTAGTACTGCATAATGTCTCAAAGTGGTAAGTGATAGAAAATTAAAATTAAATACACAATTGTCACAAATAGTAGCTGAATAATACTTTATCTAACATTAGAGTAGTTTTTCTGTCTGATTTGATGAAATACAAGTTTTATCGAACACGCGTGATACAGAATCTTGTATCACCACACTGTGGTGATACAACATTGGCGGTAAAGTACACGTGCACTTCTCATTGTGAAGTCATTGGGGAATCTCTGATTTGTCAAATGTAAACAATGACGTCATTACTACAAAACATGTCATAACATAGTTCAGTGGTTTTCTGTGGTAAAATGTACTTTTTCACATAAAGTATTGGGTTTTCTATTATTTTAATGACTTAATAGGAAATGTTAGATAAAAATATCATATACACAGTGTGTAATTGTACAACCCTTCAGATCAGGTCTCGTCCTTTTTTCGTAGCTGTATCACTACTCGTCGCCTTGCGTGACTCGTAGTGATACAACTACGAAAAAAGGACTCAACCTGATACTGAGGGTTGTACATACACACTGTGTATATAATATGTATGTATTTACCATGCTTAAGTCAGCAATTCTATAGCTAATGTTTGCTCTTTGTTGTCTTTTAAGCACTTTTTATCAAAACCTTTTTTTTTGGGTAGTGTCTTGGCTGTGTTAGATGATGTTAGCACCAATAGGTTTCTGTTATCAAACCAATGGGCTCTGTATTACGTTTTCTTAAAGAAAATGTATTGACATGAAATGCAGTTGAAACAACATTGGTGTAGCTGCAGCATAATCCACAGAACTAATAAAGAAAACAAAAACACTTAATTCTGATGATCAATAGCACACTAAAGAAATATAATTATCAGTATCAGGATATTAGCTTTCATCGGGTGATAAATAATTCTCTTGATAACAATGTTTTATATACATTCTGTCTGTGATTGTTTTGGGGCCTACAAAAATAACTAAGAACTCACTTTGATAATGGTGTCATTTCATTAAATGTATCTGCATTATATATATGGTCAACTCCAAATTCCAACTGCATCTGTAAAGATAAAAATAGTTTCATACTTCAACATAAAGTAAAACAAATTGTAACATGTATAAAGAGTGTACATTTCAATGAAACAAAATTTAATTTTCAACACAGTACCAGTGTTTTTGCTATACTAATATTAAGTACTATATTATATTGTAAATTTTACCATTTAATGCCTCTTCTGTGATATTCCTTTCATAAATTATGTGGTTGCACAGTGTGAAAAGCACCAGGTGGAGTGGAGTAACAGTGCTATACACCCAACCAAAATTCTTCCACTTTTATCAAGATGGTCTATCAGGGATAGTAGAGAAAACCAGAGTGCCATGAGAAAACCACTGACCTTTGCCAAGCAAACCAACAATTAACTATTCCACACTAAGTGAGATTCGAATATACGCTGTGAAAGGCACTCTGCTACATGAGCATGCACTTAAGACCAATTGACCACTGAAAAAATATTATCTCAGTTTGAAATACTGGCATTTCAAGAATAGCACATGAACATTAGAAAACACTCTAACAAATTGAAGGAAATGCAAAATGTAGATACAGTAGCACAACTCATATATTGGTCCAGACAAGGAAATTTTACAATAAAAAATTATGCATTTATAAATATTTGTATATTATAGGTAAATTCATCTCATGTTTAGTAACATAGGTATCTGAATCATATGAATTACTTGTATTGAATAATGGATTTTTAGGATAAATGTAAGTGATATTTTTCAAAAGTCATGTTTAATAATGAAAACTGGACGAAAAAACAGTTAATCAATTCAATGAAATTTTTATGAAAGCACTAAACACATAAAAATCAACTATGAAGTAGTTTGATAAGCTGGAGTAATTAGGCTACATTAGAGATGAGATAAAGACATTTTTGTCAATCCATCATATCTAAGTCGTCTTGTTGATTAAAATTATTACATACAAATAAATCAGTCATTACTAAGTATTCTTTGTCATCTGTCAAGATGATACAAAATAATCAATACAATTACTGTCTTTTTCAAAGAAAAAACATATTAAGGTTCTGATTTAGAAACATAATCAGAATTGTTGTACATTTTAGATGTTGTATCAGGGTACCTGAATATCTTTATTGTTGTTGTAGCAAGTATGACGCTAAGGTCTAAAAACAACTTTAATCAATTATTGTACAATACACCACACATTTGTTCACCCAAATTTTGACATTATACAACAGTTTGTTGATTGTATAAGATAAAACATAGAAACAAGAGGCCCAGGGGCCACATCGCTCACCTGAGCAACTTGCTAGGTAGAAGCCGAAATGAGTTCAGTATTGAAGTGAGTGCAGGGGAGGGAGGTTTTGTACAAACTGAAATCTATACTTCCTACCGATGCTTTTCACTAAACAATTTGTAAGTATTTCTATGTACCGTAAAAGGTTGATGTTTCGACAAGCCTCGGCTTATTCCGTTACCTTTTTCTTACAGCATTTCAACCAATGAAATAATTTTAAAAAAAAATTTCATCATGCAATCTACCAATCTCAAAAGAGAGAAAATGCATAGGCCGAATACTGTAATCGGGAAATGGCAAATAGAAATTATAGAATACAGCAGGATTTACATTAAAAATTAGCTTTTAAATACAAGTACAATTAATATATTTCTCATGAACAATATATTTAACTTTATATCAAAATACTTATATAAAAGAATACAGCATGGAAAATACACTATTATTTAACCATGATTTGAACAAACTTGAATCTACACTACCTGAGGATGCTTCCATTTTAATTTGAGCTTTCCTGGCCTAATAGTTTTTGAGGAGAAGATTTTAAAGATTCTCTCTATATATTCCTGTGTAAAACTTGACCCCCCTCTTGTGGCCCCACCCTACCCCCAGGGACTATGATTTGAACAAACTTGAATCTACACTACCTGAGGATGCTTCCATTTTAATTTGAGCTTTTCTGGCCTAATAGTTTTTGAGAAAAAGATTTTAAAAAATTTTCTTTATATATTCCTATGTAAAACTTGATCCCCCTCTTGTGACCCCTCCCTACCCCCGGGGACCATGATTTGAACAAACTTGAATCTACACTACCTGAGGATGCTTCCATTTTAATTTGAGCTTTTCAGGCCTAATAGTTTTTGAGAAGAAGATTTTTAAAGATTTTCTCTATATACTCCTATGTAAAACTTGATCCCCCTCTTGTGGCCCCTCCCTACCCCCGGGGACCATGATTTGAACAAACTTGAATCTACACTACCTGAGGATGCTTCCATTTTAATTTGAGCTTTCCTGGCCTAATAGTTTTTGAGGAGAAGATTTTTAAAGATTCTCTCTATATATTCCTGTGTAAAACTTGACCCCCATCTTGTGGCCCCACCCTACCCCCAGGGACTATGATTTGAACAAACTTGAATCTACACTACCTGAGGATGCTTCCATTTTAATTTGAGCTTTTCTGGCCTAATAGTTTTTGAGAAAAAGATTTTTAAAAATTTTCTTTATATATTCCTATGTAAAACTTGATCCCCCTCTTGTGACCCCTCCCTACCCCCGGGGACCATGATTTGAACAAACTTGAATCTACACTACCTCAGGATGCTTCCATTTTAATTTGAGCTTTTCAGGCCTAATAGTTTTTGAGAAGAAGATTTTTAAAGATTTTCTCTATATACTCCTATGTAAAACTTGATCCCCCTCTTGTGGCCCCTCCCTACCCCCGGGGACCATGATTTGAACAAACTTGAATCTACACTTCCTAAGGATGCCTCCACAAAAGTTTAAGCTTTACAGGCCGAATAGTTTTTGAGAAGAAGATTTTTGAAAAATACCAACAAAGTTTCAATAATTCTCAATTATCTCCCCTTTAAAGAGGGTGTGGCCCTTCATTTGAACAAACTTGAATCCCCTTCACCTAGTGGTGCTTTGTGCCAAATTTGGTTGAAATCTGCCCAGTGGTTCGTGAGAAGAAGATGAAAATGTGAAAAGTTTACGACAACGACGACAACGACGACGACGACGACGACGACAGACAACGGACAAATTGTGATCAGAAAAGCTCACTTGAGCCTTTGGCTCAGGTGAGCTAAAAATGGAGTTAAGGTGTTTTAAATTGTTTGGCAATAAACGAAGTGGCAAAGTTCTTGTAGGGCATTAAAATGAAGTACACCTACCTGGTTGTGTAGGACCAGCTAGTAAAATGTGTAACCAAATTGGATGAATGAAGTTTGAATGTTTGAGTTATATTTAAATTTCTGATTTTAATGGTCTTGATTTTATTGTGGACAGGCACCAAGCACAAAAGCATTGATTGTTGAAAGCGTTTGGTTTTGCTAGGAGCATCTAGCTGCTTTCTATGTGATCCGTACTTAGCCATACTGAAGATCCTCTATTGACCGACTCAATAAACATGCAATTGCCCAGAAAACACACATCTAAGTCATTGAAGCTCAAAATATGGGTCAAAGTGACCTACTTAAATTCAATTGCCAAGAATATTCACCAATATATGTGAATACAAGGTTTCAAGACTCTGCAATGTATATAGTACATGTATCAAAAGAACAACAATATTTTTCGAAATAAAACTTAATCTAGACCAATGAAAAACAAAATATGGATCAAGTGACCAATATTAAATTCAACTACACATAACACATTTCTCTGATTGTTCATAAAAAGTGTCATGGCTCTGTAATTTAAAGCACCAGAGAAAACATCATTTTTAATTCAGCCTTTGGCACAGGTGAGCTAAAATGGACATGGTGACAATAGTTTTTTGTTATTTTTCACCTGTTTACATGTCACATAACTATTTCTTTTTTTCTGTGATTATTGATTATTTCTGTGTTATTTTTTGCTGTGATGTATATTACTTAATACTTTTGTGTTGTTACTTTATCCAGAAATGAAAAATGTCACCAATGTCTTTGAAAGCAAGCAACATGACTTTAGAACAATAGAATGGTTTTCTTTTTTTGAATTATAGTAAAAAAATACACTGTACAGACATTGAAATAAAATGTGTTTGAACAGACACAAGGTTTTAAAATCTCCAGAGTGATTGATGAAGCAAACTATTATTTAATTTCTTGTCTGATAGAGATCAGCAAACATTTCCACAGAATATTGAAGAAATACAATTTAGTTTATTATTTTGCATCATCGTCATGGAAATATGGTTCTTTTTATATGTTTCAATACTCTTTTATTGCAGTTATTATTATGTTTCAGTTATTATAAAGTCATTTCTTTATTGGGTGTCTATTTCACTGATTAAACTTTGTTTTTCTGTTACTTTATATTTCTCTATTTTAATGCACACTTTCTTTGTTGTAATACATATTCTTTATTACCTGGGGATACATGATTGTGTATGTTGTCTTTTTTAATGCTCTCAATGTTAATAACCATGTCTAAACATTTAGTTGTGTATATATTATTGTGCATTGTCATCAGATCAAATAATTTAATGGAAACTTTTTACACGACAAAATGTATTTTATAGCAATAAACTAAATATATTTAATCTAGTTGACTCAAGACTAAACTAAACAGTTTTAGCTGCATTTACATTTTAATCTGAAGGCAAATATTTTTTCTTAGAAAACTCAATTTTATTTCTTTATCAATGCATTCCTTTTTTATTTTATTAAAACTACATCTATTTTCTTTTTTATATCCTTAAAACTAAATATATTCCATAATAAATAATCGAGTTTAATGTAAGAGACAGACAAGGTTAAGTATAACAAAATAAGTAAAAATATAACAATAACAAGCTTTAGTGGTTTTTCATTTAATGCTCGTTATTTCAATACAAGACTTGATTTGTTACCTGTATGAGTGTGTTTGTTTCTTTGTTTCCCTTAATTACTTTTCATTACTTTCGTATCTCTTTAGGTAATTACTTAATGATTTGTCTTGTTTACTGACATTTCAGAGAGGTCATTATGAGTCACGATGATCAAGACGATTTAGTTAATTAGAGACCAACAGTATACAATTTCAAATGACATCAGTAGGTATGTCATCAGTCTGTGATCACGGTAAGGAAACGTTTATGTGATCGTATAACTTAGAGCAGAATCAGGTGACTTGGATGTTTGAATCGGATTACAAGTTTGGTAAAACATTTCAAAGCACTTCCCACATACTGTATTTTTTTCAAATTAAAAGTAAACAGGTTCCAGTTTCACAATCATTCCTTAACTAAGATTGTCCTAAACTTAAATCTGGCAAATTTTGTCAATAATTTACAGTACATATATACTAAAAATAAAAAGCTTCAACAATTATAAAACGTTTACATTTATGGTGTTTGATTGTATTAAACTCTGTTTTAGACCAAATGAAGTTATAGGACTATAATTACATTTGCTAATGTGATGTCACTCATTTCTTGCTGACACCTACATGTATGCCTGTGACGTCATTGATAGGCTGTTCCAGGAATTGAAATTGCATGTCGTACACGACAGTGTTTTAAAGTTATTTCAGGATTCAAAAACAAAAATAAGATTTTCAAAAAATGCAAAATGTAAATATAACCACTAAACTGTCTAGAAATGGCATTTATAGTGCTATAACTTCCATTGCCGTGCAAAGCAAACTAGTCATAACGCGCTAGCGCGCGTTATTCAGTTTGCTTTGCACGGCAATGGAAGTTATAGCACTATAAATGCCATTTCTAGACAGTTTAATGGTTAAATATACAGTGATCTCACCTCAAATTTATGAATATATTGAACACTGACAATATCATTCAAATTTCAAATTCGCAAGATTTAAGTTAATGAAAATCCTACTTAAGAAATGGTTGTAAAACTACAGCCAGAACATTTCAATACTTTATATACAGAATGGAAAAAATCTTTGTTGATGGCAAGTATAAGTTTAACTCATATTTGGTATATCTTCTTGTTTCTAATGGTATACTGTTTATACCCATAACATTTATGTATCAGATTTTATAAGCTCTACCTCTTAATATTAGCAATCTAATTTATTTGAAACCAGGACTGCTTGGCCCTTTTTGACCTTGAAGTATATCATGAGACCTAAAAAAATATAATACAAAGTTATGCTTCACATAAAGCAAATGCCTGAATACTGAATCGGAATTCAGATATTACTTAAGGAATGGCTGTTAAACCAGGACCAGAACATTTTAATATTTTATATACAGAAACATGAGAAAAGAGAAAGATCTTTGTTAACGGCAATCATGTTTAGTGTATCTTCTTGTTTCTAATGACATAGTCTGTTTTATAAACATAAAATTTATGTCTCAGGGTTTTTATCAGCTCTACCCTGTTACAAATGTACAATGCTTCTAACAATATAAGTTCATTCTATCAATCAACTTTAATGATACTTGTAAAATGACAAATTTTGTATAAAATTAATGATGTATTCATCAAGAATTCATGTTTTTCTGTCGATATATCTATATCAAAAATATTTCATCTAATTATCAAATTCAGACAATTTAGTACCATAACAATCTGACAAGAATAGTTCGTTAAGCTTAAACTTTGTAAATTGTTGGTAAAGAATAAAAAAATAAAAATAAAAATGTTCTAAGCCAGTATTAAGAAGAAGAGAAATCTTTTGAAAATAAAACTTTAGGGTTTATTAATAGCAATTGTTGTCAAAAGGTCAAATAACTTAAAAGTTGACATGGCATGAAAGAATAAAATGCAGCAGTAAACATACCTTTGCTAAACCCAACAAGAGGCCCAATGGGCCTGATATGCTCACCTGATAAAAATTGGCTAAATGATATATTTCAAGAAAAAGATAATTATTAAAACGCCAATATATATGTAGTGAATCTATGACCTTGACCTTTGAACCCATGACCGTCATCTATATACATATAAAAATGATTGTCTTATCAATACCTACAACATTCTAACATACATGTCTATACAACAAGTTAATAGTTTTCAAAATAATTAACTAGTTAAATATTGGTTTATATCTATGACCTTGACCTTGAACCATGACCTTCATTTATATGTCAAAATGATTGTTACATCAATACTAACATTATTCTAATATACATGCATATATAAAAAGTTGGTAGTTTTCAAGATAATCAAGAGATGAAAGGTAAAAAATTAGGTCATGACCTTCACAATTGACCTTGATCTCATTTTGAAGGTAAGTACAGGTATATATCAAAACTGAAAACCCTAGTCTAGTTATAACAATATGAAGCTATTTTATGATTTTTTCAAAATTAAACACAAAAACAAGTAACCTATTTTTGTCCAAATTTCATGAAATGAACAAACTACAGGCATAAGACCCTAGAGAAGCCAAATACCACAACATATTTTTTCACCAACCATCGCTTTCAGAGAAGATTTTTTTAAGATTTTTGTACCCTAAGGTCAATGTGACCTAGTTTCAGTAGTCATGACAACCCATGAACAAATCTGAATGGCACTGGCCCATGGATACTTCTGACCAAGTTTCATTGAAATCTGACCAGTAGTTTTAGAGAAGATGTCAAATATAAGTGTTAACGACGCACACACACACACACAAACGAACACATGCACTAACCCACACACATACACATTCTGCGCTATGCCATAAGCTCACATGACCTATGGTCAGGTGAGTTAAAAACTTGAAACATAAATATTATGCAATTTAAAAATCATACCAAACTGATACTTCACTTTTTTCACAAATTTTCACCAAATCACTATTCTCATGCTTAAGACACCAGATGGAAATGCAAAATATGAAAGTCAATTCTTGACTTCAATCCTTGCTTTGCAATTTTGTTTTTAGATTTTTCATCAAAGGGCAAATGATCAGAGTATCATGGAATTGGACTTATCTTCCATGTTTGTACAGTGAAGGCAAGATAAAAACTAAATATACTAGTAATTAAAATTGGTAAAACATTTTTAATTTAGTTTGCCATCCAACCCCTTTACATTCCACAAGTTAATTCCTGTATACACCCCCTCCCCCCCACAACTTTGTGTGCAAGGGTGGCATCATCAGACTGGCCAATATATCATTGTATTGGCTGAATTTATATGAATAAAGTAGATTTTTATGGAATTTTTTATACAAGCTTAGTGTTTTATGATAAATTCAATATATAAGTATGTTTTAATAACCTTACCTCAATAGCTCAGCCCTGAATAAATTTAAGTTTCTTTTTAAATAAAAATAGGCTATCAATCCAGAATATCTTTCCAGATTCAGAAAAAAATGAAAATCAAACACAAGCATTCTGAACCATGCTTAAATCAAACATGTTTAAAATTACCGATATAAAATCTCATTTTTTTTGTATGATGATTTAGCCATTAAAGTGTCGAATTAAAAACTGTTAAAATAAAGCCTATAACTTATTGTATTACTGTAATTTTGAATCATAAAAAAGCTTAGATGACCACATCTAATTAAAGTACATCAAAACCATTGAAAATGTAACAGAACGTTAACCCAAAATATATTGTATGGACCATGATTTTTCTCTATTGTCAGTTAAACGGTTTTTGATAACATATACTGGCCTAATTAAATCAACCATCAAACACAGAAAGTTAAATAATTTGTAACCGGAGTATATAAAGCCGTTGACATTTCGGACATATCGTACTTCACTCGGGAGCATTTTGATTGGATATCAGATATATATCAATTATTTGAAACATCAAAACAGTTTATTCGTATATCTATAACAATGATGACACATTGTTAGCTTCATTACAGCAGTATATAAACCCACCTACTGGTCTTCATCATGTCAATACCTTAATCATCATCAAACCTGGGACAACACCAATAAAGTAAGTATTTTGTTTTAATTTTCTTTAATCTTTATGAGAATGTTAATATTTTTATTGATTTCATTAGCTTTATTTGTTGATCATTTTTCCTTTTTTTTTCTCTTGTTGTGTATTCATTTTTGTTACTTTATTTTATTTATTTTTTTGTTTTCTTTTTAGTATTTAATTTTTTTTCTCATTTTTTTCTCAAATCTTCAAGTTTTTCAGTAATAAAATGATAATTTTTATAAAAAAAAAACTTTTCGCTAATTTACGTTTAGATTTAATTTTCGTCATTATCACTGTAATAATTTCTTCCAATATTCTAACATGATAAAAAAGTCTATACATGGTTATAGTTCATTTGGTTTTCTTATAAAATGTCTCTTTATAATATATAAAGTCCAGCTATCTGTGAATAATTTGTCCTTTAGTTCATGAAGCCATCCTTTTTTCACTTTCTAAAATTTGAAAAAAAAAAACCTGAAAGTTTGGAATTTTCATTTTTGATATTGAGTTATCATTTCTGAGTCAGTAAACAAAGTCCTAAATTGTGAAAGAAGATATAATTCTAACTGATAATGTTGTCTGTAGTTATTGTTGAACTATTGCTGCAGCCCTCATGAAATAAATATTCTTACTTATGTTCTAATTTTGTCTAAATATTTCTGGAAATATCATTTTATTCTGAATTTTTCTTACACTTAGCAAACTGTCTAAATTTTTCTGAACAATTTTATCTGCATCCTGAATTCATTCTGAAAATGTGCAAACAGTCAAAGGTAGGCTGAAATTTATACAAAAATCAGAACTTTTTCAGACAAAATTTAAACCACTTTTTCTATGAGGAAGGCTTTTTACTGTTAAAGCAAATAAAAAATAAGCTATTTTACTGGTACATTTTCATTAAGCTAGCGACTGGTTGTTCAAAGTTCTGTTAGCTTAACCACTTTTTCAGTGAAATTTTGTATCTTGCATTATCAATAAAATAAAAGGTAATATTTTTTTTTAATTTCTGTTCAAAAATTAATATTTGAGATATATATCAATTAGAAGTGATGTTAAAAAAATGTATATCAATAATAAATGTTTGTAATTAAAACTAGAAAAACTGTGAGCCACAAACTCACAAAAAATATCCCCCACTCCCAAAAATCCATCGGATCAAATTTTTAAATAGGAGGTGCACATCTACATTATATCACAAAGATTGTGTGAAAGTTTCATGAAAATCCATTGAAGGGTTTAGGAGTAGTTGTGGATAAGAGATAGGTACCCTAAGGTGTAACGGAAGGACGGACACACGGACGGACACCCCTATCACTATATACCCCCTACTTTTTAAGCGGGGGGTATAAAAAACATTCTGAATATTCATTAACCAACTGGAGAAGATAACAGAGTTTTGAACAACTGCATGGACCCTCGCATTCAGTTATGAAAATTTTAATTTTATTTAAAATTCTAATTATAATTTTCATCATTCCTGACTACAAAAATACCTCAAATAATAACTAGAGCATAAATATTTTGATCAAAATTATTTTGCTGAGCTAAATGTTTTTCAAAGAATTTTTTCGTTATATTTATATTTCTATTTTCATCAAATAAAATAAATTCATTATGAGCTAAAAAAAAAACTGATACTCAGCAATACAATACACAACCAAGAATACAAAACAACATCAATAAATGATAGAAACAGCCCACACACACACACACACACACACACACACACACACCCTAACACACACACACACACACACACACACACACACACACACACACCCACCCTAACACACACACACACACACACACACACACAAACACATACACACACACACACACAACACACACCACACACACACACACACACACACACACAAACACACACACACACACACACACACACAACACACACACACACACACACACACACACACACACATATATATATATATAAGGTAATGTAGTGATGGATAGACAAACCAATCTGAAAAATATTAGTACTATCAGACGACCTTAAAAATTTATCTTGATTTTTCTGTATTTTTGTATTTCAGCATAATAACAGTATTAAGCACATCAGGTTGACATTGGTTTGGATAACACATAAGGTAAATAGATTTTATTTTTGCTTAATTTTGATCTTCCTTAATTTTTTATTCTTTGTGTATTCCAATGTTAAGGTGACATCTAGTAGCTTGTTTTGGGATATACAATAAAGGTTTATTGAAGATTTCATGGTGACAGAGAAGATGAACAGCTCCAGTGAAACTTGTGATATGATAGGTGTACATTATTATCATTCAAACATCATTGAATCATCATTCAAATATTATTCAGTTGTCTTTCAAACATTATTAAGTCATCATTCAAACATCATTGAACATCATTCAAACATTATTCAGTTGTCTTTCAAGCATTATTCAGTCATCATTCAAACATTATTCAGTTGTCTTTCAAACATTATTCAGTCATCATTCAAACATCATTGAATCATCATTCAAACATTATTCAGTCATCATTCAAACATCATTGAATCATCATTCAAACATTATTCAGTTGTCTTTCAAGCATTATTCAGTCACCATTCAAACATTATTCAGTTGTCTTTCAAGCATTATTCAGTCATCATTCAAACATTATTCAGTGACCATTTAAACATAAGCCTTCTTTCATTAGTAATACATTATTCAGGTGCCATTCAAACTTTTCTTAGTTTTCATTCAAATATTATTCAGTTGTCTTTTAAACATTGTTCAGTCTTCATTCAAACATTGTTCAGTCTTAATTTAAACATTATTGAGTTATCATTCAAACATTGTTAAGTTATCATCCAAACATTATTAAGTTATCATCCAAACATTATTCAGTCTTCATTCAATTTCTATTCAGTTGTCATTCAAACATTATTCAGTTGTCATTCAAACATACTTCAGTTGTCATACAAACATTATTAGGTTATCATTCAAACATTATTCAGTGACCATTCAAACATTATTTATTCATCATTCAAACATGATCAAGTGTTCTTTCATTATTAAAACATTATTCAGTCTTCATTCAAACATTGTTCAGTTATCATTCAAAAGTTATTCAGTCATTATTCAAACATTTTTCAGTTGTCATTCAAACATTATGCAATCTCCATTCAAACATTATTTATTGATTGATTGATTGAATTGGGTTTTACATCTAAGTCACAAATATTTCACTTACATTGAGACATCACCAGGTATAGGTGAAGTGACAAACATTTTACCTTTGCAGTATCAGTGACTCAGTATGTTAAGGGCAATGTGCAGGGAGGGTTCTTTAAAAGTACCATACCTGCTGTGACACATAGCACCAGCTTTTAAGCCTTTTCAATGCCTAATGCTTCACAAATGAAAATTCGTTAACTACTTTGAAGTCTTGTCAGACCCCAGCCAGGATTCGAACCCACAAACTCCCATATACCGTGGGAGCATAGGAAAAGATTTTTTTACAGATTATAACCATCCCCCCTTCCAGGGTTTCGACATGACATCAACTCATATTGCTACAATCAAGTGAGATAAAAAGGAAATTAAATACCTTTTGTTTATCAGATAAATACATTAAACAACAATATGTTTTTACAAAAGAATACAACATACAGTAAAACTTTGATAAGTCGAACTTTGATATCTCGAATACCACGGATAACTCGTAGTCATCATTGAAGTCCTGTGCATTTCTAGTTATCAAAAGTTCTGCTGCAGTTCTCAATGATACCTGTTTTGACATAATAAACTGAGTTCATGAATAATGTTCATGTTTTTGAATCAACAAGAAAGAAATAATCTCAATGACTTTGGATGTTGGCTGCAGACCAATATAGAAAATTAAAAAAATGAAGTAAAACGTTCAGGACATAACTAGCATATTTATATCTAGCATAATTAGCATTTGTTCTTTGATATTTCAGCTATTACAGGAGAAGGTTTACATAAGTGAAAGAATGGATCTCATAACGACAGACTTGTCAATGGTATCCTGGGACAACAGCACCATAATCAGTACAATGCTGCCAACAATGACCGATACTTACGACAACATTACAAACTGGAATATGACTGATAGCACAGTCCTAAATAACACAGGGGGTGGTGGTGGTGGTGTTGGCAGTGGCGGTAGAAAGGCAGAATGGCGACCAGCAAGATTTAAAGATCATCCACTGTTTGCAGCCTCAGAGATAATAAACGCCAACTACTTGATGGTACTGGTCGCTATAGGGGCACCTGGTAACATAGCTGCATTTATAACAGTCTGTAACATGAGACCGTTTATGTCCTCGTATATCTACATGGCAGTATTGTCTATAATTGATACCATGAGCCTGTCTTTACAACTTATATATTTAAAAATTATGAACAAGGAGTATATTTTTATTCCCACATTTGCATGTAAGATTCTGATGTTCTTTACCCCATTTTCTTTCTTTTTTTCTAACTGGTTGTTAGTTTGCATGACAATAGAACGGTTGATAGTGATCTGGTACCCTCTTAAAGTTGCTAAATTTAACACTATAAAACGAGCCGTCACTTTTATGTCCATTATAGGATTTCTCCTTGCTGGGTTGTGTTTTGATAAGGTGATAGTCTACGTGGCAATATTAGAACCAAGTTTTACTAAACTGTCTAGCAAGTGCATAATACAGAAACATATGACAGGCTATATATATTATGATAAGCACATTAGACCATATATTGATGCCATAGTTTATGCCATCTTGCCTGTTACCATTTTACTGATTTGTAATATACTGATTATAAAAACCCTTAGAAAGGCCAGAAAAGCTAGATCAGTAATGACAAACACAACCAACAAAAAACACCTTGATGATCAGGTGAAACAACAGAACCAGATATCAGTAATGCTTATAACTGTAACAACCGTCTCTATTATAACGACCTTCCCCTATGTCACATTCTTTATTGCCACTAAAGACTGGATCTGGACAACAACCATTGATGATGTAAGTCTTTATTATTTTCTGGAGAATGTTTCCTTAATCTTGGCCCACAGCAATCATGCTGCAAATTTCTTCCTGTATTTTTCTCTGGGAGAAAATTTAGACAACATTTTTATAAGCTTTTCTGTACCCATTTCTACACCAAGTCCAAATCACAACAATCTTCTAAATCTGCCAGTTCTCTAACTAAAAATACAGAAGCCACAGGAACCACTTCAGATAACCAATATGCTTGTAATGATGATGCAGTAAGCAGTGGTGGTTTTAGTGGTTACGAGAACAGCGGCTTTAGTCAGAGCAAACCATCGCTACATGAAATACCATCAATTAATGAACAAGAGATATCATAAACGCAGTCTTTACAAACAGGGTATAAAGTAGGACAATATTTTGACATCGTTAAGTATTTGTATACCTGTAATCATACCGGGTATAAAGTAGGACAATATTTTGACATTGTTAAGTATTTGTATACCATCATACGGGGTATAAAGTAGGACAATATTTTGACATCGTTAAGTATTTGTATACCTGTAATCATACAGGGTATAAAGTAGGACAATATTTTGATATCGTTAAGTATTTGTATACCTGTAATCATACCAGGTATAAACTAGGACAATATTTTGACATCGTTAAGTATTTGTATACCATCATACGGGTATAAAGTAGGACAATATTTTGACATTGTTAATTATTTGTATACCTGTAATCATACCGGGTATAAACTAGGACAATATTTTGACATCGTTAAGTATTTGTATACCTGTAATCATACCGGGTATAAAGTAGGACAATATTTTGACATCATTAAGTATTTGTATACCTGTAATCATACAGGGTATAAAGTAGGACAATATTTTGACATCATTAAGTATTTGTATACCTGTAATCATACAGGGTATAAAGTAGGACAATATTTTGACATCATTAAGTATTTGTATACCTGTAATCATACAGGGTATAAAGTAGAACAATATTTTGACATAGTTAAGTATTTGTATACCTGTAATCATACGGGGTATAAAGTAGAACAATATTTTGACATCGTTAAGTATTTGTATACCTGTAATCATACCGGGTATAAAGTAGGACAATATTTTGACATCGTTAAGTATTTGTATACCATCATACCGGGTATAAAGTAGAACAATATTTTGACATCGTTAAGTATTTGTATACCTGTAATCATACCGGGTATAAAGTAGGACAATATTTTGACATCGTTAAGTATTTGTATACCTGTAATCATACCGGGTATAAAGTAGGACAATATTTTGACATCGTTAAGTATTTGTATACCTGTAATCATACCGGGTATAAAGTAGGACAATATTTTGACATCATTAAGTATTTGTATACCTGTAATCATACAGGGTATAAAGTAGGACAATATTTTGACATCGTTAAGTATTTGTATACCATCATACGGGGTATAACGTAGGACAATATTTTGACATAGTTAAGTATTTGTATACCTGTAATCATACCGGGTATAAAGTAGGACAATATTTTGACATCATTAAGTATTTGTATACCTGTAATCATACCTGGTATAAAGTAGGACAATATTTTGACATTGTTAAGTATTTGTATACCTGTAATCATACCGGGTATAAAGTAGGACAATATTTTGACATCGTTAAATATTTGTATACCTGTAATCATACTGGGTATAAAGTAGGACAATATTTTGACATCGTTAAGTATTTGTATACCTGTAATCATACCAGGTATAAACTAGGACAATATTTTGACATCGTTAAGTATTTGTATACCTGTAATCATATTGGGTATAAACTAGGACAATATTTTGACATCGTTAAGTATTTGTATACCTGTAATCATACTGGGTATAACGTAGGACAATATTTTGACATCATTAAGTATTTGTATACCTGTAATCATATTGGGTATAAACTAGGACAATATTTTGACATCGTTAAGTATTTGTATACAATCATACCGGGTATAAACTAGGACAATATTTTGACATCGTTAAGTATTTGTATACCTCTAATCATACCGGGTATAAAGTAGGACAATATTTTGACATAGTTAAGTATTTGTATACCTGTAATCATACTGGGTATAAAGTAGGACAATATTTTGACATCATTAAGTATTTGTATACCTGTAATCATACCAGGTATAAAGTAGGACAATATTTTGACATTGTTAAGTATTTGTATACCTGTAATCATACCGGGTATAAAGTAGGACAATATTTTGACATCGTTAAATATTTGTATACCTGTAATCATACCGGGTATAAAGTAGGACAATATTTTGACATCGTTAAGTATTTGTATACCTGTAATCATACCAGGTATAAACTAGGACAATATTTTGACATCGTTAAGTATTTGTATACCTGTAATCATACCGGGTATAAACTAGGACAATATTTTGACATCGTTAAGTATTTGTATACCTGTAATCATACCGGGTATAAAGTAGGACAATATTTTGACATCGTTAAATATTTGTATACCTGTAATCATACCGGGTATAAAGTAGGACAATATTTTGACATCGTTAAGTATTTGTATACCTGTAATCATAATGGGTATAAAGTAGGACAATATTTTGACATCGTTAAGTATTTGTATACCTGTAATCATACCGGGCATAAACTAGGACAATATTTTGACATTGTTAAGTATTTGTATACCATCATACCGGGTATAACATAGGACAATATTTTGACATCGTTAAGTATTTGTATACCTGTAATCATACCAGGTATAAAGTAGAACAATATTTTGACATCATTAAGTATTTGTATACCTGTAATCATACTGGGTATAAAGTAGGACAATATTTTGACATTGTTAAGTATTTGTATACCTGTAATCATACCGGGTATAAAGTAGGACAATATTTTGACATCGTTAAGTATTTGTATACCTGTAATCATACCAGGTATGAAGTAGGACAATATTTTGACATCATTAAGTATTTGTATACCTGTAATCATACTGGGTATAGAGTAGGACAATATTTTGACATCGTTAAGTATTTGTATACCTGTAATCATACCGGGTATAAAGTAGGACAATATTTTGACATTGTTAAGTATTTGTATACCTGTAATCATACCAGGTATAAAGTAGGACAATATTTTGACATCGTTAAGTATTTGTATACCATCATACCGGGTATAACGTAGGACAATATTTTGACATCGTTAAGTATTTGTATACCTGTAATCATACCGGGTATAAAGTAGGACAATATTTTGACATTGTTAAGTATTTGTATACCTGTAATCATACCAGGTATAAACTAGGACAATATTTTGACATTGTTAAGTATTTGTATACCTGTAATCATACCGGGTATAAACTAGGACAATATTTTGACATTGTTAAGTATTTGTATACCTGTAATCATACCTGGTATAAACTAGGACAATATTTTGACATCGTTAAGTATTTGTATACCATCATACGGGGTATAAAGTAGGACAATATTTTGACATCGTTAAGTATTTGTATACCTGTAATCATACAGGGTATAAAGTAGGACAATATTTTGACATCGTTAAGTATTTGTATACCATCATACCGGTATAAAGTAGGACAATATTTTGACATAGTTAAGTATTTGTATACCTGTAATCATACCAGGTATAAAGTAGGACAATATTTTGACATCGTTAAGTATTTGTATACCATCATACCGGTATAAAGTAGGACAATATTTTGACATAGTTAAGTATTTGTATACCTGTAATCATACTGGGTATAAAGTAGGACAATATTTTGACATCATTAAGTATTTGTATGCCTGTAATCATACCAGGTATAAAGTAGGACAATATTTTGACATTGTTAAGTATTTGTATACCTGTAATCATACCGGGTATAAAGTAGGACAATATTTTGACATCGTTAAGTATTTGTATACCTGTAATCATACCAGGTATAAAGTAGGACAATATTTTGACATCGTTAAGTATTTGTATACCTGTAATCATACCAGGTATAAAGTAGGACAATATTTTGACATCGTTAAGTATTTGTATACCTGTAATCATACCAGGTATAAAGTAGGACAATATTTTGACATCGTTAAGTATTTGTATACCTGTAATCATACTGGGTATAAAGTAGGACAATATTTTGACATCGTTAAGTATTTGTATACCTGTAATCATACCAGGTATAAAGTAGGACAATATTTTGACATCGTTAAGTATTTGTATACCATCATACCGGTATAAAGTAGGACAATATTTTGACATAGTTAAGTATTTGTATACCTGTAATCATACTGGGTATAAAGTAGGACAATATTTTGACATCATTAAGTATTTGTATGCCTGTAATCATACCAGGTATAAAGTAGGACAATATTTTGACATTGTTAAGTATTTGTATACCTGTAATCATACCGGGTATAAAGTAGGACAATATTTTGACATCGTTAAGTATTTGTATACCTGTAATCATACCGGGTATAAACTAGGACAATATTTTGACATCATTAAGTATTTGTATGCCTGTAATCATACCAGGTATAAAGTAGGACAATATTTTGACATTGTTAAGTATTTGTATACCTGTAATCATACCAGGTATAAAGTAGGACAATATTTTGACATTGTTAAATATTTGTATACCTGTAATCATACTGGGTATAAAGTAGGACAATATTTTGACATCGTTAAGTATTTGTATACCTGTAATCATACCGGGTATAAAGTAGGACAATATTTTGACATCGTTAAGTATTTGTATACCTGTAATCATACTGGGTATAAAGTAGGACAATATTTTGACATCGTTAAGTATTTGTATACCTGTAATCATACCAGGTATGAAGTAGGACAATATTTTGACATCATTAAGTATTTGTATACCTGTAATCATACTGGGTATAAAGTAGGACAATATTTTGACATCGTTAAGTATTTGTATACCTGTAATCATACTGGGTATAAAGTAGGACAATATTTTGACATCGTTAAGTATTTGTATACCTGTAATCATACCTGGTATAAAGTAGGACAATATTTTGACATCGTTAAGTATTTGTATACCTGTAATCATACCGGGTATAAAGTAGGACAATATTTTGACATCGTTAAGTATTTGTATACCTGTAATCATACTGGGTATAAAGTAGGACAATATTTTGACATCGTTAAGTATTTGTATACAATCATACCGGGTATAAACTAGGACAATATTTTGACATCGTTAAGTATTTGTATACCTGTAATCATACCTGGTATAAAGTAGGACAATATTTTGACATCGTTAAGTATTTGTATACCTGTAATCATACTGGTTAGTCTATGTTATTGTCTCTGTGTATATTACTTTTTATATTGTGATAATTTTACTAGCTATAGACAATGTATACAGTCCAACCTGCCATAATGGCCACCTCTATATAAGGGCCACCTGCTTATAAAGGCCAGTAAAATTGTATACCAATTGTTCTTTATTTATTTTGTTTGAATCTGTTTATAAAGGCCACCTGCTGATAAAGGCCACTCTTCACTGGTTCCCTTGGGTGACCTTTATAGACAAGATTGACTGTACTAGTTACTATTTAAGTTGTGTTTGTGAGAATTAAGTATACACAAAGTTTATACAAAGTCTATTTTTATTAATCTTTTACTTGAGTCTTAGTTGTAACAGAAATTTGTTACTCAAACTATATCAGCTTCTGATTGAGATGATCTACAAAATGTACACAAAATATAAATACATGTATATGTACAGAACTATGCTTAAATTTTACAAGAGCCAAAAACAGAAAAAAATTTACATTATGCATGATTTCCGTGACCTTTGGAGGCAATTAGTGATTCCAAGTATTTTATTCTTTAACTACATTGACAATTTTGAATTATTTTGTATGTGGATTTTGGATTATAAGAATCCATTATGAGTATCCATGTATCCAAGTCTCTGACTGAAATGTTCAACCCCTCGGGTGAGATTTCCCTATCCTACATGGATAAACTCATAATGGATAGTTTTACTCTCATTTTAATGCCAATATTTGGCTTCAAATTCAATTTACATAGACATTGATGCCATGATGGAAAAAATAACTTTGTTATTCAACATTCTACTTTAAAATAAATATCACTATCATACCTGATTTTGGTTTATATGAAACCTATAAACTACAAAACAAAGTTATTTATTCTAATCTCCCAGAATGAACATTTGAAACACACTCAAAATTTCTAAATTTTTTTTACTTGAGTGTCCTTTTCACCACATAATGATGTCATGTTCCCCACATGATGGCGTCATGCGATTGTCTTTTGATTATGACACTACCAAAGGTAGTTCCAGCATTAATTTGTATGTGTTACTTATAGAGGATAGAAATATCCTCCCATGAGTATCTTCAATGGGATATTTCTATATTACATGACTTGTCACGGGAGAAAAGTATATACAGTAATACAGGAAAATGTTGTACATAACCATGGCAACAGGTGTTAATTCATAGTCTAAGAAAATTTTTGATGTCACTTTCTCAGACCTTTTTCTGAAACAAATTACAATCATCATTATGGTTTTGCTGGATGCATTACAAATTGTTATGCAATGTAATTTTTAAGCACATTGATGGCTGTGGTAGCCAGAGATAGCAAATTCACACCTGACAGATGACAAGACTTACAGATGATATATATACATGTATATATTACAGTGTTTTATATGGTAAATTGTTAGTATATATTCATAACAATGTCAGTTGTACTGAAAACAAACATGGAAAATGATAATAAAATACAAACTATATAGTGTTGTCACTTGTTCAAATGTGTATTGGTATATCCATTAATAATAAAGTTTAAATTTATGACTGTTTGTGTTGATTTTTAACATGGCAAATAATCAAGAATTGATAAAATGGTCTTTTATACCACAAAGAAAAAGACTTCCATTTATATTGACGATTTCAACTACGGTATGGTGGGAGAAAACTCATTGCACAAAGAAAACTACTGACTACAGCAATAGAAGTGACCAAAATTATTTTAGTGGGATTTGGACCTAGGCAGTGGAGGCCTATTACCTTACTAGTCATAAACTGGGCCTTTCAACCACTTGGGCAACAGATCTCAAGCATGACTAAAGAAATTTGTAGCTTTAAAAACACAGAAATGTGTAATTTGATAAAAATATTCTTGACTAGTATCACTATAAAGGTCACCATATAAATGTTAATACAAAGCAGATTAGAAACACTTGAAACAAAACTAGACACAACTATAATGCACTCCTGTTTAAAGTAATCCTTGAGATATCCATGAAATATTGCCTTATTGCAAATAACTGATAAAATAACTAATGAAGACACCAAATCAACTTGTTAAGTACTAGTATCTTCCATTGTCCTAACAACCTCAAAAAAGAGCCAGTTGTTTGAAGCAAACATGACATGGTACATGACACATCGCCTTCCCATGATGCATCCACATACCAAGTTTGATAATGCTAGGTGCTACGGTACAAAAGTTCTGTTCCGGACACGAAGATGCAGAAGGTTTTACTATCATAGAGGTCAAAGGTCAAAGTCAAGGTCACAGTGACCTAAATTTGGTACATGACACATCGCCTTCCCATGATGCATCCACATACCAAGTTTGATAATCCTCGGTGCTACGGTTCAAAAGTTCTGTTCTGGACACGAAGCGGGACAGACAGACAGACAGACAAGGTGATTCCTATATACCCCCCAAACTTCGTTTGCGGGGGGTATAACTAGAGCACAATACTATAAATCTATCAATTTATGTTGATGTTGTATATTGGAGGTAATCAATGATATAACTAATCAAGCTGAAAACAACTGGGTCCAGCAGTTTTTAGTAAGGTGAAAAATACTGGGCATTACTTTATTTTATTTCATTTTTATTCATTTATTTATAATTACTTGTAGAACTCTACTGAATACCAGCTAGGTATCCATTAAGAATAATAGTAGCCATAATTAGTACCTTAGCGGTGTTGGTTTCCTTCTTTTTTTAACATTTATTTTATTAAATTAAATAAGTTAAGATTTGACTTACCTCCTTTATAAATGCTGAACCAATCTTAACAAACAGAGGATCTTCAAAGTCTAACAAATATGTGCTACAATAAAGGAAAACACGGTTATACACAGTCGTAAAATGGAAAAAAGGGAAACGGGTTAATATAAGCCATTCTTGCTTGTTCCTGAATCCTGTTCTATATTTCTATATGTTTGTATATTGAATTATATGTTGTATATATTGTTTTTGGAGAATAAAATATTGTTTAAAAATTCTAAAATGTCTAAGAAATAGATGCTTCATGAATTAGGCAAAGAGTTTCTCTCTAGATCTAGTAGAGAGAAAAAAGACCCAAGTTTCATTGAAATCTGTACAATCAGTTTCAAAGGAAAAGTTCAAAATCTGTCTAAATGGCACACACTTGCACACACTCACATACACACACTGTAATGTGCTATAAACTCACATGATCTTCGGTCAGGTAAGCTAAAAAAATATTTAAAGATTTTCACTCTTTCCAACTCCATGAGGCTCAATAGGGACATAACCTCTTCATTATTTTAATGCAAAAATCTTTGTAAAGGCAGTGAAAACAGAACATATGATGGCTGAAACCATGACCCATGATGGAAGGTTAACTATCTGATAAGCTCATGTGTGTCTTTAGCAGGAGAATGTCATTCTTTAAAGGTTATGTATATCTACATACTCTACGGGTGTCATGGTTTCCTCTAGGAAAAAATGACTTAAATTTCCCAATTTGCCCACAAAAAACCCAAAAAACAACAGTGATGCACTGAAACCTTAAATCTAGTTGTCCTAATACTCACAAAATATCAGATAGAACCACAATATAGTTTCATTGCAATGAAGATACTAGATCTTGCCAGCATATCATAATGCAGTTTGCTAGATCTTAGAACTTTAATTTTCCCAATCTTAAAAGCAGAAGGTAGTTTTAAAAAAATATAACAAAATCACTGGTTGTTCAAATGGTGCCATGTTTGGTTAGGGTATTCATCTAATAGTAACATGACCCAGATTTGATAAATTGGATCTTGAGTGATAAATTATTCTCAAACTATGAAGACATGAATGCTGCAGAAAATCAATGCTAACAAACTAATTAACATAAGGTGTTTCCAAAATTGTTGTAAAATAAACAAGTTTTGTTGGTTTTATTTATATATCTACAATAAATAATAAACATACCAGCAATATTTATCACTAAAATGTCCCCAATCTCCAAGTCTTGATACATTAGCATTTGGGAATACTCTGAAACAGAACAAATTATATAAGATTTATTATTTATCAGGGTGCTTTCCTAAGAATAATTTGCATTTAGCTTCATTTTGTAAACAGAGTATTTCAAATGTTTGACCTGATGGCCTACCAGTACTTAATTTTTTACCCAACATGACCCATATAATTATGTCAGCATATGCACACTTTGCACAACTTATGTAAAGAAGATAATTCTGGATAAGTGTGATGAATTTGGCCAACATTTGGCTTTCAGATTGTTAACATGTTAATTATTTGACCTAGTGACCTACTTATTGATCCAACATGATGATGAATGATACTAGTATATGAATGTAACCTTTCCTTTGTCAAGAAGGACCTCAGTGGCCAAGTGGTCTGAAGCAATGGCTTACAGATCACAGCATCTATCAACACCTAGGTTTGACTCCCACTTTTGACAAATCCTAGTGCAAGACAGTTTGTCAGTTCACTTGCCAATGGTTGATGGTTTTCTCTGGGCACTGTGCTACACCATTTATAATTGACTGCCTTGATGTAAGTGAAAAAATCTTGACTAAGACGTAAAACTCCATTTTATATATGCACCATGTAACGAAGATTTTTCAAAATTGATGTCATTCATTTTGGCCCAGTTGTTCCAGACGAAAGACTTACATAAAATAACACCTTATAAGCATATTCTGTAAATTTGATCAACAAAATAATCATTATATAAACCAATTAAACCAATACAAAAAAAAAGAAAAAAAGAGTGGTCTCCCTATCCAATATATAGATAAGTTACAGCCTCTTCCAGCAAAATTGGTTATTGAAGACAGAACTGCAAAAGTTTCCACCAGGCATTAATGTTTCCTGTTATACCTTATGTGCTATAAACTAGAACTGTCAGTAAAGCTGACTTTTAACTCCCTCCCCCCAACTCCCACCCACCTAGCCCATATGTTTTGTCATCGGATCACAAATAAATAAGATCAAAAGATCAAACTAAAAATCCCATGTGCATAGGTTTTTATCACAAGTAGCATCTGTGCATAATATCAGAAAGATGGGATCATGTACATAATTATAATTGAAGAAACCTTTAATTAAAAAAATGTCTATAGATGGAGGGAGAGACAAAGTGATTCCAGTAGATCTCCTAACTCAGTTGCAGGAGGTTTAACAAACCTTGTTATATTCTGTGGTACATGTCCAGCAAACCCAGGTAGTACCGGTATCATTCCAAGTGACCTCATTCTGTCCAGTATTTTATGTTGTAGAACTAACTGGTCATTTATCCATGTCTGTGGTAGTGGACCTCCCCAACCACGAATGTTACCCATCCGCGACCTTTAAATAAAATAAGAAAACAAACTTACTAGTCTGTAAATTTTAAAATGTTATCCATGTGTGATTTAAAAAAGCATTACTATTTGGTAAATTTAATGACAATTTAAAACGTTAACCCTAATGCTTACATAGAATTGGATTTGACAGATCAATAATTCTATCAGTGAAATCAAACTGAAACCAAAACACTACTTAACCATCATCACTTAAATGCAGACAGTGTAAAGTTTGTTGTCATGCTGATGTTTGGTATAAATGGTGGTGCAGTAAATGGTTTCACCTCACCTCACCTCACCTACCTCACCTATCCTCTTCGTGCCCATTGGCACATAAGGTCCCGATACACCTCTTCCAATTTGGCCGGTCTTTTGCTGCTACTCTTGCCTGTGCCCATGTGGTCCATCCCAGTTGGTCTCTTTCCTGCTCTGTTGCTCTCCTCCATGTTGTTTTTGGCCGACCTACTTTCCTTCTGCCCTCCGGATGCCATGTAAGGGCTGTTGTGCATATCCTCTTACTGCTGTTGAATCGGAGGATATGCCCAATCCATTTCCACTTTCTGATCATTATGGTTGCACTGATGTTTTTAGTATTTGTTCTTTCATGGAGCTCTTTATTTGTTATTTTATCTGGCCATCTGACTCGAAGTATGTTTCTCAAGCACCTGTTTTGAAATGTGTCCAGCTTTTTCTTGTCTCTTTCTGTGGTTTTCCAAGTTTCGCTTCCGTAGGTGAGTACTGATACAACCAAGCTGTTAAACAATCGTATCTTTGTTTGGATTGAAAATTTTGAGGTGGTCCAAATCTTCTTTAATCGTCTAAACTGTTGTTTTGCTTTTCCTAATCTACTGTTTATATCCTGATCGCACCCTCCTTCTGTTGTTACAATGCCCCCTAAATAAGTGAAAGTCTCTACATCTTCTATTTGTTGATCGCCTATTTTTACTGGGTCTTGTATGGTGGTGTTGAGCCTCATTACTTTAGTTTTACTGGAGTTTATTTTAAGGCCGACCTGCTTTGCATTTTCATGTAGTTTTTGAGTTTTGCTTTGAATGTCTTGGTATTTTGATGACAGGAGTGCCAGATCGTCGGCAAAATCTAAGTCTTCAAGTTTAGTTGTAAACTTCCACCTTAATCCAGTTGGTTCCCTTTCGGTTGTCTTCTTCATGATGTAGTCGATAACGAGTAGGAATAGGAATCCGGACATAGTGCAGCCTTGTTTCACACCAGTTGTTACTCTGAACCACTCTGTTTCCTCACCATCAACTATTACAGAACACTGGAAGGTGTCATAAAGCAGCTTTATCATCTTGATTAATTTTTCTGGTATGCCATAGTGTTTCATGATGGACCATAGGCTGTCTCTGTGAATTGAGTCGAACGCCTTTTCAAAGTCGACGAAGTTGATGAATAGTGGTGCATTCCATTCATTACACTGTTCAAGAATGTTTCTAAGTGTAAACAGTTGTTCAGTGGTATTTCTCCCCTTTCTGAATCCAGCTTGTTCTTCTCGCAGTTTGTCATCTATTCCATTTTGTATTCTTTGAATGATCACTCTGGAGAAGATCTTGCTTGGCACTGATAGTAGGGTTATGCCTCTGTAATTGTCGCATATTGACTTGTCGCCCTTTTTCGGGATTTTTACAATCAATCCTTTGTTCCAGTCATCTGGTATTGTTTCTTTGTTCCATATAGCTGTAAACAGTTTTTCGAGATACTTTACAGTTGTTGTCAAATCTGCCTTTAGAATTTCAGTTGTTATACCATCAATTCCTCCTGATTTTCCATTCTTAAGCTTTTTCATTGCATTTATAATTTCATCTTTCTCTATGACACCTGTGTTTATCTCATCTATCAGGTTGTCGTCATTTTCTGCTATTAATGGATCGTCTGGTTGAGGTCGATTCAGGACATTGCTGAAATGCTCTTTCCATCTGTTCTTTATTTCAGTCTGGCTGCTCAGAATGTTCCCATCTCTGTCTTTTATTTTTGACGTTTCTGTTCTCTTCTCATTACTTAGCACCCGTGTAACTTCGTAAACTGTTTTCATATGACCACTATTGGCTGCTGTTTCTGCCTCTTCTATTAGGTCTTCTGTCCAATTTCTTCTATCTTTTCGAATGTTGGACTTTACCTCTTTGTCTATTCTACTATATTTTGATCTTAGGTTCTCTTTCAATCTTTCGGATCTGCTGTTGTTTAGTTGCTGTTTTACTTGTTTTCGTTCATCAACAAGTTTCCAGGACTCTTTACTTATCCATGGTTTATGTCCTCTTTTCTTTACTCCGAGAATGTTCTTTGAAGTTTCGATATAGCCCTTTTCCATTGTTTCCCAGATATCCTCAACTGCTTCCATGTGCTCTAGTACCTGGAATCTGTTTTTAAGTGCGATGGAGAATGCTCTCTTACTCTCAGGCTGTTGTAGCTTGGTGGTGTCAAATTTGATTCTTCGATTTTCAGTTTGTTTCTTAAATGCCTTGAGTTTGATTCTGATCTTACAACGTATGAGCTCATGGTCACTGCTTGCATCTGCTCCTCTCATTGATCTTGTGTCCAAACATGATGTTCTGTGTTGTTTGGAAATAAGCATGTGGTCAATTTGGTTTTCTGTCCTTCCATTTGGTGATATCCATGTAACTTTGTGTCGTGTTTTATGTGGAAAGATGGTGCCGGTTATAACTAAGTTGTTTATTTCACAAAATTCCACTAGATTTTCTCCATTTTCGTTTCTGGCTCCTATTCCATGTTTTCCCATTACACTTTCATGGCCTTTGTTGTCACTTCCAACCTTTGCATTTAGGTCACCGATCACTAGCAAGATATCGTGTTTGGGAATGCTGTTAATCACCTCTTGCATATGTTCAATAAATAGTTCTTTTTTCTCTTCTTTGCTATCGTTTGTTGGTGCATATGCTACTATAATGCTTATTTTCAGTGTGGAAGTGTACAATCGAACATACAACAGTCTTTCATTGATTGGTTTCCATTCTAACACTGATTTATTCGCTCGTTTTGAAAGCATTATTCCAACTCCTTCCTGATGTAAGTCATCCTCTCTTCCTGAGTAGAGGACAGTTTTTCCACTCTGTAGCGATATTTTTCCATTTTTTGGTCCATCTTACTTCATTAAGTCCAAGAATGTCAAGTTTGTATCGATCCATTTCTCTTTCTATTTGTGCTGTTTTTCCTGCTGAGTACATAGTTCTTACATTCCAGCTTCCAATGAAAATGTTGTCATTTGGTGTGCAAAATGACATTGGCCTGTGAGCTTCCTCTCGGCTTTCCCCCACAAGCGAGTAAATGGTTTCACTGAGTATTTATTTTTTAATATAGTATTTGAAATTTATTGATATAAGTTATAATCGTTGTTTTGATTTTCACTTAGTTCATCCAGATATGACCTGAAGGGATGTTGTACACACTGTACATCATAAAGCAAATTACATAAAAATGTGCACAACACCCACTTAGGTTATTTCTCAAATACCTGAACGGAAATTAAATGTTCAAACAGCCAATGAATAACCTTCGTGATAATTGAACACATTAGCTAACATTGGCATTAAAATAAGTACAACCTTGATTCATCACCACTATTTGCTCAGTCAAATGTGGGCATTATAAATTCAGGGAGACATAATAAAAAATTAACAACAATTAGCAACAGTTTTTTGGAATTCAAAATACTGTGGCCATAGTGGGGTGGCAAATTATAAAGGAGCATTATAATTCAATTTTATTGTAAATGTAATTTAAAATTTCATGCATGTGTAAAGAAGTAACCTTGAACATGAATGTTATAGCTGGAAGTTTTTAGGAGGATTCACCACTGAGAAAGTCCTATTTCTACATTTCATATTTAATTTCTTTTAAATGCAATGAAACCTGTCCAAACCAAACTGAAATGAATCAAAACATGTTTAGACTAATACCCGAGTAATATGAAATTCTGTCTTAACTAAAACCTGAAATAATTACACTAAAAATGTTGATCACACAATTTTTGTATATGTTTATGTATAAAGTAGTCAAAACTTACCAAGCTAGGAAGGCAGGTCCAGAGAAATGACTTTGTAATTCTTCAAATGTTAAACCCATCCTCATATACACCTGCAAAACAAGGTAGCATTAAAATAATGTAATTCTCAATTAGTCAAAATAATGTTATTTGTAGCTGACCACTACCATGACTACAGTAGGTCGTTTGATAGAGAACTCACTACGTATATGAGAAGTGGGGGTTTAAGCAGCAGTCTAACAGGTAATGGCTTTCACCAAGGACTCTACATTTATAAATGAAAGTCAAAGGGTCCTTCAGAAGAGACATTAAAAACGATGTCTTGATAGGACACAAAATAATCTCTTTGTAGATTGCCCTTACTGCAAAGGTCAAAATTTTTACAACTGCACCTTCCACTGATGACCTCCTAGTAGAAGTGAAATATTCTTGACTGGGACATAAAACCCCATTCATCAATCCTTGTAGCTGAAAATATGTAATTGGCTATAGTCAATGTAACTTCATACCATGAGATAAGAAATGAAATAGACATGATAAACATATATATATATATATATATATATATATATATATATATATATATATATATATATATATACTAATATAAATATATATATACAGAAGGTGACCTCCTGATAGGACCAGATTTCACCAAGTAGTTTTGGGAAGAATAGTTTATTTACCAAGAACAACAGACAAGGCACATATAGATGGGGAGGAATCACGATAGCCACAGGCTCAGATAAGCTAAAATCATAAAACTATAAATGAATGACAGAATGATAAAGTGACTGTATTATGGATAAGCAAAAAGGTAAAACTTCATTACCACAAACAGTGACTTCTTCACAGCATGTTAATATAAGGTTTATATTTACCCTCTGGAATATAGCTTCTTGTCCAGTAAAAGCTAGTGGTAAATTAACACCATGTAGAGCCATCCAATCAATTTGTCTCTCCCAGTCCGCCCAATCATAAAATACAAATGAGTAACTGACTGTACACACATTTAAGTAGTATCTAAATCTGAAAATAATGTCCAATTAGAAATAACAAAAAAAGATATTTATATGGCAAAAAAGAATAAATAACAGTGGAGTGGAGTTGAGTAATGGAGTTTTACATCCCAGTCAAGATTCTTGCACTTATATCAAGGTTGTTGAAGGAAACTAGAGTTCCCAGAAAAAAACACTGACTTTCAGCATGCAACCTGACAAATTTTCTCATTATAGGATCTCTCCTGAGTGGAATTGAAACCAAGACAGAAGGGGGTGCTTTGATGTCAAGGGTGTACTTTAGCTATGATTAACAAGAAGTCTAATATAGCTAGTATTGCTCATTCAGCAGTTAATTTATATATATAAACTGGTCTAGTGGCTTCAGTGGAAATGATTTTTTAAAGGATCCAGCAAATATTATACCTTATTTATATAATTCGAAGAAATCTGGTCAATAAAATAATGTCTCAGAAAAATCCACTACATGTGTTATGTGTTAAATGCCTATTTATCTATTTTATACTTAAAGTTTTAACAAAATCAGTTGAATATTAAATTCCAAATGTGTTTTTTGTTAATTATAGTAATGGCATTCATTTTGAATTTTGAAAAGCTTAATTTGCTTAATCTTTCAATAAAATTTTATTTGTATTTAAATTAAATCAGTACATTAATATGCAAGTTATGACAATTTATTGGTTTTTGATAATAAGTATTTACATTAATGGCTGCCAATTTGGATTTTGGATGGACTTGCCAGATACAATTTTAATCACCATTAGCCAAGATCCTCCACACAATATTTGGCTCGAATTGGCTCAGCAATTTCAGAGAAGATTACATGTGTCACCGTGTTAGTATGGATACAAACCCATCATTCATTGCTATGGTGTTACTATAGAAACATACCTATCATTTGTTGTTATGGTGATACCAGGTGATGTTATTACTTTATATGTTTCAGGAAGTTTCAGTTGGGATCCTGCCCAGGTTACCTGGCAACCACAATAGTTATTAAGATAGTAGTATAATCCCATTGCTATGGCAACACCAGACGTACCCGTGATATTCACCATCTTTGAGGAAGACTTAATCTGAATGAAATCAACAACTGAAAACAATTAACATCACCTATAATATTATTGTCTTATGTGTTGTTATGTACAGATTTGTGTTTCTTATCTACGACTATCTGTAGGTTACACATATTTGTATAGGTACCTAAATGTGTGTGTGTTCATTTTTGTACAAGTACATCCCTTTGTTTGTGGTTTTATATGTGTACAAGTACACATCTGTGTATGTGTTTATAGAAATTCAACTCTGTGTGTGTGTGTTTTATATTTGTGTATGTGTGTATTAGCAAACATTGTAGGTCTGTGCATATGAATTATTACATGTGTTGTACACAAAGCACGATGTTGGACATGTGTGTAGGGGACATCAATAGTTTGTACTTACATTAAATGCATCTCTATTAGGTGGCCCAATATTTTTGTTAATAAACACATTGAAGTCTGAATATCTTGTTGGTATAATTCTCTTGATGAGATTCTGAGCTGCTTGTCTCTGTACTTCACATGATGCTTTAGGCTGTAGATGATCTAATGAAGGGAAATCTACAACATAAACAAAACATGAATGGAAATCTACAACAAAAACAAACCATGAAGGGACTGTCAGACTGGAATAGAGCCCTAGATGGTTAGAGGTGCTGTAATCCATTAGGGCATGCTTCAGGCTGCTCAACCACCGAGAGACCACTCTGATATTTTTAATTTTCATTTTTATCCCCCACCTTTCAAAGAAAGAGGGGATATCAAACACAGTTTCTGCGTATCCTTCCTTCCATCTGTCCATTCTTCTGTCCATCTGAAATTCTTGTCTGTGCTAATTCTCCAAAACTATGAAGCACTGGTGGGGGATTCTTATTCATTGAATTTGCTTGTTAAGTAATAATTTTTTGCACTGACAAGGAAGGTTCTTTATTATAATATTTTATCATACCTGAAATGAATGAAGTAGATCAGTCATGGTGTTTGATGCTTCAGTCAAGACACTTTGGGTTGGTTGGTTCTGGGGTGATGGAGGAAACAAAATAATCTGGAGAAAATCACCAAACTTTGGTAAATAAATTGACCAAATTTTTCACACTAAGATCTGCCTGATTGGAATTCAAACCACAACAGCAAGATGTGCTTCATTTCGCAAGTTTTTGCCTGTTATTTCTTGTACGTACTCAACATTGAAAAGTTACAATTTTTTTATCATTACATACATAGTATATACCATATGACAAATTACACTTTGTATAAGAAGACATTGAGAAAATAGTTCTGAAAAGAGTCAATCATATACAGCAGTATTGTCTTGGCAGGAAAGTGTCACTAATTTTGCCCAGGATCATGCAGCCACTATGTCTTCATGAAAAAACCCATAATGAGTATTTTAGGCAAATAAAACAAAATAAATGATTCAATATAATACGTACCCTTCACAGATAAAGATAACGATGTCAGGGGAAATAGACACAGCAATATTACCAGCAACATCTGAAAATAAAACATAAAGAAATCATTTTGGATGATGTAGTTTACCATGGTTCTTAATCATGTCCATAAAAGAAGAAAAACCTTTGACAATCTTTGTATTTGTTACATCTGATTTGGTAGCCTGAAGCTAGATAATGTTAGCATAGAAAAGGGAGGGGGGGGTAAGTAACAAGAAGAATATACTTACTGGGTTTATCAGTTAAGTTTAATTAGCTCATTTGGTAAAGCCTATTTTGTCTGGTGAAAATTCTGATGTGTGTAGACATAAATAAGAAATACTTTCATAGATGGCACATTGTTGTTTATGTTGAATTTTGATATGCTGTTTACAGAGCTGCCATCCCTATTTTGTGTAATTGCGGATCCGACCGAGATCCAGCCAAATAAGGTGCGTTGGGCACTGCCAAGTTAGTTGCACCAACCCCGAAAAAATGAATAATAGATTAAAAATGGTGCATTGTGGTGTAATATCACAGAGAAATAGATACAGTATATGTGTGCTGTGATTTATCATCTATTACCAGCACAAAATTAATCTCGATTACATCCTAAGTTCACCCATGTAATAACTCAAATTCGTCACGATTACATGTGGATTTGAGTGGTAATGAATAAACACTGCAAATACTAAAACTGTATGGTAATTTGCGAGTCAGTCCGTCTTGGCAGGTCAGCAGGAATTCATGTGTAACTGCGGGTTGGACCCGAAGACTTGCGGGTCAGTTGGCAGCTCTGTGTTTAAGAGTTGATAAAAAAGTACACAGTAAACATTGCCTTTTTAAATAAAGTTTGACTAAAATTATCAATTGCTATACTTTAACCCTATGAGTATGACTTTTCAGCAATGCAACAATTGCCAAATTTCCTTACAAACAAACATGCAAAACTTAAGATCATGAATGATTGTAGAGCACTTGACGACTTGGGCAGTCAGTCTGTAGTAGTTGTTGACCGCACGGTTCTGTTCATTACCTTGAAACGGAGAAATCCAAGCAGAAATAGATCTACTGTATAATGACTTTGTAACTACTAGAGAAGCACATCATGATTTCAACAATGAACTCTATTTAAATAGTTGACATGCTTCCTCGTCGGCGTTTCTCACACAAAACTTGACACATGGAAATGTTTGAGGAAGTAACATAATTAAAGTAATATCTTAAGATGGTAGACGGAATGAGTGAAAAACCAATTCCGGAATTATCAGTTCTGTCAAACTTGCATATCCCGTATCCCGTATGATGGTCCTATTATTACAAAACAACCGACACATATTTTCTTAATTTATATAACGCAAAAATTATTAAGAACGGCGGTACATTATTAAAAATCATATGATTCCCTAAGGAACTAACCCAGCGAAATATCAGGGAAAAGTCTCTGTATCCGACATAATCCTGAATAATATTTGACATTCCATAGTCCTGTTGCCTTTTATTGTCAGTTTCGATTTCACATATGGTGGCTTAGCTAGATAAGCAGGAAATACTTTGCATTTGAGGTTGTGATTCGAAAACCATTATGGACTACTGTGCATAAAGGCTATTTTGAATATGCCGGAATATTGTAAATTACGTTTTAATAAAGAATTGCTTGGAAAAAATTAACATTGCATATTTATTTAATTTTGAGAGACCTAACTAAAAAGTATATTTTTGTCAATGCTTCATGTTTTGGTTAATGTCTCTATATAGACAAAATCACATTTGTGACAGAAAAGATGTATCTAGCTAACCATTTGGACCCCAAATTACAATAAATGTCGGGTAAAATTTTACCTTTCACCTGCGTGATTGAATCAAGCAAATTCACACCTGGGCGACCTACATATATAACCAAAAGATAATGAGGTACCTTATAGGAGTATTTATACTTAACTATTTTGATTTTCTTGAAAATGGCAAAAATACGGTATGTACACACCCACAAAGACTCGTTTAAAAGAAAACATATTTTTCAACTTAGGTCTTCCTCTTCTGTCTTGAAATATAATTAAATTTTTAACAAAAAATTAATGTTAAAAATTTAATCGTCATATATGCATATTCAAAATAGTCTTTATGCACAGAAGTATATGTTTGTGTTTGATTGCGATTACATATAATTAAAAACTTATGTTGAATTTACAACACTAGACGGTCGTTTCGGAATACATTTCCTCATCAGTAGTGCTTTGACCAAAATTGTGGAATCAAGCACCACAATATTTTTTACCAAATAAGCGGAAATATATCTAATTTGCACGAAGGAGTATACCTTAGTTTTTGGGGATTTTCAGATTTTAACTAGCAACAATTTTAGACATTACATATAGTATATTTCTGACAATACAAAAGTATTGCCTACTAATATGTGTGGAACGCCACTATCACTTTTATTACGCAATTCACAATATCTATACATAATGCACTTTATGGAAATAAAAGTGACTACGGCGTACATTATCGAAACTAAATAATGAAAAATTTTAATTATCAATCAATATTTTTATTATTCTAAAAATGTGAATTATGCAATAAAAGTGACTGTAGCGTTTTGTTACAACATTATTATCATACCTTTTGTAAATTTCTCGAAATTTGATTGGTTAATAAGCGTTTGGGTAAATTTAATGTCACCCACGGATTTCAGAAAATCTTACGTCACAGGGTGACATTACCTGAGTGGTTGACATTCGTCTAACGCTTTCCTCAGAAAGCAATTTTAAATAAGCGTCTCACACAGCGTTTTACATGATTTTCAATCTACTCGAAATCCATTGTCAACCTCGGCGTCGACTCGGTTGACAATAAAATTTCTCGGGGAGACAATATGGACTATCAGTCTTTCAGAAATGTAATATCGATATTACAATTTCCAGAAATTTACAAAAGTTATAATAATAATAATATTCACTAACTCTATGTGATGAAACACATATGACATTGAAATACGCCTATTTCAACGATTTTTTATTTCGGGTAATATCAGAAATGTGATTGTAATGTTATCCGGATTCTCTTAAACAAACCCGAGTTTGTTTCCTACTCGGACATCTACTTTTTCTACCTATTTCCGCCTCACGCCTTTATACGCACATTTAGAAGACTGCACGCAGTGAAACATCTTTTCAGTTAAAACTTTATGAACATATGGCACCACAGTGTAGGTTTAATGTCACATACCAAAATGTTTAATGCATGCAATTATTTCAGTTTTGCCTTGCAAGTTTATAAACAATTAATGTTACACAATTTTCTAGGTCAAGTAGGTCATGTTTATCAGCCCAGCCAATGGTCACGTGACGTGATACATACTTGTTAGACAAGATGTATATTGGTTTAGACATTCAGTTATTCAAACTTTCTCCAGTTTCCATAAATTATAATTCACTATTTTCGAATTGATATTCTGTTACAATGTGCATTAGTTTGATAATTCATTTTAACATTAAGTCCACAATATATACCTGAAAGTATACAAAATTCAAATTTTGACTAATCAAATGATTAAAATAACCAGACTTTGAACATCTGACCCCAGATGTTTAACTCTATTATGAATTCGCCTGTTATTACTGTGTAAGCAGATTTTCGTCTTTAAGAAATAATAGCGATTTTAAGTACAAGTTCCTGGTGCGGCGTCATATGTGCTAACAATCAGTTCTCAAATATTAAATATGTCGTACCAGAAATTGCAATGTTTTGGCCTTCCATTTAGAAATCGGACTACATCGGCAAGTTTTGGACGAAATACCATATAACTTAACAATTAAATCACATGTTAAAGTTGCTAAGTTCAATGTTACTTATATGAGACTACGTTAACTCCAACGCATGATAAACTAATGGTTTCTGTATGTAGTTCGTTCACCAAAATGACGACAGTGGTTTTATTTAATTGGAAGAGTTTATTAAACTATCTATAAAGGCAGTAAAAGTGTATCATTGAATGTATATACTCACGCCTGTTCACGCTTTTAGTCCAAATTACGGTAATATTAAAAAGGCTTGGCAAATACTTTGTCATAATATAGTGAACTACCTTTATCACTGTATTAGCAGCAACTCGAAACAATGCCTAAAGTTTCCATTTTCCCCACTTATTTAACTCTAAACAATTCCTAAACTATCCATTTTCCCCACTTTTTACCCATTTATTCCAACTTTAAACCCTTCACTCCCCCATATGTGCACTTATTCATCACAGTAGACTACTACCGCAGAAAACGCCTTTTTAAACATTCGTGCTTTAATTATGTACTGTCGTACATACAATGAAATGATATGTACGGCGATACAACATTTATATTTCCGAATTTTACGTGATGAAAAACATAAAAAATTGAAATACACCTTTTTACAATGATTCTTATAATTCTGGTAATTTCAGAAAACATTTTTCTTGTAGTTTTCGTGCCAAAATTCCTAATAATGAACAAAAAATGCCTGAAATCACTAAATTCACAACGTTCGACAACTTAATTATAAAGGGAGGTAATTAGCCGGGTATCTGTAAAATGTGTTTTTGTGTGCGCTTTTTAAGTAGTTTCCCTATAAAACGGCAAAGAATCAGTTTTCTCAATTTACCAAAATTGTAAAAATCACCATTAATTGCGTTTTACATTTTAGTATTTGACTCATCGCTCAGAATTAGATACTAGTACTATTTTGTATTACATGTACACACAGTTTTATTGTTTGTAGGAAATCACATAAATTATACAAGACATACCAGGAAGTTGGATACCGTGATGAGTAAATATTCACTGTTAACATTTATCACTGGTATACACAGTTTATTAATGTATGATTGCGTTAATCTAGCTACATATAAACAAACATTGGAAGAAAAGATTTTAACAGCACGCCTAATATATAACATCTAGCGCAACAGTGAAATGTTTAAGATACTTTAAATACTTTTTTAAACATGCAAAATATTTATTCTCGTAATTTCAGTTGCATGTACATGCGCGATGGTTCTATGTTGTTAATTGTGGCGTCATAGATATTCTTGTCTATGTCCTAACAGGCAGTTCTCAGATACTAAATATGTCGTACTCGAAAGTGCAATGTTTTGGCCTTCAATTATGAAATCGGACTACATCTGCAACTCAAATCAAATGTTGTTAAAGTTGCCCAGTTCAATGTTTTGTTATACGAGTATGTGTTAACTCCAACGCATGATAAACTAATGGCTTCTGTATATAGTTCGTTCATCAAAATGATAACAGTGTTTTTCTAACATGAAGAGTTTATTAAACTACCTATAAAGGTAGTAATAATGTATCGCCGAATGTATATAATCACGCCTGTACACGCTTTATTAGTTCAAATTACTGCGATATTTAAGACTTGGTATAAAGTTTGTATTAATATAGTAAACGACTTTATTACTATAGTAGCATTTGTCATGAAAATACAATTCTTACACAATTTCTAAACTCCATTTTCCCCACTTATTCATCTCTAATTAATTCCTAAACTCCCCATTTATTCCAACTATAAACCCTACTCTTCCTCATTTGTACCCTTATTCATCACAGTAGACTACTACCGCGGAAAGCGCCTCGCTTTTAACACTTTCGTGCGTTAATTATGTACTGTCGTACAAACAATGAAATGGTATGTACGGCGACACAACATTTGAATTTATGAATTCTAAAAGATGAAAAACATAAGAAATTGAAATACACCTTTTTACAATGATTCTTATAATTCTGGTAATTTCAGAAAAGAGTTTTCTTGTAGTTTTCGTGCCAAAATTCCTAATAATGAACACAAATTTCCTGAAATCACTAAATTCACAACGTTCGACAACTTAGTTATAAAGGGAGGTAATTGGCCGGGTATCTGTAAAATGTGTTTTTGTGTGCGCTTTTTAAGTAGTTTGGCTATAAAACGACAAGGAATTAGTTTTTTCAATTTACCAAAATTGTAAAAATCATCATTAAACGCGTTTTACATTTTAGTATTTGACTCATCGCTCAGAATTAGATACTAGTACTATTTTGTATTACATGTACACACAGTTTTATTGTTTGTAGGAAAACACATAAATTATAGAAGACATTCCAGGTACTTGGATATCGTGATGACTAAATATTCACTGTTAACATTTATCACTGTTATACACAGTTTATTAATGCATAATTGCGTTAATCTAGCTACATATAAACAAACATTGGAAGAAAAGATTTTAACAGCACGTCTTATATATAACATCTAGCGGACCATTGAAATGTTTAAGATAATTTACATACTTTTTAAACATGCAAAATATTCATTCTCGTAAAATTTCTGTTGCATGTACATGCGCGATGGTTCTATGTTGTTAATTGTGGCGTCATAGATGTTCTTGTCTATGTCCTAACAGGCAGTTCTCAGATACTAAATTGGGTGGTACCCTAAATTGCAATGTTTTGGCCTTCCATTATGAAATCGGACTACATCTGCAACTCAAATTATATGTTGTTAAAGTTGCTCAGTTCAATGATTTGTTATACGAGTATGTGTTAACTCCAACGCATGATAAACTAATAGCTTCTGTATATAGTTCGTTCATCAAAATGATTAGTGTTTTTTAACATGAACAGTTTAATAAACTACCTATAAAGGTAGTAGTAGTGTATCGTCGAATGTATATAATCACGCCTGTACACGCTTTATTAGTTCAAATTACCTTAATATTTAAGACTTGGTATAAACTTTGTAATAATATAGTGAACTACCTTTATTACTATTGTAGCATTTGTCATGAAAATACAATTCTTACACAATTTCTAAACTCCACTTCTTCATCTCTAATTAATTCCTAAACTCCCCATTTATTCCAACTATAAACCCTACATTCCCTCATTTGTACACTTATTCATTACAGTAGACTACTACCGCGGAAAGCGCCTCGCTTTTAACACTTTCATGCTTTAATTATGTACTGTCATACAAACAATGAAATGGTATGTACGGCGATACAACATTCAATTTTACGAATTCTACGTGATGAAAAACATAAGAAATTGAAATACACCTTTTTACAATGATTCTTATAATTCTGGTGATTTCAGAAAACAGTTTTCTTGTAGTTTTCGTGTCAAAATTCTTAATAATGACACAAAATTCCTGAAATCACTAAATTCACAACGTTCGACAACTTAGTTATAAAGGGAGGTAATCGGTCGGGTATCTGTAAAATGTGTTTTTGTGTGCGCTTTTTAAGTAGTTTGGCTATAAAACGACAAGGAATTAGTTTTCTCAATTTATCAAAATTATAAAAATCATCATTAAACGCGTTTTACATTTTAGTATTTGACTCATCGCTCAGAATTAGATACTAGTACTATTTTGTATTACATGTACACACAGTTTTATTGTTTGTAGGAAAACACATAAATATATACATTCCAGGCACTTGGATATCGTGATGACTAAATATTCACTGTTAACATTTATCACTGGTATACACAGTTTATTAATGTATGATTGCGTTAATCTAGCTACATATAAACAAACATTGGAAGAAAAGATTTTAACAGCACGCCTAATATATAACATCTAGCGCAACAGTGAAATGTTTAAGATACTTTAAATACTTTTTTAAACATGCAAAATATTTATTCTCGTAAAATTTCAGTTGCATGTACATGCGCGATGGTTCTATGTTGTTAATTGTGGCGTCATAGATATTCTTGTCTATGTCCTAACAGGCAGTTCTCAGATACTAAATATGTCGTACTCGAAAGTTCAATGTTTTGGCCTTCCATTATGAAATCGGACTACATCTGCAACTCAAATCAAATGTTGTTAAAGTTGCTCAGTTGAATGATTTGTTATACGAGTATGCGTTAACTCCAACGCATGATAAACTAATGGCTTCTGTATATAGTTCGTTCATCAAAATGATAACAGTGTTTTTCTAACATGAAGAGTTTATTAAACTACCTATAAAGGTAGTAATAATGTATCGCCGAATGTATATAATCACGCCTGTACACGCTTTATTAGTTCAAATTACTGCGATATTTAAGACTTGGTATAAAGTTTGTAATAATATAGTAAACGACTTTATTACTATAGTAGCATTTGTCATGAAAATACAATTCTTACACAATTTCTAAACTCCATTTTCCCCACTTATTCATCTCTAATTAATTCCTAAACTCCCCATTTATTCCAACTATAAACCCTACACTTCCTCATTTGTACCCTTATTCATCACAGTAGACTACTACCGCGGAAAGCGCCTCGCTTTTAACACTTTCGTGCGTTAATTATGTACTGTCGTACAAACAATGAAATGGTATGTACGGCGACACAACATTTGAATTTATGAATTCTAAAAGATGAAAAACATAAGAAATTGAAATACACCTTTTTACAATGATTCTTATAATTCTGGTAATTTCAGAAAAGAGTTTTCTTGTAGTTTTCGTGCCAAAATTCCTAATAATGAACACAAATTTCCTGAAATCACTAAATTCACAACGTTCGACAACTTAGTTATAAAGGGAGGTAAATGGTCGGGTATCTGTAAAATGTGTTTTTGTGTGCGCTTTTTAAGTAGTTTGGCTATAAAACGACAAGGAATTAGTTTTTTCAATTTACCACAATTATAAAAATCATCATTAAACGCGTTTTACATTTTAGTATTTGACTCATCGCTCAGAATTAGATACTAGTACTATTTTGTATTACATGTACACACAGTTTTATTGTTTGTAGGAAAAAAAATAAATTATAGAAGACATTCCAGGTACTTGGATATCGTGATGACTAAATATTCACTGTTAACATTTATCACTGTTATACACAGTTTATTAATGCATAATTGCGTTAATCTAGCTACATATAAACAAACATTGGAAGAAAAGATTTTAACAGCACGTCATATATAACATCTAGCGGACCATTGAAATGTTTAAGATAATTTACATACTTTTTAAACATGCAAAATATTCATTCTCGTAAAATTTCTGTTGCATGTACATGCGCGATGGTTCTATGTTGTTAATTGTGGCGTCATAGATGTTCTTGTCTATGTCCTAACAGGCAGTTCTCAGATACTAAATTTGTGGTACCCTAAATTGCAATGTTTTGGCCTTCCATTATGAAATCGGACTACATCTGCAAGTCAAATTACATGTTGTTAAAGTTGCTCAGATCAATGTTTTGTTATACGAGTATGTGTTAACTCCAACGCATGATAAACTAATAGCTTCTGTATATAGTTCGTTCATCAAAATGATAAGTGTTTTTTAACATGAAGAGTTTAATAAACTACCTATAAAGGTAGTAGTAGTGTATCGTCGAATGTATATAATCACGCCTGTACACGCTTTATTATATCAAATTACCTTAATATTTAAGACTTGGTATAAACTTTGTAATAATATAGTGAACTACCTTTATTACTATTGTAGCATTTGTCATGAAAATACAACTCTTACACAATTTCTAAACTCCACTTCTTCATCTCTAATTAATTCCTAAACTCCCCATTTATTCCAACTATAAACCCTACATTCCCTCATTTGTACACTTATTCATTACAGTAGACTACTACCGCGGAAAGCACCTCGCTTTTAACACTTTCATGCTTTAATTATGTACTGTCATACAAACAATGAAATGGTATGTACGGCGATACAACATTCAATTTCACGAATTCTACGTGATGAAAAACATAAGAAATTGAAATACACCTTTTTACAATGATTCTTATAATTTTGGTGATTTCAGAAAACAGTTTTCTTGTAGTTTTCGTGCCAAAATTCTTAATAATGACACAAAATTCCTGAAATCACTAAATTCACAACGTTCGACAACTTAGTTATAAAGGGAGGTAATCGGCCGGGTATCTGTAAAATGTGTTTTTGTGTGCGCTTTTTAAGTAGTTTGGCTATAAAACGACAAGGAATTAGTTTTTTCAATTTACCAAAATTATAAAAATCATCATTAAACGCGTTTTACATTTTAGTATTTGACTCATCGCTCAGAATTAGATACTAGTACTATTTTGTATTACATGTACACACAGTTTTATTGTTTGTAGGAAAACACATAAATTATAGAAGACATTCCAGGTACTTGGATATCGTGATGACTAAATATTCACTGTTAATATTTATCACTGTTATACACAGTTTATTAATGTATGATTGCGTTAATCTAGCTACATATAAACAAACATTGAAAGAGAAGATTTTAACAGCACGTCTTATATATAACATCTAGCGGACCATTGAAATGTTTAAGATAATTTACATACTTTTTAAACATGCAAAATATTCATTCTCGTAAAATTTCTGTTGCATGTACATGCGCGATAGTTCTATGTTGTTGATTGTGGCGTCATAGATGTTCTTGTCTATGTCCTAACAGGCAGTTCTCAGATACTAAATTTGTGGTACCCTAAATTGCAATGTTTTGGCCTTCTATTATGAAATCGGACTACATCTGCAAGTCAAATTCAAGGTGTTAAAGTTGCTCAGTTCAATGTTTTGTTATACGAGTATGTGTTAACTCCAACGCATGATAAACTAATAGCTTCTGTATATAGTTCGTTCATCAAAATGATAACAGTGTTTTTTAAAATGAAGAGTTTAATAAACTACCTATAAAGGTAGTAGTAGTGTATCGTCGAATGTATATAATCACGCCTGTACACGCTTTATTATATCAAATTACCTTAATATTTAAGACTTGGTATAAACTTTGTAATGATATAGTGAACTACCTTTATTACTATTGTAGCATTTGTCATGAAAATACAATTCTTACACAATTTGTAAACTCCACTTCTTCATCTCTAATTAATTCCTAAACTCCCCATTTATTCCAACTATAACCCCTACATTCCCTCATTTGTACACTTATTCATTACAGTAGACTACTACCGCGGAAAGCACCTCGCTTTTAACACTTTCATGCTTTAATTATGTACTGTCATACAAACAATGAAATGGTATGTACGGCGATACAACATTCAATTTTACGAATTCTACGTGATGAAAAACATAAGAAATTGAAATACACCTTTTTACAATGATTCTTATAATTCTGGTGATTTCAGAAAACAGTTTTCTTGTAGTTTTTTGTGCCAAAATTCTTAATAATGTACACAAAATTCCTTAAATCACTAAATTCACAACGTTCGACAACTTAGTTATAAAGGGAGGTAATTGGCCGGGTATCTGTAAAATGTGTTTTTGGGTGTGCTTTTTAAGTAGTTTGGCTATAAAATGACAAGGAATCAGTTTTCTCAATTTACCAAAACGTAAGAATCATCATTAAATGTGTTTTACATTTAGTATTTGATTCATCTCTCAGAAATAGATACTAGTCAGGGTCGTAGCTGTGTCCGAAGTATAGTGTAGGCACAGACGCATAATGTGCAGAGTGTCGATGGGAGTGGGTGCGGGAGGAGTTGGGGGGAGGGGAGACCCCCGACGAAGAGAGAGGGGATTTTTCGTTGCCGTTTACCTTTGTCGTTTAGTTCGTCACCAGTATAATACTATTATATGTGTTCATTTAAATGTAGTTCTCTATCTTAGTACTCAGGGAAGCAATACAGACACAGTCGAGATATCTCTCAAAAGTGTTTTTGTACCGTCTTCATTTTCACAGAAATAATGTTAGTGTTAGTATAAAAATGCGTCCTGCAATACCCGAGTTTCTAAAACATGTAATACATGCTTTTTGATGAGAGTGGATGTCGCTTTTATTTTACTTTCGAATGTGTGTGTGTGTGTGTGCATGCGTGCACGTGTGTGTATATGTGTTTGTGTATGTTGAAGGGTTGGTTGATTGGTTGTTTTGTACATGTGTATATAGCGCATTTGGGTTGAACACAAGCATCACAAAGTGCGTGTACGTTACAATATGCATGTGAAACTGTGTGCTAAGTATTACCATGCGTGTTTGTGTTAATCCCCAAAATGTCCGTGTCTGCATGTACGTGTATATTTGTGTTTATCACTACACAGTGTGTGTGTGTGTGTGTGTGTGTGTGTGTGTGTGTGTGTGTGTGTGTTTTGCGATCTCTCTCTCTCTCTCTAAGCGTGAAAGGATATATTTGCATACGGTATGTAGCACAATATGCGTTCATCCCTCCCTCCCTCTCTCTGTGTGTGTGGGCGAGTTTCGTGAAAATATACTTTATTTGTCCTATTGTTCTGGATCAAGTTGGATTTAAATGTAATTTGCCCTACAGGTAATTATATAAATCGTGCATGTCTTCGATCCGGAGCTGTGTTCACTATTTATTAAAACAATTTGTGATATGTAAGAGTTACGTGGAATGCCATAACCAAGAATAATAGAATAATTTTAATTGTATTTAACCAAATTCTTCAAAAAGTTAAGCTATACTGTGAAAAAACTTCTATAAAAAATTAATATATTTTTTTATCTTTATATCAAAGTTTAACATAAAATATAATATGTATCTACAAAGTTGATTTTAAACACATTACTAAACGTCACCAGAATGAAGTGATTCCAGATGTCGTTATAAACCAACATTACTCAATGTTAATCAATTCTGTTTCCCGGGCTGTTCTTAACAGAATAGTTTAAGATGTCGGAGCAGTCTCCGATATCAACGGGAAGGTGGTTCATTATATCCGTGATGGATGTTTTGACCACTCGCCCTTTCGGGGGGCGCTCTCTCAATCTACTATTTCTGACTTTTTACTTTCCTGATTTCTGTCTTGTATTGTACAGCTGGTGTTCTATTGCTTACAATAGCCATCATCTGCCCCTGGACTACTGTTGCCTAGTGGTTCAGGGTTAAACTCTCCTGGGCTATGGTTGCCTAGTGGTTAAAGCACACATCTTTAATCACATGGCGTCTGTAGTCCAGGGTTCCACTTGGTCAGTGGGTATCTATCCTCTGTTCCTGGGCTACGGTTGCCTAGTGGTTAAAGGCTTTAATCACAAGGTGCCCAATGAGCCCTGCTGTTTAATGGCATCAGCGCAGCACAGGTAAAATTTCTGCACCTTAGCCTATAGCTGGTGACGTCTCGGTGTAAGTGAAATATTCTTGTCTGGTATGTAAAACGCTATCACTCAACTTATGATCAACTATTAAAGTCAATGTAAAAATGTATATATCCATTGCCAATTTGCCCCTCAAAATAATGTGCGAAAAAACATATCAGGAGTTGAGCACCACATGAAGAACGGCTGGTAAATTGCTGATGTGGAGTAAAAGAACGGGCTATCCTCTTTCATTGGAGTTAATCTCTGACTTTGTTTTATTTCATACTTTGTTCAAATTATTATCATTAATAATCCGTCCTCTGGCTGATACTGGTTGCCATGGTACCACTTTACATACGCTTTGTGAAAATTAGTTTGAAACAGACCGGGAGGCTTGGACCACATATTAAGATGTAAGAATGTGAATTTTTTGTGTGACTAAAACAATATACAACCAATCGACCACCCTTCTTATCCATGATGTTATTAATCTCTGAACTATAGTGTGTGTAAAACTAATTTTCACCATTAATACGCCATTACTTTATATAAAAAAACATTATGTAACAACGTGTGTGTATGTGTGTGTGTATGTGTCACACAGGAGCGTAGCTGGGTCTGAGATATTGTGTGCGGGAGGAGTTGGGGGGGGGGGGGTTCTGGGAAATTTTTAAATATTAAATAAAAATCACGCAATTCGGAGTGTTTTAATGTCTTTATAACACGTTGTATGCTGTAAAAACTTTCTTCCGAAATCGTTAATTGAAAGAGAATTTTTGACTTATTTCAGTAGATTGCTGTCAAATGATTTTCGATTTTCATATCAGGATGTTTCTCTGATTTGTGTTTTTGAAAAGTCTTAGTGCCTCGTCATAGTCTATGTTAAATGCGGTAGCTCAGTTGGTTCAGTGCTCGCTTCGGATGTGGAAGGTCGGGGTTCGAATACCGGCCAGGCAGACCAAAGACTTGAAAAGTGGCAGTTTTCAGCAATTATAAATGAAAGTCACCGATCCTTTGGATGAGTTCTTAAAAAACCTATGCCCTTGGTACGGTAAGCGTGACATGTGAAAAACACTCACTGCACTTTGCCCTACATGCACTAGAAACTTGCATTAATTAAATTAAACTAAATTCTTAATGCACTAATAATGTGTAGGCACGTGCCTTTTGGCCTTAAGGTAGTTATGCCCCTGCTAGTAGTATAGTATTACATAAACACACAGTTTTATTGTTTGTATGAAAACAGACATTCCCGAAATTGCAATGTTTTAGCCCTCCATCGAGGAATCAGACAGCATTAGCAAGTTTTGGAGGAAACATCATATCACTTACCGGTAACAATCAAATCACATGTTGCTAAAGTTGCTTAGTTCAATGTTTTTCATATGAGTATGCGTTAACTCCAACGCATGACAAACCAATGGCTTCTTTATATATTTCGTTCATCAAAATGATGGCAGTCTTTTTTCTAACATACACAGTTTAAACTATCTATAAAGGTAGTAATAGTGTTCAAGCCGTTTGTTTAAAATTGTCGTTATATTAAATATACTTGGTGTTGCTTTGCCATAAGATCGTAAACGACTTTTACCTCTGCAGTGGCATTTGTCAGGAACATGCAACTTTAAACATCTCTAAACTCTCCCATTTTCCTACTTATTCCAACTATAAACATTACACATTCAAGTCTTCAGTTCTAGGATGGTGGAGGAAACTGAAGTGCCCAGAGGAAGCCATTGGCCCTCAGGAAGTGAACCGACAAGATTCCCAAATGGAATTCGAACCTAGACGGTGAGAGATACTATGGAGTCAGTTATGGGATGGTAGGAGAAACTAGAATGCCAAGAAAAACCTGTATCTAGGATTCTTTCACTTTTATCGAGGTGGTTGGTTTTGAGTGCTGGAAGGAAACTACTGAGCTTCGTCAAGCCAAGACTTTCACGCATTCGGATCTGCCCAAGTGGTTTTTAACCTAGGTGGTGAGGCACAGTAAAATGAGTTAAGAGATGGTAGAGGAAACCCGAGTGTCAGGGAAAAAAACCGCAGTGAATTCAGATTCTTTTCACTTATATCAAGGCGGTCAGTTCCTGGATAGTGAAGGAAACACGAATGTCTAGTCAATACCACCAACCTTTGGCAAGCAAAATTGCAATAGGATCTGCCCTAGTAGGATTTCAACCTGCTGATCCAAGCCTTGAGAGACACTGTGGAGTAAGTTGGGGAATGGTAGAGGTAACCAGAGTGTCCAGAGAAAATTACAGAACTTTGTTAAGCTGACAAACTTTCTCACACTAAGATTTATACTGAATAACCATAACCGGAAGGCATGGGTTAAGGGATGAATATTTTTTTCTGTCTTTCTTCTTTAAACATGTTTCTAGCTTTCCTATTTTCTCTCCTACTCTTATGACGACTGAGGTAACTCAGTTGGTAGAGTGCTCGCTCCGACGAGTCTGACCCTAGACTTAAAAGTTATTAGTGACTGTTCTTTCGCCAAGCACTCTATATTACGAAATGAAAGTCACGGTTTCTTCGGATGGTAAATTAAAATAAACGAGGTCCTGTGCCACGGTGGACTTGACACGATAAAGAACCCCGCTGTATAATGCCATCAGCGCAATGCACAGGCAAAATTTCTGTACATTCGGCTATAGCTGGCGACGTCTGGGTATAAGTGAAATATTCTTGACTGTGACTTTAAACACCATTACTCAACTCAACTCAACTCCTACGCTTATGATCAGCACAACACTTTGCGTAATCGTCAAGAGTGACGAACCGACGATTGATGTAGTTGTAGTGGAGTTGGATTTTAACCTAGATGTTGAGAGGTCATGCGAGCTGTATACCACTTGGCCATCAATACCCCTAGCACTCTGCTGCAAAACAGTTTTTTGCTGTGAGGACTGAACAAAATTTAAAATAAGAATACCAATCAATGAGGATAAGATCAATTTAGTGCATAGGGGCTAGAGTTTGTTAAAGAAATACGAGGTTTTTTGAAAACTGGACAATTTATAGTTAGATTGTTTGCCCACTCAAATGCGTGTACCATAAAACAGTACCGTAACTAGGCCCTTAAATAAACCGAGACAAGAACTGAAGATCTCTCTCTCTCTCTCTCTCTCTCTCTCTCTCTCTCTCTCTCTCTCTCTCTCTCTCTATATATATATATATATATATATATATATATATATATATATATATATATATATATATATATATATATAATGACATACAGTACCAACAGAGTCTCAATGTTTTACATCTTTCACATGTACAAGGAAAGTATTATAATACAGTGTAATAGGAAACTGGACCAGCTGTTGTGAAATAATTGGGATGGTTTGTGCCAAACTAGTTTAACCACACCACTAAACCTTGTAATGTTAGAAGATAATTTATAAGTTTAAATTGTACATGGGCGGGTATCCTATCATTTAACCTGAATTTTCAAGAATATTTCTGCGTTTTCATAAGCAAGATTACTTGATAGATTTACACAAGACAAAACGCTTAATGTTGTAATCAGACGGTACCGCAATACAGATAGTAACCAAAATGACAAAACAAATAATAATGCAAACGTTTAGTGTAACAATCACATTATTAAATCATTAAAATATGTTCATGTAGACTGTCACTGCTTGTTTAAAAAAGCTGTCTAATTTAAGTTTGGGTTTTCTTTTTTCCTCGACATTAAAAACATATGTGGAAAAATATATTACTTGGAATTATCGCAACACATTTACATCCCAGAAAAATAATGACGATCGTCGGAGCTCTCTCTCTCTCTCTCTCTCTCTCTCTCTCTCAAAATATCACTTCTGTGCGACAAAATTACTTGGTTAAATTTTTACCGAGGCAATTGCCTCGGTTGCCTCATAGGTAGTTACGGTACTGTAAAAAGTGCACGGTCACACAATACTGTTCTATATAAGTTGAGGTGAAAATTGTTTGGTTTGAACAATGCTGAACTATATACGAATATGCCTCAACAATAATCAAGTAATATAGAAAATTAGCTTTTATAATTTTAACTTGGATCGTTGGTAGCCTTAGAATTTGAACTATCACGCCTGGTACACACATTTTAGAAGGAAAATAAATTATAGAAAATCGCAACCGTAAATTGTCGAGTTTTCAAAAAAAAAAAAAAAAAAAAAAAAAAAAAAAAAAAAAAAAACCACCTTATATTTCCCTAACAAACCCTGACCCCTATGCACTAGATGATCTTATCCTCATTGAACGGTAAACTTTATTTTATTTTTTGTTCAGCTCTCGCATCAAAAACTGTCCTAAAATGTCAATTAAAAATCGTATTATGTATATAAATGAAAACAACATGAACATGCTCTACTTGCTAAACCCTATTTAGACACCCCCCCCCTACTTTAAATTTTGCATTTTCCATGTGCATTCAATTTGTGGAAATAAAGTAGATGTTTTCTAGTATTTTGGTGATCATTAAAGCTTTTAGCTATCGTCGGTTAAATTTATAGAGGATCGTCGTGTAATTACCGAATTGGCTCCTGATTGGCCCTTGTTTTAAGATAAGTGATGATATTTTATGATTTATATGATGCAGATAGTATATACAATTCATGAAAAATATATTTTGAAAATAAATTGTTTAATTTTTCTCTGATTTTAGGACTGATTTGGTTATTCTAGGGACCCTTTTGTAACAAGGTTTTTTATTGGCTAAACGATATCTCATTAACTGATAGAATAATGCATTATTTATTATGTACATGAAATGTTATTTATCGAATATATATTGTGCTATAATGGACCGCCGCATTCACTCATTCGATAAATCACATCATAAATCACATTATGAGTACATGAATCACATTATGAGAACATAATAAAATTATCGATAGATAATTTTTAAAAATCCATAATTTAGTTTCGATAATGTGCGCCAAAGTCACCTTTTTCCATAAAAGTGAATTAAGTATACCGGTATATGTAATAAAAGTGATTAGGGCTTTCCATAATGATATCCTCCGAGATGCTTAGTGGACTAACCGGTCCAGTGGTTCAAATCCCGTTGACTTAACTGGTTGGTTAGCCTAAATCTGTGCCTTGTCTATCATATTTCTGAAGTTAAAGTTAATGTACACAATTGTTACTATTAAATAGAAGTACTTTCAATCACCACAATCACAATTGAGTGAAACGAACATGGAACTATATCCAGGGCAATCCTGGACTGTGATGATGGCCATAAGACTTTTTGAGAGCCTTGGTAAGCCTAGGCTTGCAATATCCCTTGGTCAATAATTTATTTGTAAGCAGTCTGCTTCATTGTATTAACGATTAAGTTTCCGTAGTGGGTACAAACTCTAAAAATAACATCGCGTATTAATTGGTAAACAAATACACCATATGAAGGAGAAGCAGGTTAATTGCTGCATTGAAAAGGAAAGTTGGCAATAGAAAAAATGAAGTCATCACGTCTGTCATAGTTTCCAATGTAGCCGTTCGTGTGCGTCATAATTGAAGTATACGTCTAAATATGAAGCAGAGGAACTTGAGGAATCAGTTATATATTATATATATATATATATATATATATATATATATATATATAATTTTCACGGTTAACATTTGGTTACGGAGCATTGAACAATCGAGCCTGCTGAAGTATGTTTTAATTTAATATTGCAGCGTTCAATATTAAATAAGTATTCAACATTCAGATGTTTTTATTATATTTAAATAACGGGTACTATCTGCAATTTAATACAAGACTAATAACGTAACTATCACTACAGGTAAGTTGGATAATTGCTTTAAAATGAAGTTGAAAATAAACAAATGACGTTTTATGTTGTAACACTACACCTACTTTCAAAATCATGTATGAATACATGTATCTGCAGACCCTCGGAACACATCAATTCAACCAATCGACTTGTTTGTGAGGGTCTTAGTATCACTAATGTGGTTGTTTAATACAAGTTAAAAGAAAATAAATTCATTCAATGCCCATACATAAAGTAACACTTAAGCTACATAAATGTTAAAAACAAACTACATCAGAAAATCTGAGTACAAACTGTATGGTCATGAAACCTCGACCGACCATATGTAAGTACTCAAAAACTGTAATAGACAGCCACGCAAACCATTTATCTACGAAAGCCTATTAAGCTCATAAATAAAAAAACATTAAAAGGCGTAATAACGCGAAATAAAGGCGTTATAATGCGAAAAAAGGCGTTATAACGCCTTTAGAAAGGCGTAATAACGCGAATTGAAAGGCGTTATAACGCAAAATAAAGGCGTAATAACGCGAAGTAAAGATGCCTTCCATAATGATGTGGATGTACTGGGGTTTAATCTCTACCCCCACCCCCGCCCCCTTACTTTACATACATATTAAAAGTGTGTGTGTGTGTGTGTGTATGTGTGTGTGTGCGTGTGTGTGTGTGTGTGTGTGTGTGTGTGTGTGTATGTGTGTGTGTGTTTCCTGCACAACTATATGTAATGTAATAAGCTGTTTTATATGTATTTATTCTATGAAAATTAAAAAAAACCTGCACATCATCTGATCCTGCGCTGAAATGAACATACTATTTCAGTAAAACAGAAAGAAAGGTTTCTTTTCAATGTTAAAGTGTTGTTTTTTCATAAAGAGTATCATTTTATATATGGGGATCGAAATCTTTTAAGTAATCTGAAATATAAACATTGATAAACATTAGCAATGTACACATGGCTATTTATTAAAAAGTTCCTGTCCAATTGTCAATCGCTAACTTTTAACAATGATTAAATGACACCTGTGACATCTTAGTATGAATAGATCTACAGTTGCCTTAAGCTTTTCAAACTAAAACCAATCTGTTTGTGGTGAGGGTTGTCACTCAAGTGACTGCTCTATATATAGACAAAAAGGCGTTATAATGCCTTTCGATTCGCGTTATTACGCCTTTCTAAAGGCGTTATAACGCCTTTATTTCGCGTTATAACGCCTTTCAATTCGCGTTATTACGCCTTTATTTCGCGTTATAACGCCTTTCAATTCGCGTTATTACGCCTTTCTAAAGGCGTTATAACGCCTTTTTTCGCATTATAACGCCTTTCAATTCGCGTTATTACGCCTTTATTTCGCGTTAGAACGTCTTTCAATTCGCGTTATTACGCCTTTATTTCGCGTTATAACGCCTTTCAATTCGCGTTATTACGCCTTTATTTCGCGTTATAACGCCTTTCAATTCGCGTTATTACGCCTTTCTAAAGGCGTTATAACGCCTTTTTTCGCATTATAACGCCTTTATTTCGCGTTATTACGCCTTTTAATTTTTTTTATTCATGAGCTTAATAGGCTTTCGTATTTATCCCTATCTGACTTGCAAAAAAAAAAAAAACAAACTCAACGGTCTCTTATTTCAAAAATCAAAATCACGAGGCATGAAAAAATATCTCACAAAAAACATTATCTAAACATGTTTTCTACACTTATGTTCCAAAATGATTATACCACTTGACGAATTCTTCATTTTTCTGTTGTCATTATGAAGAAGGCGTGCGAGTACCAAGAATGGAGATGGAAGTTGTTCTGATTCTATTTGTTACAATTTTATTACTCCGCGTTTTAATCTCAAATGTCATGTTTGTGTAAAAATGCGTTGTTTTCTACTTTTTTCAACTTATGTAAACCTTTTTAAAAATACACTAGAATAAAACTTGCAATAAATAAATAAATAAATAAATTTATAAACGAAAACTAAATACATTAAAAAAATTCGTGATAGTAAATGTTGTTCATTTAACGTTTCGTGTTGTAATACAAGGTCTAACTGTACGGAGTTCATTATTTATTTAATGATTGTTGAGTCTTCACAGCAAAAACCATGTCCATTGTCAATTAAATAATAATTTAATAATTATAAAATATAAGTAATGAAGTTTGATACTGTTTATATTCGTTGACTCGAGTAGCCCGTAGAGCTTTTATAACCTGTTTTCTGATTGGACGATTAGTGATTTACCCTTTTTGCATTCACGGGTGAACATTCGTCTCAGATCCAGTTCAACCAGATCATGTAACACAGGCGTGAATGGGTATGTAAGTTATATGTTTATTTCTGATTTAAGATTGATTTTTTTTATTTTGTAATTATTTACATGTGTTTGTTTTCGGACAATGTCGTGTTTTAATTAATCCGATCTAACCTGTTGTACAATATGTAATAATGATTACATTGTGGTGGCAGGTACTACTACGTAAGCCTACAGATAACACAATTTACATTCATTGTAATCGGTTGGCATAGCGATTACATTTCATCGCTGTATTAGACATTTTTGCGACAGAGAAATAATTGATTTTACACTAGGATACAAAACACGATATTGTTGATTTTGAATTGTCGGGGTGGGGGTGGGGGTGGGGGGGGGGGGGGGTATTTCATTCTCGAAAATTCTGACCGACTGTAAAATCTTGATTATTGGTTTTGTCCGGTATTGGACCTGACCAGCCTCTGATCACACTGATGGTGATGAGATAGTTTTGGGGAAAGCAGATTGCCCCCCCCCCCATTTGTTTGCTGATAATATTGTTATTTTAGCTAAATGTGTAAAGCTCACAATCTACAAGTGTTGAATCTGATCATCAGTGGCGTAGCCATCAAAGAGTTATCGTGCAAGCCTGATGCCTGTGCATGTACACGAGGGGGATCCGGGAGCATGCCCCCCTTGAAAATTTGAAAAAATGAAGCAAAATTTGGTAAAATTTGGTGCATTTTTCTGGATTCAAGGAAAATGTACACTTCTTATCACTCAAATTAGACAAAAATATGGGTTTATCAGAGCCAAACGAAATATTTTAGACTTGCAAAAATCTTTTTTTTGCTGATTTTTTCATGTCTACAATTTGTCAATTCATGAAGACTTTTGTATCATTTTAAATGACAATTGGCAGAATGGCAAATGACATAAATTATTGGATTCATTTTTTAATATAAAAAAATGGGAAAAATGTGTAAGCACAGGATTATTGGCTTACATGCATGCTACGCCACTGATCATATATTCACCATAACATCTGAACATGATTTGTAAATTTTCTCAAACAAAATCACTTGACATTTGTTGTAGACTTGGGTGGATAGCTGGTCAGGTAGATAAGTCAACAAAGCTTGGGACGGTTTTGGTTTAGTCCTGGTTTGTTTCATGCATGTTTCCCTTTCCTGATACAACTGGGGGCTCTTTCCAAAGAAGAGCTAAGCTATTAAAAATGGAATGAAAATCCAAAAAATAAATTTGTGGATTTATCCTACAATACAATCCTTCTCTCTTCTTGGAGTTGAAGCAGTATGTGCAACTCGTGTGTTTTTATTTACTTTGACTTCCTTTGTTGGTGACAACAAGATGTGTATTACCCCATCTCACGATCGGGAGTAAAAAAGTACATGTTTTATTCAAGCTTCATCGTTTGTATCCATACATGTATTAAAAAATAATATCTACATACATGTTGACTTTACATCAGACATTAAATAATAAATATACAATCCTGAAATAAATTGGCCAACATCGATTGTGATGACGATTTTGTCCCATTTGACTTGCGGAGTACCGATTTCATGCTAGATCGTCAATATCTGCAGCAAGTTTTTTGTAAAACTGCACGAATAACCCGCACCCTCCTTCTCAAATTTTTAATTTTTGTCAAAAAAGTGCGTGTTTTCAGCGAGAATATACGGTAATTAAATATTAAACCTTCAAGGGTTTTTCTACCCTTGATTTAGGGCCGAAATTTGGGCCCATTCCCAATGGCAAAAACATTGATTTTTCTTAATTTTTGAACTATTTTTCCCAATTTATCTTTATTTATCAAAGATTTTGGAAAGTGGCCACGTCTCAAATTCCCAAAATAACATCATTTTACGCTGAAACATCATCTTCTGCCATTCCATAACTTAGGGGAAAATCCTTTTTAAAAACAATATTATAAAACTGGCTCATAGTCAATATTTCAGCTTTAAAAAGCCTTTTTCAAGACACTACATAATTTAAATTGTATTACATCTTTCCATCCACTTCCATCTCCATTCCATTCCATTTTTCCCATAATTTATTATGACGTCATAGTTTAGTCCATGACATCATTTTTAATAACGTCATCTTATGTGTAAACATTATTATTTTTTCTGAAATGGAGATGGAAGTGGATGGAAAGATGTAATACAATTTAAATTATCTAGTGTCTTGAAAAAGGCTTTTTAAAGCCAAAATATTGACTATGAGCCAGTTTTATAATATCATATTATTTTAACCTGTATATATTAAGGCCAGCTTCCCATAAAGGTCACTTTTACCCACTTACTTGGGTGGCCTTTAAAGACAGGTTTGACTGTATGTGTATTTTACTTTACAGATAGGAAACATCTAGACGTCTTGTATAGCCACCACCAGTACAGCCTGTATGTATGTATCCAGGGGACACCATGTTCTTTGTAAATGTAAGTCAGAGTCCAAATATAACAAGTGTTATCTAGAAATTAAATTAATTTTTCTTTTTGTTATCATATTGAAAAATGAAAGAACTGGACTTTTTGCACATTGCATGATCCGTGTAGTGTAATTTATGACATCAGTGGCGCTTCCGATTTTTTAATATGATGAAAACTAACAAGTGTATTCAGATTTCATATTTGCCATATCATTTAATTAAAACCGAAGCTAAGAAGTGATTGTGAAACACTGATCTTGGTTTTTATTGAGTTTTTTTGTGATATCTTTATGGAGAGGATTGACTGTATTTGGTAGTTTTACTTTTATTTTCAGACAAAGAAATTGTTTTTTGTAATATTTATACTGGTGGATATCCTACAATGTGGTAAGTACAAAATTGATATGTTATTTCTTGTTGCCTTGACAATAAAAAATAGTTTAACCCTTTAATTGGCAGAGAAATGTTGGAAAAAGTGCAAAAACTGTAACCTATTTTCAATGCAGATTTTAGAGTATTTGCAGTAAAAATGCTAATAACCAACCCATATATATACAGTAAAACCTCGATTCTTTGCCACCATTTGTTCAGTCAAATTTTGGCATTATAAAGGGGTTTGGCAATAAATTGAGGGAGATTCATAAAGAAAAACTTAAACAAAATGGATTTTGGGACTTCAAAATAGTGTGGTGATAAGCGAGGTGGCAAAGTTATCGAGGGGCATTATAACGAGGTTTTACTGTATTGTATCCCCATATACTATACTTCCCTTTTAGGTATGTTTCATCCATATATCGGTTGCCATGGCAACATAAACACCACATTTACGACAAAAACATGCAAAAAAATCACTGAATTTTGTGTTTTTTAAAATAAATGTCTTGTATCTTGAGACCAGTATGCTAGAACAATATGGTTTTGCAGGAAAATCAAAGTTAAGTATCAATGAGAGATGCTGCAAAAAATAATTTTAATATTTGCATTTTTTAACAAATTATAAAAAGAACAAATCCTTTCTTAGTTATTAGCCCAAAATTATAAAAAAATGGCATACTATTGATGCGAAATATGCATTTTGTTCTGTTAAAGTTGATCACTATTTTGACACAAATATTAAAGTTTTTGCTGAAATTTTACCACTACTAAACCATACACATAAATAAACTGTTACTCCAAAATTTGTATTTAAAAATATTTTCAGTAAAATTACAGTTGCCATGGCAATGAAAGCCATGCAAAAACGAAGATAAAGAGGAAATTTCTGTTTTATTTCACTTTATATTGCTATTTTCTTATATTGGCAGGTGTAAAATATATGGCTTTTGGTAAATAATATCAAAGAAACTATTAAATAAATTTGAATACGAAAGATGGTTTCACAATTTCTATGTTTTCACCCAAAATATAAATTCTGAATTTGGTGCATTTTCGGCTAATTATTTAATATAAACATGCAAAAACCTTTCATTTTGTTTCATTTTTGAAAAAGTTGAGGAGATAAATTTTAGTCCAAAACTCTAATGATATCAGGGGTCGGATAAATAATAAATTGTATATATTAAGGAGATTCATATTCTTCTTTCACTAAAATGGTAATTTCAAACAAAAAACCGTTACCATGGTAACCAAATGTGTGATAACTGTGTTACACAAGAGTTAAATTTTGTAAATTGACTTTATTCTAATAATTCCTTGAGCTAGGGTTTGTGTAAAACTTAAATTTTGTTATTTCAAATGACTTGATTATTAGGTGAAGATGAATAGTCGGGAATAAATTCAAAATTTGTGTGTTTCACCCAAAATAGGAACTCTGAAAATAATAGATTTTCGGTCAGTTATTAGAAAAAAAACCATGCAGATGCTTTCATTTTTGGAATATTTTTTAAAAGGCGAGACTGTAACTTTGACTTCATAACTCCAACAATACAAATGAACTGATCAGTGGTAATCATATTGTTTTAATTAGAAGACTCATACTATTTTATTTTAATTATCTCAAATTCCATTACCATGGCAACCAAAACAGAAAACTGTTTACAACTGGTGTCTTTTCAACAGTTTAGTTCAAATGGTCACTACATATTGTCAATGTCAGGATTGAGAACATCAGGACTTGCATCATGTATAGTATTACCAACCCAACACATTTATACAAGTCCCTGTGTACAGTTAGGAGTGAGTGAGTGAATAATGATGTTTAACGTCCCAATCAAGAACATTTCATTAATATCTAGATGTCACCAGCTATAGGCAAAGGTGCGGATGGCATTATTCATTGGGGTTCTTTATCGTACCGAGCCTTTCTGACACGGGGCCTCATCTTTTTTAGTTCCCATCGAAAGAATCTTGACTTTCATTTCGTAATGCCCAGTGCTTGGTGAAAAAAACTGTCAATACCCACTTTTAAGTCTTTGGTCAGACCCGGTCAGCGTTCAAACCCACAATCTCCCACTTAAATTTGAGCACTCTATCAACTGATCTAACGCAGTGGTTGTACAGTTAAGAGTTTTATAATCAGTGGTCTATGTCTTTTCCTATATTGATTCAATCACTTTGTGTTGTGTTGTCCGTTGTGTCCTGTTTTTTGGTTACATTGTATGTTGTCAAGTATGTTTTACTACCCAGTCAAAATTCTTTTATATATATATTGAGGCGGTCAGATCAAGGATGGTGGGAGAAACCGGATTGTCTTGAAAAAACAACCTTCGGCAAAGGAAATGACAAACATTAGGTTGTGTTCTGAGTGGGGTTCGAGTGTAAGCTTGTGATCCGTAACTACACACTTCAGTCCTTTTGCCACCTTAACCCTCCATATGTTTTAAGTTACCATTACTGATTTACTGATGTTGGAAAATAATGATAGTAGCTCATGCTATAAATGGTGTGTAGCCTAGCAAATAGAGACTAAATTGTATTAACTTAAGATTGTTCTCGCCAAACATACTGCGTCACAGTAAGCTTGGTACGCTAAAGAACTCTGCTGTATAATGCCATAAGCGCAACGCACAGGCAAAATCTCTGCACCTTTGCCTATAGCTGGTGAAGTCTCAATATAAGTGAAATATATTTTATTATATTACAAATTGGGATGTTAAACACCATAACTCAACATAAAAATGATCGTTTTTGATAACTGACAGCTTCGAACTTCATTTCATTGTATTTCATTGGAATCCTGAAAGGATGTACCAAAATGAAATATACTGTAAGTGCAAGAGGCTATACAGGTTTCTTTTGTAAACAAATTATATCTGTTGAAAGGTGTAAAAAAGTAAAACTCAAGAACCAATAGACTGAAAATGCAAGAAAGTGCCCCTCTATCATAAAAGGGCTATAATTGTATAATTGTCAAATTCACTTTCTATACTGATTGAATAATATAGTTACATACACAAATTTTCAGTTAAGCATCAATGCCATTTTATTAAAATGTGTGTGTGTGTGTGTGTGTGTTGTGTGTGTGTGTGCCAGAGAAGCACCAAAGGCACTTTCCCAGAGGGTCCTTAAAAATTAAAATAATAATAAAAAGGTACAAAAAGCAGCAATCTGACGTGTTCTAGAATCATTTCGAGTACTCATAGTTAAAACACTTTTTAGTATTAATTAACAAATTGAATGTTTTTAAAAATATTGTTTAGCGCACGCAGCAAAGATGTATCGGGTAAATGCGTTTCTTGCATAAAAAAGGTGTTTGAATTTGCATTGGAAATGTTTCAGTGACTTGTAATGAAACCATGTGCCATTCATGTGTGTAGTGTTTAGCGACAGTACATATATACGTGTGTTTGAGATGCTTGTTCCTTGCCAGAATTAACCGTTTATAGTGTTTGTTCACTGCTACCCCACCAGACCGTTTAGTGTACTTCAGGCTTACCTACCCGTAGATGCCTTTTACAAGATCTATGTGTTTTTGTATACTGGGGTAGTAATTGTCCAATTTCTGAATATCTCTCTCTCTTCTCTCTCTCTCTCTCTCTCTCATATTAATGGTGATAAATGTCTGTAATATTTTTAATGAGGCAAATACTAGTACATTGTTGTCTCATAATATGCGATGGTCATGATACTCGTGTTGACAATCACTCTCATTAACAAATAATAATTATTAAAATAAAAATAAATACTAATGTTTAATTATCATATCCAACAAAAAAATACTTAAAAAGCAGTTGTTGTTTACATTTTATGGTATTATAAAAAGAAATGTGCCCGAGTGGATAGGGGTTCATAACTTATGTATGAGTAGGTGATCAACAATCATTATCAGTTCTAAAATAATGTCTGATGGATCAGAACAAAGCCAAGATCACATTTCCATTCCAAGTTCTATTATAGTATGTGATACTTTGGATCACTCAAATCTTCAATTTATTACTGCGATTATCAAATGAAAAGTTAAAAACGTTCAATGATGATATTGATAATATAAAAAACCATCCTTTCAGAATCACCAATCTAGTATTTGACCCCTAGTCTGGTATATTTATATACATCTGTTACGAACGTAGTAGAAGACATTTATCTACCGTCGTACGTAACACTACAAAATCGGCAAAATGTACCAGATGTGATGCAAATTCAATTTGTGATATCTTTTATTTGACTTCTGTTAGTTGTTGATATATCAACGTGTAGCTATGAAAATTTGCCTTTTCATCATATAAAGATTTCATTTTAATTACTTCAATTGAGCAAACCAATGGATATAAACCTGAAAATGGCTGTCTTCACGCTGTTTTTAAGACCCTTTATTTTAGACTAATAAAAGTGTAATCAAAAGTCAATATTTGAATAATGTAAATGACAGAATTCCTTCGAAATACTTATTTTCATTATATTACAAATATTTCTCTGATCTGACATTTCAGTGTCGAAAAATCTTAAAGTGAAGAAAGCATACTGGTCGCCGAAGACTGGCAAAAACGTCAAAGTTGTATAGGATTTGGCACTTTTCAAAGCATATTTTTATTAAATTGTCATTTAATTTTGCAGATCTAATTTTAGAGTTTAGAAATCATATAGTTGAATTTTGCATTGAATTTCCTTTCAATTAATAAAAATATGATACAATCCATTCAAAAACACACATTTTACATGGTGTTGATTACAGCTAATGCCTTGAAACTACTCAAAATGTGCAAAAATTATTTTTTGTAATTTTTTTCAATATGATTTTTTCTCTATTTTTCACACATATAAGTTTGACAGCATTTTAACATCTAGAAATACATTAAAAATTGGGTTTAAATGATACAGAAAAAATTTCACGAAAATAGAAAATTGAATTGCTTGTTTGAATTTCAAGTAAAAAAATATGTAGAACAGAGTGTTTGTAAAGAATAACAGAAAGAACAAAGTTGATAGGAAATTTTCTCTAGTTTGTTTTGGTACCAGGTTTTTAAAGATCCGTCCACAAATCACATTTCCACACCGAAAATAGTACACCTAACACACCGAAAATCAAAGTGGTGCAGTTTGGCGTATCTGCCAATTAAAGGGTTAAACCCTGATCAGGAGTATCGTATCTTGCACTGTTGTAAGCATGTAACTTTTCATCCACTTTTAATTTCACCGTAAAATTTGTGAAATGTGTTAACTAGTGATGGTTTTTATCTTTTTGTGTTTTCATATTGTTCCTGAATTGTTGTCTGTATGTTCCTATTTTTCCAATTTTATAAAAAGTGAATGAGAAATGTTTCTCATATCACCTTATTTTAGTGTTACTCATTTTACCCCTGCAAATGAAGTGGGGGGAGGGGGTGTGTCAGGGGCTCAAAATTCCCTGTGTCAGAGGTCCGGGACCTATTGATTTTATATTGGGACCCTTCATATTTAAACTGTTAAAGTCCGATAGACCTGCCATATTTTACCAGGATAATCCTACCTTTTTCCATATGATAACATAACTGCACCTGACCTTTCAACATGATCTTTCAATCTTGATATTGGACTTTAAAACTTTATATGGGACATGCAAAAATATGGCTGGCAAAAGGTCCTGGACCTTCCATTAAACAACATGATTTTGAACCCCTGAGTGTATATAGGAATCGCCCTACCTGTCTGTCCCAAAATTATGTCGGCTCCACATCTCCCTTGTCTATTGATGGATTTTGATCAAACTTGACACAAACACGACAAATGTAAACTAATATGAAATGAGTGTTTCATACCAATATAGCATCCATCTGTCCATCTGGTTTTCTGTCCAGTACCATATTTGCTTCATTTCTGACATATCTATGAATGGATTTTGATCATACTTGACACAAATGTAAACCAACATGAGACAATGTGTCGCATGCCAAATTTGGTGCCTGCATAGCCGTCTATCCCAATATCATGTCCTCACATTTTCCATGTCTAAGGATGGATTTTGATCAAACTTGGAACAAATGTAAACTCATATAAAATGATTTTTTGAATACCAAATTAAGGTGCAAAAGTCAAAGGTCAAGGTCACGAGGTCAAATCTTGTAAATAACAATTCGGTGATGTTGGGAATGACTTGTATTTATCTCTCAAGAGACTGTTCTATAGTTATAAGAGGTGTCAATTATTGTTTCAATATATAGAAATGTTGTACACAATATATTACAGTCAAAAACATAAATAGTTTGTATACAAATCAGGATCTGTAAATTCAAAAAGGTGTATTTAGGAAAGGCAGAAAAAAGACTTAATTTTGAAGAATATAGGAAATAAGGAAAAAAATAGAGAAAATATATCCTAGATTAGACCATCACTACTAAAACATATTTCACAAGGTATTATGTTAAAATTTATCATTACTGCTAATATAAACATTTTGACAGAAAAGTGGCAACTAAAATTTTGACTTTTTTTGCCAGTTTGACTACCAAAATTTCCATCATCAAAGTCAGGCTTTGACTGTTTCCAGTTAAAGCTTTCAGTGCACTACTCTTTTAAAGCATTTTAATGACCAAATAAGTAAATCATTTGTCACATGCCTTTCAAACATGCCAAAAAATAATATAATTAATTATTAAAAAATGCAGTAAACTCTGTTGATGTTTCTCAAAAGAAAACAGCCTTCCAGCAAATAATTTTCTTTTTAGTTTCATTTTTGGCAACAAAAAGTTTTGATTGGCACCTGAAAAAGTTTGATATTCTAAGGCCATGTTGGCTTCTAGATGGAAAAAAGTCACTTTGAGCCCTGAAAAACTGCACTAACGATTTATTTCTGTGTTTTCATTTTACTGGAAATTCTGTACAAGGAAAGAATATACTAGTACACTTACAACAAAATCTTATATCAAAGTGATTTTGTTTGCCTAAAATTACTACGGAATAAAGGTAGTTTCCCCAGGGGAAAATGACTAAATTTTCCCAATTTGATCACTAAAATTCCTAAAACAACAGTGATATACTAATATTGCCACAATAATTTTATAAAATTTAAAAATTTCACCAAGGGAGATAATTCTGTCAGATGCTACATATTAGATAGATCACATACATACAGTAAAAGTTAACTTTATCATTACTGTTATAGATATTTTACATTATTTTACTTATTTCTGTCTTTTTAAATTTGTGTACTGATAAAACAATTGTGCACCTTTAAGATTGAAATTGACAGCATGTCAATTTCATTTTGACACTTCCTCTGCAGGTGTTCATTATATTGATTTTTATAGAATTGTGAAAATGGAGCAAAACAACATTCTTTTCTCCCAAATCACTTACACTTACACAAAAACAAAACAAAAACAAAAACAAAAATTGGGTAAAATGTGTTACAAAGGTAGTAACATGATTTTTTGATTGGTTATTGGTGTTCTGTTTACACCGAATGAGTTATTCCCCTTTCCACAATTACAATTAGTTGGCCAGTCTTCTCATTAGATAATGCAAATTTTGTTTCAAACAATTGAACTACATTATCTATTTCATATTTCTAGCTTAAATTCCAACAGAGATGCGTTTTATTTACTTAACAATTAAAACATTATGTAGTCATGAAACTTTATTTTAACTTTTCATTTTAAAAATCCAGAAAACAACCCTTGATCAATATATCGGCAAGACATTTTTTATACACCTGCTTTTATTTTAACTGGAAAATAATGTTACACATCATAAATCTCGCAAGAATGAATACAAATGCATAAATACACAGGAAACAACTGAAAATAGTTGGTTGACCCTTATGACCTTGACCCCAATTCAAGGTCATTATAGAGGTCAGACAGGTAAATGACCTCTATTTTCAAATACGTTATATATTCATGTGTTAATATACCAAAAATTGTATTTCTGCCACAAGGGCCATTTTGAACCCCTTATCATTCGTAGTCCTTTCCCAATTTAGAAAGCAGAAGGTAGTTTTTTAAAAATTTAACAAAATCACTGATCAAATATCTCCTTCACAGCCCTTGAGTCTACAGCAAGCTATGATATATTTAACATGATTCCTTATTGATCAATGTTTAAATGTTCACCATTTTTACTACCAATTTTGCAACTTTTTGCAAGCTCACAAATTTCAAGCTAACTCAAATTGCACTGTTTTTCTGTTTCAAATGTTTCACATTCTACAAACATATAGAAACTTGCTTCTTAAGAGAACAAAAATAGCTTCTTGATTACAAAGATGTTTTAATATGTTATGAATAATATTTTCATAGTTTTTTTTGTTTGAAAGCTTCACATGGAGGGTTTCATTTTTATTTATCAATTATGAATAAACATATTATGTTGTGCAGCTAGATACAAGATTCATTTTTACTTTTCCAGCCTTTAGTTGATTTTGATTTACCGCCTTCAAACTTATCTCCAGTGTTTTTCCTGTTGTTTTCCAACCTGAATCAGAACAATTTTCTTTTGTCCCCAGGATTATTTTTACAAAAGAAGATAATGGTTTTGTCTAAGGAACAATTACAACTATTATTAGTCTTACTCCCCCTCACTCAAGAATTTCTCTTCAACACTTCTGAATAGAAATCTGTTAATCCTTCTAGCTGTAACTGATGGTATAGGTCTATAAACACTGTAAATCAGGGATAGATTCAGTAACTCTGTTTCGCCCGTCACACTGTAATTTCTGTCAATTCTTAACATTGGTTTCATTCTGAACCTTAAGGATTTCTCTGTCAATTCTTAACGTTGGTTTCATTCTGAACCTTAAGGATTTCTCTGTCAATTCTTAACGTTGGTTTCATCCAGACCCTTAAGGACTTCTCTGTCAATTCTTAACGTTGGTTTCATTCTGAACCTTAAGGACTTCTCTGTCAATTCTTAACGTTGGTTTCATCCAGAACCTTAAGGACTTCTCTGTCAATTCATTACGTTGGTTTCATTCTGAACCTTAAGGACTTCTCTGTCAATTGTTTACGTTGGTTTCATTCTGAACCTTAAGGACTTCTCTGTCAATTCTTAACGTTGGTTTCATCCAGACCCTTAAGGACTTCTCTGTCAATTCTTAACGTTGGTTTCATTCTGAACCTTAAGGACTTCTCTGTCAATTCTTAACGTTGGTTTCATCCAGAACCTTAAGGACTTCTCTGTCAATTCTTTACGTTGGTTTCATCCAGACCCTTAAGGACTTCTCTGTCAATTCTTAACGTTGGTTTCATCCAGAACCTTAAGGACTTCTCTGTCAATTTTTTACGTTGGTTTCATTCTGAACCTTAAGGATTTCTCTGTCAATTCTTTACGTTGGTTTCCTCCTGAACCTTAAGAACTTCTCTGTCAATTGTTTACGTTGGTTTCATCCAGACCCTTAAGGACTTCTCTGTCAATTGTTTACGTTGGTTTCATCCAGAACCTTAAGGACTTCTCTGTCAATTGTTTATGTTGGTTTCATCCAGAACCTTAAGGACTTCTCTGTCAATTGTTTACGTTGGTTTCATCCAGAACCTTAAGGACTTCTCTGTCAATTGTTTACGTTGGTTTCATCCAGAACCTTAAGGACTTCTCTGTCAATTCTTTACGTTGGTTTCATCCAGAACCTTAAGGACTTCTCTGTCAATTCTTTACGTTGGTTTCATCCAGAACCTTAAGGACTTCTCTGTCAATTCTTTATGTTGGTTTCATCCAGAGCCTTAAGGACTTCTCTGTCAATTGTTTACATTGGTTTCATCCGGAACCTTAAGGACTTCTCTGTCAACTCTTTACGTTGGTTTCATCCAGAACCTTAAGGACTTCTCTGTCAATTCTGTAGTGGGGTATACTTAATTGGTCTTTGTAATAAATCATGCTGTGATTTGTTTGGTCTAGGCAGCATATAGGACTAGTGGTCTGGTCAAATTGGGGTTTAACCTCAAAATAGTTACAATTGGAATTGACCTTCTTTAGATGAACTTATTTGTTTTTACTGGCATTCAATTGCTCATGAATACAGTGTGGGGTCATGACCTTTGATTACGTAACGTTTAACTATCCTATTATGTCACAGAATGTCATCCTATTACGTCATGCATTATTTGATTGGTCAGCATCCAAGTCTAGTCCAGACGTAACTATCCTTATTTGGAGCAAGGCTGTTCCTTTGTCGGAATCTTGTATGAAATAATTTATTGTAGCGATAATTTTACATTTTTGACACACTATCAATATTTGTTATGATTGTAAATATAAGAAATAACAATCTATTTGAGTGTATTCATTCGGTATTATGAATGAGAGTCAGGAATAGCATATTTAACATGAACTGCAAAGCAGTTAATTGAATATGCTATTCCTGACTCTCATTTATAATACCGAATGAATACACTCAATTAAATAGAATGTTATTTCTTAATTAATTGCAGGGAAATATATTTTATGGCTAATAAACTCTAAACTATACATAAGTAAAAATCTACCAATATCGGAAAAAAGGGAAAAAATTGAGTAGTTTAATTACTCATGGAATTTCCTTTTTGATACTGCTTTATAATAAACTGTTGATCCTAGGGACTTCTGGTCAGTTGGTAAGAGCACTGTGTGGCATATTGAAGATTAATAGAATCTATCACTACTTGTGGTGCTAGATAGGGAAATCTCAACCCGAGTTCTAATATATTTGGTCCAGAACAAGGCTTGCCGAGTTCTGGTCCAAATATATTAGAACGAAGGTTGAGATTTCCTTATCTGGCACCACAAGTAGTGATTGATTCTATTTCTTGCATCAGAAAGTACAATTTTTCAATTTTAAATCAATTTCAACTTTTGATACACCTCTGATTTTGTTGATAAAATTTTGCGGGAAAAACAGTGTGTAAGCTATCTTGCACAGGGGGGTACAAGATGGAGATATCTTGCACCTCTCTTTTTATGGATTTTTCTATCTAGGGTGCTAGAATTCATTATCTAATTACTCTGCCTCTTAATGAATCTCATTTTCAGTGTCCCAATTATATGTTACATTTCATCTGGTGGTCTCACAACTAAGATCCTTTATCTTATAACAGTAAGGAGAGAAAAAATGCAGGTTCAGACTGGGGACCTCCCACATTATAGGCAAGTGCTATACCAACTTAGCTACCCTAGACTGTTACATTCCTCCTCTGCTAATTTTTAGATTTCCACAGTCTCAAACTGTCTTTTTTTAACAAATTTTACTATAAAATGTGATTGCATTTTTTGTAACACAGACTATGAAGTTTTTTTTAAATGGCAGGTTTTTTCAAAATTCAGGACATGGTAAAAATTCTGGGATTTTGTGTGTCCCAGCAGACAATCAAGGACATATGACATGTATGGCTCTTAGTCCTTTTCTCCCCTCACAGTGCGATTTCTCTGTATACACCTATCTATTATCATGGTTACCTGTTTTGACATTATCATTATCTGAACTCAGAACAACAGTCGTAGCATTCATTGTTTTCACTTAATATTGTTGATGTTGTTTTTGTTGTTGCCAGTGTTGTTGTTGTTGTTGTTGTAGCTATGTTTTCATTTGTTTCATGGCATTCTTTTTCAGTAGATTTTATAAACCTAGAAACTAGGATGGAATAAGTTGATGAAAGAGTCTATATTCATAAAAAATGAATCATTTCTGTATTCAAAATTTATATAAATATAAAATACAAAAAAAAAAAAAAAAAAAAAATCACATGCAAGCCAGAGCAGTGAAAAAGGAAATAGAATTTATCCTTTACTCTGTAACATGAAAATTACACTCTGAGAAGGTGAGGGGACTGAACTGTCCCTGCTTTACATTGTAGAAAGAGAAATAGCATTGTGATCGATGAAAAGGACTAATAGCATTTGTCTTTGTTTTGCTGTGTAAACATGAAAAGTTATTGTGAGCAGTACTAATAGATATTTATCCCTGCTTCATTGAATAGGAACTGAAATTGCATCATGAGTTTTTTTATCACCCTTCTCTACATATAACCTTCTATAGATATTAATGGAGATACCATTTAACTAATCTTTATTAACTGCTTGTTCTGGTTTGCATGGAATGTAATTTATATATATGAGTTTTTGGACACAGTAATAATTACATTTAAAATTAATTTTATGAATATAGATGCTTTGTTCAACTATATGTTCATCTTATATTCTAGGTTTTATAGAGTCCCTTACAACAAATGAAAAACTGGCTACATCATCAGCAACTATGATACTGATGGAAACAACAATAACTACACAAATATCAAGTGAAACAACATCTTATGCTACAAAACCAATACCAACTGAAACAACATCAGTATCTACTGAGACAACATCAACTGAAACAACACCAGTATCTACTGAGACAACATCAAATGAAACAACACCAGTATCTACTGAGACAGAAACAACTGAAACAATACCCGTATCGACTGGGGAAACATCAACTGAAACAACACCAGTATCTACTGAGGAAACATCAACTAAAACAACACCAGTATCTACTGAGACGACATCAACTGAAACAACACCAGTATCTACTGAGACAATATCAACGGAAACAACACCAGTATCTACTGAGACAATATCTACTGAAACAACACCAGTATCTACTGAGACAACATCAACTGAAACAACACTAGTATCTATTGAGACAACATCAACTGAAACAACACCAGTATCTACTGAGGAAACATCCACTGAAAAAACACCTGTATCTACTGAGGAAACATCAACTGAAACAACACCAGCATCTACTGAGACCACATCAACTGAAACAACACAAGTATCTACTGAGACAACATCAACTGAAACAACACCAGTATCTACTGAGAAAACATCAACTGAAACAACACCTGGATCTACTGAGGAAACATCAACTGAAACAACACCAGTATCTACCGAGACGACATCAACTGAAACAACACCAGTATCTACTGAGACAACATCAACTGAAACAACACCAGTATTTACTGAGACAATATCAACTGAAACAACACCAGTATCTACTGAGACAATATCTACTGAAACAACACCAGTATCTACTGAGACAACATCAACTGAAACAACACTAGTATCTATTGAGACAACATCAACTGAAACAACACCAGTATCTACTGAGGAAACATCTACTGAAACAACACCAGTATATACTGAGACAACATCTACTGAAACAACACCAGTATCTACTGAGACAACATCCACTGAAACAACACCAGTATCTACTGAGACAACATCTACTGAAACAACACCAGTATCTACTGAGGAAACATCAACTGAAACAACACCAGTATCTATTGAGACATCTACTAAAACAATTTCAGTATCTACTGAGATAACATCCACTGAAACAACACCAGTATATACTGAGACAACATCAACTGAAACAACACCAATATCTACTGAGACAACATCCATTGAAACAACACCAGTATTTATTACGACATCATCCACTGAAACAACACCTTATGCTACAAAACAATTTTCAACTGAAACAACACCAGTATCTACTGAGACAACATCAACTGAAACAACACCAGTATCTACTGAGGAAACATCCACTGAAACAACACCAGTATCTACTGAGACGACATCTACTGAATCAACACCAGTATCTACTGAGACAATATCTACTGAAACAACACCCGTATCTACTGAGACAACATCAACTGAAACAACACTAGTATCTATTGAGACAACATCAACTGAAATAACACCAGTATCTACTGAGACATCTACTGAAACAACACCAATATCTACAGAGACAACATCCACTGAAACAACACCAGTATCTATTGAGACATCTACTAAAACAATTTCAGTATCTACTGAGATAACATCCACTGAAACAACACCAGTATATACTGAGACAACATCAACTGAAACAACACCAATATCTACTGAGACAACATCCACTGAAACAACACCAGTATTTATTAGGACATCATCCACTGAAACAACATCTGTATCTACTGAGATAACATCTACTGAAACAACACCAGTATCTACTGAGATAACATCTACTGAAACAACACCAGTATCTACTGAGACAGCATCAGCTGAAACAACACCAGTATCTGCTGAGACATCAACTGAAACAACACCAATATCTACTGAGACATCTACTGAAACAACACCAGTATCTACTGAGACAGCATCAGCTGAAACAACACCAGTATCTACTGAGACATCTACTGAAACAACAACTGTATCTACTGAGACAACATCCACTGAAACAACACCAGTATCTACTGAGACAATATCTACTGAAACAACACCAGTATCTACTGAGACAACATCAACTGACACAACACTAGTATCTATTGAGACATCAACTGAAACAACACTAGTATTTACTGAGGAAACATCCACTGAAACAACACCAGTATATACTGAGACAACATCTACTGAAACAACACTAGTATCTACTGAGGCAACAACAACTAAAACAACACCGGCATCTACTGAGACATCTACTGAAACAATACCAATATCTACTATGACAACATCAACTGAAACAATACCAGTATCTATTGAGACAGCATCCGCTGAAACAACACCAGTATCTATTGAAACAAAATCGGTAACTACTGAGACATCAACTGAAAGAACAGGGGCATCTTTTAAGACAACATCCACTGAAACAACACTAGTATCTACTGAGACAACATCAACTGAAACAATACCAGTATCTACTAAACCAACATCTACTGAAACATCACCAGTTTCTATTGAGATAGCATCCACTGAAACAACACCAGTATCTACTGAGACAACATCAACGGAAACAACACCAGTATCTACAGAGACAGCATCAACTAAAACAACACTAGTATCTACTGAAACAACATCAACTGAAACAACACCAGTATCCACAGAGACAGCCACAATTGAAACAATACCAGTATCTACTGAGACAACATTCACTGAAACAACACCAGTATCTATTGAGACAACATCCACTGAAACAATACCATTATCTACTGAGACAGCATCAGCTAAAACAACACCAGTATCTTCTGAGACATCTACTGAAACAACAACAGTATCTACTGAGACAACTTTCACTGAAACAACACCATTGTCTACTGAGACAATGTCAACTGAAACAACACTAGTATCTACTGAGACAGTATCAACTGAAACAACACCAGTATCAACTGAAACAACACCAGTATCTCCTGAGACAACTTTAGTATCCACTGAGACATCAACTGAAACAACACCAGTATCTACTGAAACAAAATCAGTACCTATTAAGACATCTACCGAAACAACACTGGCATCTACTGAGAAAACATCAAGTGCAAAAACACCAGTATCTACAGAATCAACATTGGCTGAAACAACAGCAGTATATACTGAGACAACATCAACTAAAACAGTACCAGTATCTACTGAGACATCTTCTGAAACAACACCGGTATCTACTAAGACAACATCAACTGAAACAACACCAGTATCAACTGAAACAACACCAGTATCTACTGAGACAACATCAGTATCTACTGAGACATCAACTGAAAAAACACCAGTATCTACTGAAACAACATTGGTACCTATTGAGACATCTACTGAAACAACACCGGTATCTACTGAGAAAACATCAACTGAAAAAACCCCAATATCTACTGAAACAACATTGGCTGAAACAACACCAGTATATACTCAGACAACATCAACTGAAACAACAACAGTATCTACGGAGACATCTACTGAAACAATACCAGTATCTACTGAGACAACAGTCACTGAAATAACACCAGTATCTACTGAGACAACATCCATTAAAACAACACCAGTATCTACTGAGACAACATCAACTGAAACAACACAAGTATCAACTGAAACAACACCAGTATATACTGAGACTACATCAGTATCTACTGAGACATCAACTCAAACAACACCAGTATATACTGAAACAGCATCCACTGAAACAACATCAGTATCTACTGAAACAACATCAACTGAAACAACACCTGTATCTACTGAAATAACGTCCACTGAAACAACACCTGTATCTACTGAAATAACATCCACTGAAACAACACCAGTATCTACTAAAACAACATCCACTGAAACAACATCAGTACCTACTGAGACAACATCCAGTGAAACAACACCTGTATCTACTGAAATAACATCCACTGAAACAACACCAGTATCTACTGAAATAGCATCCACTGAAACAACACCAGTATCTACTGAAACAACATCCAGTGAAACAACACCTGTATCTACTGAAATAACATCCACTGAAACAACACCAGTATCTACTGAAACAGCATCCACTGAAACAACACCAGTATCTACTGAGACAACATCCATTGAAACAACACCAGTATCTACTGAGACAACATCAACTAAAACAACACCAGTATCTATTGAAATAACATCCACTGAAACAACACCAGTATCTACTGAAACAACACCCGTATCTACTGAAACAACATCCACTGAAACAACACCAGTATCTATTGAGACAACATCCACTGAAACAACACCAGTATCTACTGAGACAACATCTATTGAAACAACACCAGTATCTACCGAGACAACATCAACTGAAACAACACCAGTATCTACTGAGATAACATCCACTGAAACAACACCAGTATCTACTGAGACAACATTAACTGAAACAACACCAGTATCTACTGAGACAGCATCTACTGAAACAACACCAGTATCTACTGAAAGAACACCAGTATCTACTAATACAACATCAACTGAAACAACACCGGTATGTACTGAGAGAGCATCTACTGAAACTACACCAGTATCTACTGAGACAACATCTACTGAAACAACACCAGTATCTACTGAGACAACATCAACTGAAACAACGTCAGTATCTACTGAAACAACATCCAGTGAAACAACACCTGTATCTACTGAAATAACATCCACTGAAACAACACCAGTATCTACTGAAACAACATCCACTGAAACAACAACAGTATCTACTGAAACAACACCAGTATCTATTGAGACAACATCCACTGAAACAACACCAGTATCTACTGAGACAACATCCATTGAAACAACATCTGTATCTACTGAGACAACATCAACTGAAACAACACCAGTATCTACTGAGATAACATCCACTGAAACAACACCAGTATCTACTGAAACAACATCAACTGAAACAACACCAGTATCTACTGAAAGAACACCAGTATCTACTGATACAACATCAACTGAAACAACACCGGTATCTACTGAGCCAGCATCTACTGAAACAACACCAGTATCTACTGAGACAACATCTACTGAAACAACACCAGTATCTACTGAGACAACATCTACTGAAACAACACCGGTATCTACTGAAACAACACCAGTATCTACTGAGACAACATCAGTTGAAACAACACCACTATCTACTGAAACAACACCAGTATCTACTGAAACAACACCAGTATCTACTGAAACAACATCAGCTGAAACAACACCAGTATCTACTGAAAGAACATCAGTATCTACTGAGACATTTATTGAAACAACACAAGTATCTACTGAGACAGCATCTACGGAAACTACACCAGTACCTACTGAGACAGCATCTACGGAAACTACACCAGTACCTACTGAGACAACATCTACTGAAACAACACCAGTATCTACTGAGACAAACATCTACTGAAACAAACACCAGTATCTACTGAAACGGCATCCACTGAAACAACAACAGTATCTACTGAAACAACACCAGTATCTACTGAGATAACATCCCTGAACAACACTAGTATCTACTGAGAACAACATCTACTGAAACAACACAGTATCTACTGAGATATCTACTGAAACAACATCTGTATCTACTAAGACATTTACTGAAACAACCCCGGTATCTACTGAGACAACATCTACTAAAACATTACCAGTATCTGCTGAGACAACATCAACTGAAACAACACAAGTATCTACTGATACAACATCTACTGAAACAACACAAGTATATACTGATACAACATCTACTGAAACAACACCAGTATCTACTGATACAACATCTACTGAGACAACATCAGCTGGAACAACACCAGTATCTACTGAGATATCTACCGAAACAACACCAGTATCTATTGAGACAACATCCACTGAAACAACACAAGTATCTTCTGAGACAACATCTACTGAAACAATACCAGTATCTACTGAGACAACATCAACTGAAACAACACCAGTATCTACTGAGACATCTACTGAAAGAACTCCAATATCTGGTAAAATCATAATAATTTATAATCTTTTGAGCACATTTGTTTTCTCTTTTTCACTTTATTCTTTTACCAGTACCTAGCTAGCCATAAGTCAAAATGAACATGTAGGACATTTTAACAAAGTAATCCAGGATTTTATGTGAAAATTTGGGACCTTTTCATAAAAGTCAGAAGAAATTTTTATCAGAAACAAAAATGTAGTGTAACAATCAGTAATTAATGCAAAGAATGCAAATATTTATCTAGCCATGCTACTCGAGCTCTGATCATCAGGCCATTCACAACTTATTTATTTGTCGTAACTATGTATACAAACATTTTCAGATTACTCCTGGCAATATGGCAAATTAAAATTAACAAGTATTCATTCGTTATTTCATCGAAATCACTCTCTAAACAAAAATCAATGTGGTGTGTTTTTATTAAAACTTGTATAAAGACAGCTTTAGAAGTTTGTAATTTGTGTTTATGGGTACACATGTATTTAGAATATAAAAGTCGATGTGTGATACATATACTGGATAAGAAGAAACATTCGCATTGAATAAATATTCACAATTTTCATGGTTACTTTTGTATAGTGACTATATCTTCTTAGGGAGAATTTCTTATGCCCTTTAGCACACGTTCCAAAAAGTGGAACCGTGAAAATTTCCTACTGAGAAATAGTTTAGTAGGTTAAAATTGCAAAAGTTTCCTACTGCTGATGTTTCTTCTTAATCAGTTAATTGCAAAAACTATCTTTTTGAACAAATTTTACCATGAAATGTGATTGCATTGTTTGTGAGACAGACTATGCAGTTGTTGTTGTTTTTTTAAATGGCAGGTTTTTCAAAACTCAGGACAGGGTAAAAAACCCAAGGATTTTGTGTTGTCCCACTGCAACAGGTTTTATAAAGGTCAAATTTCAAGAAATATCAGACAATCCGTGACATATGTCATTGTATGACTCTTAGTCCTTTTCTCCCCTCACAGTGCGATTTCTCTGTCTACACCTATCTATTATCATGGTTACCTGTTATGACATTATCATTATCTGAACTCAGAACAACAGTCGTAGCATTCATTGTTTTCACTTAATATTGTTGATGTTGTTTGTTGTTGCCAGTGTTGTTGTTGTGTTATTGTAGCTGTTTTCATTGTTTCATGGCATTCTTTTTCAGTAGAATTTTATAAACTAGAAAACTAGGATGGAATAAGTTGATGAAAGAGTCTATATTCATAAAAAATGAATTATGCTGGTATTCAAAATTTATATAAATATAAAATACAAAAAACCCCAAAACATTCACATGCAAACCAGAGCAGTGAAAAAGGACCAATAGAATTTATCCTTGCTTTACTCTGTAACATGAAAATGTCACTCTCAGGAGGTGAGGGGACTGAACTGTCCCTGTTTTACATTGTAGAAAGAGAAATAGCATTGTGATAGATGAAAAGGACTAATAGCATTTGTCTTGTTTTGCTGTGTAAACATGAAAAATCATTGTGAGCAGTACTAATAGATATTTATTCCTGCTTTATTGAATAGGAACTGAAATTGCATCATGAGTTTTTTTATCACCCTTCTACATATAACCTTCTATGGATATTAATGGAGATACCATTTTACTAATCTTATTAACTGCTTGTTCTGGTTGCATGTAATGTAATTTATATATGAGTTTTTGGACACAGTAATAATTACATTTAAAATTAATTTATGAATATAGATGCTTTGTTCAACTATATGTTCATCTATATTCTAGGTTTTATGGAGTCCCTTACAACAAATGAAAAACTGGCTACAACATCAGCAACTATAATATTGATGGAAACAACAATAACTACACAAATATCAAGTGAAACAACACCTTATGCTACAATACCAATATCAACTGAAACAACACTAGTATCTACTGAGACAGCAACAACTGAAACAATACCCTTATCTACTGAGGAAACATCCACTGAAACAACACCAGTATCTACTGAGACAACATCAACTGAATCAACACCCGTATCTACTGAGACAACATCCACTGAAACAACACCAGTATCTACTGAAACAACACCAGTATCTACTGAGACATCTACTGAAACAACACCAGTATCTACTGAGACAACATCTGCTGAAACAACACCAGTATCTACTGAAAAAACATCAACTGAAACAACACCAATATCTACTGAGACAACATCTACTGAAACAACACCAGTATCTACTGAGACAACTTCAACTTTAACAACATTAGTATCTACTGAGACAACATCTACTGAAACAACACCAGTATTTACTGAAACAATACCAGTATCTACTGAGACATCTACTAAAACAACACCAGTATCTACTGAGACAAGATCTACTGAAACAACACCGGTATCTACTGAAACAATACCAGTATCTATTGAGACAACATCCACTAAAACAACATCTGTATCTACTGAGACATCTACTGAAACAACAGCGGTATCTACTGAGACAACATCAACTGAAACAACACCAGTATCTACTGAGACAACATCTACTGAAACAACACTGGTATCTACTGAGACAACATCAACTGAAACAACACCGGTATCTACTGAAATAAAATCTACTGAAACAATACCGGTATCCATTGAGACAACATCCACTGAAACAACATCTGTATCTACTGAGACAACATCCACTGAAACAACACCAGTATCTACTGAAACAACACCAGTATCTACTGAGACATCTACTGAAACAATACCGGTATCTATTGAGACAACATTCACTGAAACAACATCTGTATCTACTGAAACATTTACTGAAACAACACCAGTATCTACTGAAACAACATCTATTGAAACAACACCAGTATCTACTGAAATAACATCTACTGAAACAATACCGGTATCCATTGAGACAACATCTACTGAAACAACATCTGTATCTACTGAGACATCTACGGAAACAACAACAGTATCTACTGAAACAACACAGTATCTATTGAGACATCCACTGAAACACATCTGTATCTACTGAGATAACATCAACTGAAACAACAAGTATCTACTGAGACTACATCTACTGAAACATCATAGTATCTACTGAGACAACATCTACTGAAACAACATCAGCTGAAACAACAACAGTATCTACTGAGACATCTACTGAAACAACACAGTATCTACTGAGACAACATCTACTGAAACAACACCAGTATCTATGAGCCAACATCTAATGAAACAAAACCATTATCTACTGAGCACATCCACTGAAACAACACGGTATCTACTGAAAAAACATCAACTGAAACAACACCAGTATCTACTGAGACATCCACTGAAACAACATCCGTATCTACTGAAACAACATCTACTGAAACAACACCAGTATCTACTGAAACAACATGTACTGAAACAACACCAGTATCTACTGAAAAAACATCAACTGAAACAACACCAATATCTACTGAGACAACATCTACTGAAACAACACCAGTATGTACTGAGACAACTTCAACTTTAACAATATTAGTATCTACTGAGACAACATCTACTGAAACAACACCAGTATTTACTGAAACAACACCAGTATCTACTGAGACATCTACTAAAACAACACCAGTATCTACTGAGACAAGATCTACTGAAACAACACCGGTATCTACTGAAATAAGATCTACTGAAACAATACCGGTATCCATTGAGACAACATCCACTGAAACAACATCTGTATCTACTGAGACAACATCTACTGAAACAATACCAGTATCTATTGAGACAACATCCACTGAAACAACATCTGTATCTACTGAGACATCTACTGAAACAACAGCGGTATCTACTGAGACAACATCAACTGAAACAACACCAGTATCTACTGAGACAACATCTACTGAAACAACACCGGTATCTACTGAGACAACATCAACTGAAACAACACCGGTATCTACTGAAATAAGATCTACTGAAACAATACCGGTATCCATTGAGACAACATCCACTGAAACAACATTAGTATCTACTGAGACAACATCTACTGAAACAACACCAGTATCTACTGAGACATCTACTGAAACAATACCGGTATCTATTGAGACAACATTCACTGAAACAACATCTGTATCTACTGAAACATTTACTGAAACAACACCAGTATCTACTGAGAAAACATCAACTGAAACAACACCAGTATCTACTGAAACAACATCTACTGAAACAACACCAGTATCTACTGAAAAAACATCAACTGAAACAACACCAATATCTACTGAGACAACATCTACTGAAACAACACCAGTATCTACTGAGACAACTTCAACTTTAACAACATTAGTATCTACTGAGACAACATCTACTGAAACAACACCAGTATCTACTGAAACAACACCAGTATTTACTGAGACATCTACTGAAACAACACCGATATCTACTGAAATAACATCTACTGAAACAATACTTGTATCTATTGAGACAACATCCACTGAAACCTCATCTGTATCTACTGAGAGATATACTGAAACAACAACAGTATCTACTGAAACAACACCAGTATCTATTGAGACATCCACTGAAACAACATCTGTATCTACTGAGATAACATCCACTGAAACAACACCAGTATCTACTGAGACAACATCAACTGAAACAACACCAGTATCTACTGAGACAACATCTACTGAAACAACACGTGTATCTCCTGAATAAGATCTACTGAAACAACACCAGTATCTACTGAAACAACACCAGTATCTACTGAGACATCTACTGAAACAACACCAGTATCTACTGAAACAACACCGGTATCTATTGAAATAACATCTACTGAAACAATACCGGTATCTATTGAAATAACATCTACTGAAACAATACTTGTATCTATTGAGACAACATCCACTGAAACAACATCTGTATCTACTGAGACATCTACTGAAACAACACCGGTATCTACTGAGACAACATCTACTGAAACAACACCAGTATCTACTGAGACAACATCAACTGAAACAACACAGATATCTAATGAAATAACATCTAATAAAACAATACCGGTATCCATTGACACAACATCCACTGAAACAACATCTGTATCTACTGAGACATCTACTGAAACAACAACAGTATCTACTGAGACTACATCTACTGAAACATCATTAGTATCTACTGAGACAACATCTACTGAAACAACATCAGCTGAAACAACACCAGTATCTACTAAGACAACATCTACTGAAACAAAACCAGTATCTACTGAGACAACATCCACTGAAACAACACCGGTATCTACTGAAAAAACATCAACTGAAACAACACCAGTATCTACTGAGACATCCACTGAAACAACATCTGTATCTACTGAAACAACACCAGTATCTACTGAAACAACACCAGTATCTACTGAGACAACATCTACTGAAACAAAACCAGTATCTACTGAGACAACATCCACTGAAACAACACCGGTATCTACTGAAAAAACATCAACTGAAACTACACCAGTATCTACTGAGACATCCACTGAAACAACACCAGTATCTACTGAGACAACTTCAACTTTAACAACACCAGTATCTACTGAAAAAACATCAACTGAAACAACACCAATATCTACTGAGACAACATCTACTGAAACAACACCAGTATCTACTGAGACAACTTCAACTTTAACAACATTAGTATCTACTGAGACAACATCTACTGAAAGAACACCAGTATCTTCTGAAACAACACCAGTATCTACTGAGACATCTACTAAAACAACACCAGTATCTACTGAGACAAGATCTACTGAAACAACACCGGTATCTACTGAAATGACATCTACTGAAACAATACCAGCATCTATTGATACAACATCCACTGAAAAACACCAGTATCTACTGAGACATCTACTGCAAACACCGGTATCTACTGAGACAACATCAACTGAAACAACACCAGTATCTACTGAGACATCTACTGAAACAACACCGTATCTACTGAGACAACATCAACTGAAACAACACCGGTATCTACTGAAATAAGAGCTACTGAAACAATACCAGTATCAATTGAGACAACATCCACTGAAACAACATCTGTATCTACTGATAAACATCTACTGAAACAACACCAGTATCTACTGAGACCTCTACTCAAACAATACCGGTATTTTTGAAACAACATTCACTGAAAAACATCTGTATCTACTGAAACATTTACTGAAACAACACTAGTATCTACTGAGAAAACATCAACTGAAACAACACCAGTATCTACTGAAACAACATCTACTGAAACAACACCAGTATCTACTGAAAAAACATCAACTGAAACAACACCAATATCTACTGAGACAACATCTACTGAAACAATACCAGTATCTACTGAGACAACTTCAACTTTAACAACATTAGTTTCTACTGAGACAACATCTACTGAAACAACACCAGTATCTACTGAAACAACACCATTATCTACTGAGACATCTACTGATACAACACCAGTATCTACTGAAACAACACCGGTATCTACTGAAATAACATTTACTGAAACAATACCAGTATCTATTGAGAAAACATCCACTGAAACAACATCTGTAGCTACTGAGACATCTACTGAAACAACACCGGTATCTACTGAGACAACATCAACTGAAACAACACCAGTATCTACTGAGACAACATCTACTGAAACAACACCAGTATCTACTGAGACAACATCTACTGAAACAACACCGGTATCTACTGAAATAACATCTACTGAAACAATACCAGTATCTATTGAGACAACATCCACTGAAAACAAACATCTGTATCTACTGAGACATCTACTGAAACAACACCAGTATCTACTGAGACAACATCCACTGAAAAAATCGTACCTACTGAGACAACATCTACTGAAACAACCAGTATCTACTGAGACATCTACTGAAACAACATGCATCTACCTACTGAGACAACATCTACTGAAACAACACCAGTATCTACTGAGACATCTACTGAAACAATACCGGTATCTATTGAGACAACATTTACTGAAACAACATTTGTATCTACTGAAACAACATTTGTATCTACTGTGAAAACATCAACTGAAACAACACCAGTATCTACTGAAACAGCATCTACTGAAGCAAAACCAGTATCTACTGAGACATCTACTGAAACAACACCAGTATCTACTGAGACAACATCTGCTGAAACAACACCGGTATCTACTGAAATAACATCTACTGAAACAGTACCGGTATCTATTGAGACAACATCCACTGAAACAACACCAGTATCTACTGAGACAACATCCACTGAAACAACACCAGTATCTACTGAGACTACATCTACTGAAACATCATTAGTATCTATTGAGACAACATCTACTGAAACAACATCAGCTGAAACAACACCAGTATCTACTGAAATATCTACTGAAACAACACCAGTATCTACTGAGACAACATCTACTGAAACAACACCAGTATCCACTGAGACAACATCTACTGAAACAAAACCAGTATCTACTGAGACAACATCCACTGAAACAACACCAGTATCTACTGAGACATCCACTGAAAGAACATCTGTATCTACTGAAACATCTACTGAAACAACACCAGTATCTACTGAAACAACATCTACTGAAACAACACCACTATCTACTGAAAAAACATCAACTGAAATAACACCAATATCTACTGAGACAACATCTACTGAAACAACACCAGTATCTACTGAGACAACTTCAACTTTAACAACATCAGTATCTACTGAGACAACATATACTGAAACAACAACAGTATCTACTGAAACAACACAAGTATCTACTGAGACATCTACTAAAACAACACCAGTATCTACTGAGACAAGATCTACTGAAACAACACCGGTATCTACTGAAATAACATCTACTGAAACAATATCAGTATCTATTGAGACAACATCCACTATAACAACATCTGTATCTACTGAGACATCTACTGAAACAACACCGGTATCTACTGAGACAACATCAACTGAAACAACACCAGTATCTACTGAGACAACATCTACTGAAACAACACCGGTTATCTACTGAGACAATATCAACTGAAACAACAACAGTACTACTGAGACAACTTCAACTTTAACAACATCAGTATCTACTGAGACAACATCTACTGAAACAACACCGGTATCTACTGAGACAACATCAACTGAAATAACACCAGTTCTACTGATACATCTACTGAAACAAACACCAGTATCTACTGAAACAAAATCGGTATCTACTGAAATAACATCTACTGAAACAATACCCGTATCTATTGAGACAACATCCACTGAAACAACATATGTATCTACTGAGACAAACATCAACTGAAACAACACCAGTATCTACTGAGACAACATCTACAAAAACAACACCAGTATCTACTGAGACAACATCAACTAAAACAACACCAGTATCTACTGAAATAACATCTACTGAAAAACAGTACCGGTATCTATTGAGACAACATCTACTGAAACAACACCAGTATCTACTGAGACAACATCCACTAAAACAAACACCAGTATCTACTGATACTACATATACTGAAACATCATAGTATCTACTGAGACAACATCTATTGAAACAACATCAGCTGAAACAACACAGTATCTACTGAGACATCTACTGAAACAACACCGGTATCTACTGAGACAACATCAACTGAAACAACACCAGTATCTACTGAGGACAACATCTACTGAAACAACACCGGTATCTACTGAGACAACATCAACTGAACACACCGGTATCTACTGAAATAAGATCTACTGAAACAATACCGGTATCCATTGAGACAACATCCATTGAAACAAATCTGTATCTACTGAGACAACATCTACTGAAACAACACCAGTATCTACTGAGACATCTACTAAACAACACCAGTATCTACTGAAACAAAACCGGTATCTACTAAAATAACATCTACTGAAACAATACAGTATCTATTGAGACAACATCCACTGAAACAAACATCTGTATCTACTGAGACATCTACTGAAACAACACCAGTATCTACTGAGACAACATCTACTAAAACAACACCGGTATCTACTGAGACAACATCAACTGAAACAACCAGTATCTACTGAAATAACATCTACTGAAACAGTACCGGTATCTATTGAGACAACATCCACTGAAACACCACCAGTATCTACTGAGACAACATCCACTAAAACAACACCAGTATCTACTGAGACTACATTTACTGAAACATCATTAGTATCTACTGGGACAACATCTACTGAAAACAACACCATTATCTACTGAGACATCCACTGAAACAACATCTGTATCTACTGAAACATCTACTGAAACAACACCGGTATCTACTGAGACAACATCAACTGAAAACAACACCAGTATCTACTGAGACAACATCTACTGAAACAACACCAGTTCTACTGAAATAACATCTACTGAAACAGTATTGGCATCTATTAAAACAACATCCACTGAAACAACACCAGTATCTACTGAGACAACATCTACTGAAACAAAACTAGTATCTACTAAGACACATCCACTGAAACAACACCGGTATCTACTGAAACAACACCAGTATATTACTGAGACACTACTGAAACAACACCAGTATCTACTGAGACAACATCTGCTGAAACAACACCGGTATCTACTGAAATAACATCTACTGAAAACAGTACCGGTATCTATTGAGACAACATCCACTGAAACAACACCAGTATCTACTGAGACAACAACCACGTGAAAAACACCAGTATCTACTGAGACTACAATCTACTGAAACATCATCAGTATCTATGAGACAACATCTACTGAAACAACATCCGCTGAAACAAACCAACCAGTATCTACTGAGACTACATCTACTGAAACAACACCAGTCTTACTGGAGACAACTTCAACTTTAACAACATCAGTATCTACTGAGACACATATACGGAAACAACACCAGTATCTACTGGAAAACAACACAAGTATCTACTGAGACATCTACTAAAACAACACCAGTATCTACTGAACAAGATCTACTGAAACAACACCGGTATCTACTGAAATAACATCTACTGAAACAATACCAGTATCTATTGAGACAACATCCACTATAACAACATCTGTATCTACTGAGACATCTACTGAAACAACACCGTTATCTACTGAGACAACATCAACTAAAACAACACCATATCTACTGAGACAACATCACTGAAACAACACCGTATCTACTGAGACAACATCAACTGAAATAACACCAATACTACGAGACAACATCTACTGAAACAACACCAGTATCTACTGAGAAACTTCAACTTTAACAACATCAGTATCTACTGAGACAACATCTACTGAACAACACCGGTATCTACTGAGACACATCAACTGAAATAACACCGTATCTACTGATACATCTCTGAAACAACACAGTATCTACTGAAACAAAACCGGTATCTACTGAAATAACATCTACTGAAACAATACCCGTATCTATTGAGACAACATCCACTGAAACAAATCTGTATCTACTGAGACATCTACTGAAACAACACCGGTATCTACTGAGACAATATCAACTGAAACAACACCAGTATCTACTGAGACAACATCTACTAAACAACACCAGTATCTACTGAGACAACATCACTAAAACAACACCAGTATCTACTGAAATAACATCTACTGAAACAGTACAGGTATCTATTGAGACAACATCTACTGAAACAACACCAGTATCTACTGAGACAACATCAACTGAAACAACACCAATATCTACTGAGACAACATCTACTGAAACAACACCAGTATCTACTGAGACAACTTCAACTTTAACAACACCAGTATCTACTGAAAAAACATCAACTGAAACAACACCAATATCTACTGAGACAACATCTACTGAAACAACACCAGTATCTACTGAGACAACTTCAACTTTAACAACATTAGTATCTACTGAGACAACATCTACTGAAACAACACCAGTATCTTCTGAAACAACACCAGTATCTACTGAGACATCTACTAAAACAACACCAGTATCTACTGAGACAAGATCTACTGAAACAACACCGGTATCTACTGAAATGACATCTACTGAAACAATACCAGCATCTATTGATACAACATCCACTGAAACAACACCAGTATCTACTGAGACATCTACTGAAACAACACCGGTATCTACTGAGACAACATCAACTGAAACAACACCAGTATCTACTGAGACATCTACTGAAACAACACCGGTATCTACTGAGACAACATCAACTGAAACAACACCGGTATCTACTGAAATAAGAGCTACTGAAACAATACCAGTATCAATTGAGACAACATCCACTGAAACAACATCTGTATCTACTGATACAACATCTACTGAAACAACAACCAGTATCTAATGAGACCTCTACTCAACAATACCGGTATTTTTTGAAACAACATTCACTGAAACAACATCTGTATCTACTGAAACATTTACTGAAACAACACTAGTATCTACTGAGAAAACATCACTGAAACAACACCAGTATCTACTGAAACAACATCTACTGAAACAACACCAGTATCTACTGAAAAAACATCAACTGAAACAACACCAATATCTACTGAGACAAACATCTACTGAAACAATACCAGTATCTACTGAGACAACTTCAACTTTAACAACATTAGTTTCTACTGAGACAACATCTACTGAAACAACACAGTATCTACTGAAACAACACCATTATCTACTGAGACATCTACTGATACAACACCAGTATCTACTGAACAACACACCGGTATCTACTGAAATAACATTTACTGAAACAATACCAGTATCTATTGAGACAACATCCACTGAAACAACATCTGTAGCTACTGAACATCTACTGAAACAACACCGGTATCTACTGAGACAACATCAACTGAAACAACACCAGTAATCTACTGAGACAACATCTACTGAAAACAACACCAGTATCTACTGAGACAACATCTACTGAAACAACACCGGTATCTACTGAAATAACATCTACTGAAACAATACCAGTATCTATTGAGACAACATCCACTGAAACAACATCTGTATCTACTGAGACATCTACTGAAACAACACCAGTATCTACTGAGACAACATCCACTGAAACAACATCTGTACCTACTGAGACAACATCTACTGAAACAACACCAGTATCTACTGAGACATCTACTGAAACAACATCTGTACTACTGAGACAACATCTACTGAAACAACACCAGTATCTACTGAGACATCTACTGAAACAATACCGGTATCTATTGAGACAACATTTACTGAAACAACATTTGTATCTACTGAAACAACATTTGTATCTACTGTGAAAACATCAACTGAAACAACACCAGTATCTACTGAAACAACACCAGTATCTACTGAGACATCTACTGAAACAACACCAGTATCTACTGAGACAACATCTGCTGAAACAACACCGGTATCTACTGAAATAACATCTACTGAAACAGTACCGGTATCTATTGAGACAACATCCACTGAAACAACACCAGTATCTACTGAGACAACATCCACTGAAACAACACCAGTATCTACTGAGACTACATCTACTGAAACATCATTAGTATCTATTGAGACAACATCTACTGGAACAACATCAGCTGAAACAACACCAGTATCTACTGAGATATCTACTGAAACAACACCAGTATCTACTGAGACAACATCTACTGAAACAACACCAGTATCCACTGAGACAACATCTACTGAAACAAAACCAGTATCTACTGAGACAACATCCACTGAAACAACACCAGTATCTACTGAGAATCCACTGAACGAACATCTGTATCTACTGAAACATCTACTGAAAACACACCAGTATCTACTGAAACAACATCTACTGAAACAACACCACTATCTACTGAAAAAACATCAACTGAAATAACACCAATATCTACTGAGACAACATCTACTGAAACAACACCAGTATCTACTGAGACAACTTCAACTTAACAACATCAGTATCTACTGAGACAACATATACTGAAACAACACCAGTATCTACTGAAACAACACAAGTATCTACTGAGACATCTACTAAAACAACACCAGTATCTACTGAGACAAGATCTACTGAAACAACACCGGTATCTACTGAAATAACATCTACTGAAACAATACCAGTATCTATTGAGACAACATCCACTATAACAACATCTGTATCTACTGAGACATCTACTGAAACAACACCGGTATCTACTGAGACAACATCAACTGAAACAACACCAGTATCTACTGAGACAACATCTACTGAAACAACACCGGTATCTACTGAGACAATATCAACTGAAACAACACCAGTATCTACTGAGACAACTTCAACTTTAACAACATCAGTATCTACTGAGACAACATCTACTGAAACAACACCGGTATCTACTGAGACAACATCAACTGAAATAACACCAGTATCTACTGATACATCTACTGAAACAACACCAGTATCTACTGAAACAAAATCGGTATCTACTGAAATAACATCTACTGAAACAATACCCGTATCTATTGAGACAACATCCACTGAAACAACATCTGTATCTACTGAGACAACATCACTGAAACAACACCAGTACTACTGAGACAACATCTACTAAAACAACACCAGTATCTACTGAGACAACATCAACTAAAACACACACAGTATCTACTGAAATAAACATCTACTGAAACAGTACCGGTATCTATTGAGACAACATCTACTGAAACAACACCAGTATCTACTGAGACAACATCCACTAAAACAACACAGTATCTACTGATACTACATATACTGAAACATCATTAGTATCTACTGAGACAACATCTATTGAAACAACATCAGCTGAAACAACACCAGTATCTACTGAGACATCTACTGAAACAACACCGGTATCTACTGAGACAACATCAACTGAAACAACACCAGTATCTACTGAGACAACATCTACTGAAACAACACCGGTATCTACTGAGACAACATCAACTGAAACAACACCGGTATCTACTGAAATAAGATCTACTGAAACAATACCGGTATCCATTGAGACAACATCCATTGAAACAACATCTGTATCTACTGAGACAACATCTACTGAAACAACACCAGTATCTACTGAGACATCTACTAAAACAACACCAGTATCTCCTGAAACAAAAACCGGTATCTACTAAAATAACATCTACTGAAACAATACCAGTATCTATTAGACAACATCACTGAAACAACATCTGTATCTACTGAGACATCTACTGAAACAACACCAGTATCTACTGAGACAACATCTACTAAAACAACACCGGTATCTACTGAGACAACATCAACTGAAACAACACCAGTATACTGAAATAACATCTACTGAAACAGTACCAGTATCTATTGAGACAACATCCACTGGAAACAACACCAGTATCTACTGAGACAACATCCACTAAAACAACACCAGTATCTACTGAGACTACATTTACTGAAACATCATTAGTATCTACTGGGACAACATCTACTGAAACAACACCATTATCTACTGAGACATCCACTGAAACAACATCTGTATCTACTGAAACATCTACTGAAACAACACCGGTATCTACTGAGACAACATCAACTGAAACAACACCAGTATCTACTGAGACAACATCTACTGAAACAACACCAGTATCTACTGAAATAACATCTACTGAAACAGTATTGGCATCTATTAAACAACATCCACTGAACAACACCAGTATCTACTGAGACAACATCTACTGAAACAAAACTAGTATCTACTAAGACAACATCCACTGAAACAACACCGTATCTACTGAAACAACACCAGTATCTACTGAGACATCTACTGAAACAACACCAGTATCTACTGAGACAACATCTGCTGAAACAACACCGGTATCTACTGAAATAACATCTACTGAAACAGTAACGGTATCTATTGAGACAACATCCACTGAAACAACACAGTATCTACTGAGACAACATCCTGAAACAACACCAGTATCTACTGAGACATCTACTGCAACAACACCGGTATCTACTGAACAAATCAACTGAAACAACACCAGTATCTACTGGACATCTACTGAAACAACACCGGTATCTACTGAGACAACATCAACTGAAACAACACGGTATCTACTGAAATAAGAGCTACTGAAACAATACCAGTATCAATTGAGACAACATCCACTGAAACAACATCTGTATCTACTGATACAACATCTACTGAAACAACACCAGTATCTACTGAGACCTCTACTCAAACAATACCGGTATTTTTTGAAACAACATTCACTGAAACAACATCTGTATCTACTGAAACATTTACTGAAACAACACTAGTATCTACTGAGAAAACATCAACTGAAACAACCCAGTATCTACTGAAACAACATCTACTGAAACAACACCAGTATCTACTGAAAAAACATCAACTGAAACAACACCAATATCTACTGAGACAACATCTACTGAAACAATACCAGTATCTACTGAGACAATTCAACTTTAACAACATTAGTTTCTACTGAGACAATCTACTGAAACAACACCAGTATCTACTGAAACAACACCATTATCTACTGAGACATCTACTGATACAACACCAGTATCTACTGAAACAACACCGGTATCTACTGAAATAACATTTACTGAAACAATACCAGTATCTATTGAGACAACATCCACTGAAACAACATCTGTAGCTACTGAGACATCTACTGAAACAACACCGGTATCTACTGAGACAACATCAACTGAAACAACACCAGTATCTACTGAGACAACATCTACTGAAACAACACCAGTATCTACTGAGACAACATCTACTGAAACAACACCGGTATCTACTGAAATAACATCTACTGAAACAATACCAGTATCTATTGAGACAACATCCACTGAAACAACATCTGTATCTACTGAGACATCTACTGAAACAACACCAGCATCTACTGAGACAACATCCACTGAAACAACATCTGTACCTACTGAGACAACATCTACTGAAACAACACCAGTATCTACTGAGACATCTACTGAAACAACATCTGTACCTACTGAGACAACATCTACTGAAACAACACCAGTATCTACTGAGACATCTACTGAAACAATACGGTATCTATTGAGACCATTTACTGAAACAACATTTGTATCTACTGAAACAACATTTGTATCTACTGTGAAAACATCAACTGAAACAACACAGTATCTACTGAAAACACCCAGTATCTACTGAGACATCTACTGAAACAACACCAGTATCTACTGAGACAACATCTGCTGAAACAAACGGTATCTACTGAAATAACATCTACTGAAACAGTACCGGTATCTATTGAGACAACATCCACTGAAACAACACCAGTATCTACTGAGACAACATCCACTGAAACAACACCAGTATCTACTGAGACTACATCTACTGAAACATCATTAGTATCTATTGAGACAACATCTACTGAAACAACATCAGCTGAAACAACACCAGTATCTACTGAGATATCTACTGAAACAACACCAGTATCTACTGAGACAACATCTACTGAACAACACCAGTATCCACTGAGACAAACATCTACTGAACAAAACCAGTATCTACTGAGACAACATCCACTGAAACAACACCAGTATCTACTGAGACATCCACTGAAAGAACATCTGTATCTACTGAAACATCTACTGAAACAACACCAGTATCTACTGAAACAACATCTACTGAAACAACACCACTATCTACTGAAAAAACATCAACTGAAATAACACCAATATCTACTGAGACAACATCTACTGAAACAACACCGGTATCTACTGAGACAATATCAACTGAAACAACACCAGTATCTACTGAGACAACTTCAACTTTAACAACATCAGTATCTACTGAGACAACATCTACTGAAACAACACCGGTATCTACTGAGACAACATCAACTGAAATAACACCAGTATCTACTGATACATCTACTGAAACAACACCAGTATCTACTGAAACAAAATCGGTATCTACTGAAATAACATCTACTGAAACAATACCCGTATCTATTGAGACAACATCCACTGAAACAACATCTGTATCTACTGAGACAACATCAACTGAAACAACACCAGTATCTACTGAGACAACATCTACTAAAACAACACCAGTATCTACTGAGACAACATCAACTAAAACAACACCAGTATCTACTGAAATAACATCTACTGAAACAGTACCGGTATCTATTGAGACAACATCTACTGAAACAACACCAGTATCTACTGAGACAACATCCACTAAAACAACACCAGTATCTACTGATACTACATATACTGAAACATCATTAGTATCTACTGAGACAACATCTATTGAAACAACATCAGCTGAAACAACACCAGTATCTACTGAGACATCTACTGAAACAACACCGGTATCTACTGAGACAACATCAACTGAAACAACACCAGTATCTACTGAGACAACATCTACTGAAACAACACCGGTATCTACTGAGACAACATCAACTGAAACAACACCGGTATCTACTGAAATAAGATCTACTGAAACAATACCGGTATCCATTGAGACAACATCCATTGAAACAACATCTGTATCTACTGAGACAACATCTACTGAAACACACATATCTACGAGACATCTACTAAAACAACACCAGTATCTCCTGAAACAAAACCGGTATCTACTAAAATAACATCTACTGAAACAATACCAGTATCTATTGAGACAACATCCACTGAAACAACATCTGTATCTACTGAGACATCTACTGAAACAACACCAGTATCTACTGAGACAACATCTACTAAAACAACACCGGTATCTACTGAGACAACATCAACTGAAACAACACCAGTATCTACTGAAATAACATCTACTGAAACAGTACCAGTATCTATTGAGACAACATCCACTGAAACAACACCAGTATCTACTGAGACAACATCCACTAAAACACACCAGTATCTACTGAGACTACATTTACTGAAACATCATTAGTATCTACTGGGACAACATCTACTGAAACAACACCATTATCTACTGAGACATCCACTGAAACAACATCTGTATCTACTGAAACATCTACTGAAACAACACCGGTATCTACTGAGACAACATCAACTGAAACAACACCAGTATCTACTGAGACAACATCTACTGAAACAACACCAGTATCTACTGAAATAACATCTACTGAAACAGTATTGGCATCTATTAAAACAACATCCACTGAAACAACACCAGTATCTACTGAGACAACATCTACTGAAACAAAACTAGTATCTACTAAGACAACATCCACTGAAACAACACCGGTATCTACTGAAACAACACCAGTATCTACTGAGACATCTACTGAAACAACACCAGTATCTACTGAGACAACATCTGCTGAAACAACACCGGTATCTACTGAAATAACATCTACTGAAACAGTACCGGTATCTATTGAGACAACATCCACTGAAACAACACCAGTATCTACTGAGACAACATCCACTGAAACAACACCAGTATCTACTGAGACATCTACTGCAACAACACCGGTATCTACTGAGACAACATCAACTGAAACAACACCAGTATCTACTGAGACATCTACTGAAACAACACCGGTATCTACTGAGACAACATCAACTGAAACAACACCGGTATCTACTGAAATAAGAGCTACTGAAACAATACCAGTATCAATTGAGACAACATCCACTGAAACAACATCTGTATCTACTGATACAACATCTACTGAAACAACACCAGTATCTACTGAGACCTCTACTCAAACAATACCGGTATTTTTTGAAACAACATTCACTGAAACAACATCTGTATCTACTGAAACATTTACTGAAACAACACTAGTATCTACTGAGAAAACATCAACTGAAACAACACCAGTATCTACTGAAACAACATCTACTGAAACAACACCAGTATCTACTGAAAAAACATCAACTGAAACAACACCAATATCTACTGAGACAACATCTACTGAAACAATACCAGTATCTACTGAGACAACTTCAACTTTAACAACATTAGTTTCTACTGAGACAACATCTACTGAAACAACACCAGTATCTACTGAAACAACACCATTATCTACTGAGACATCTACTGATACAACACCAGTATCTACTGAAACAACACGGTATCTACTGAAATAATTTACTGAAACAATACCAGTATCTATTGAGACAACATCCACTGAAACAACATCTGTAGCTACTGAGACATCTACTGAAACAACACCGGTATCTACTGAGACAACATCAACTGAAACAACACCAGTATCTACTGAGACAACATCTACTGAAACAACACCAGTATCTACTGAGACAACATCTACTGAAACAACACCGGTATCTACTGAAATAACATCTACTGAAACAATACCAGTATCTATTGAGACAACATCCACTGAAACAACATCTGTATCTACTGAGACATCTACTGAAACAACACCAGCATCTACTGAGACAACATCCACTGAAACAACATCTGTACCTACTGAGACAACATCTACTGAAACAACACCAGTATCTACTGAGACATCTACTGAAACAACATCTGTACCTACTGAGACAACATCTACTGAAACAACACCAGTATCTACTGAGACATCTACTGAAACAATACCGGTATCTATTGAGACAACATTTACTGAAACAACATTTGTATCTACTGAAACAACATTTGTATCTACTGTGAAAACATCAACTGAAACAACACCAGTATCTACTGAAACAACACCAGTATCTACTGAGACATCTACTGAAACAACACCAGTATCTACTGAGACAACATCTGCTGAAACAACACCGGTATCTACTGAAATAACATCTACTGAAACAGTACCGGTATCTATTGAGACAACATCCACTGAAACAACACCAGTATCTACTGAGACAACATCCACTGAAACAACACCAGTATCTACTGAGACTACATCTACTGAAACATCATTAGTATCTATTGAGACAACATCTACTGAAACAACATCAGCTGAAACAACACCAGTATCTACTGAGATATCTACTGAAACAACACCAGTATCTACTGAGACAACATCTACTGAAACAACACCAGTATCCACTGAGACAACATCTACTGAACAAAACCAGTATCTACTGAGACAACATCCACTGAAACAACACCAGTATCTACTGAGAAATCCACTGAAAGAACATCTGTATCTACTGAACATCTACTGAAACAACACCAGTATCTACTGAAACAACATCTACTGAAACAACACCACTATCTACTGAAAAAACATCAACTGAAATAACACCAATATCTACTGAGACAACATCTACTGAAACAACACAAGTATCTACTGAGACATCTACTAAAACACCAGTATCTACTGAGACAAGATCTACTGAAACAACACCGGTATCTACTGAAATAACATCTACTGAAACAATACCAGTATCTATTGAGACAACATCCACTATAACAACATCTGTATCTACTGAACATCTACTGAAACAACACCGGTATCTACTGAGACAACATCAACTGAAACAACACCAGTATCTACTGAGACAACATCTACTGAAACAACACCAGTATCTACTGAGACAATATCAACTGAAACAACACCAGTATCTACTGAGACAACTTCAACTTTAACAACATCAGTATCTACTGAGACAACATCTACTGAAACAACACCGGTATCTACTGAGACAACATCAACTGAAATAACACCAGTATCTACTGATACATCTACTGAAACAACACCAGTATCTACTGAAACAAAATCGGTATCTACTGAAATAACATCTACTGAAACAATACCCGTATCTATTGAGACAACATCCACTGAAACAACATCTGTATCTACTGAGACAACATCAACTGAAACAACACCAGTATCTACTGAGACAACATCTACTAAAACAACACCAGTATCTACTGAGACAACATCAACTAAAACAACACCAGTATCTACTGAAATAACATCTACTGAAACAGTACCGGTATCTATTGAGACAACATCTACTGAAACAACACCAGTATCTACTGAGACAACATCCACTAAAACAACACCAGTATCTACTGATACTACATATACTGAACATCATTAGTATACTACTGAGACAACATCTATTGAAACACATCAGCTGAAACAACACCAGTATCTACTGAGACATCTACTGAAACAACACCGGTATCTACTGAGACAACATCAACTGAAACAACACCAGTATCTACTGAGACAACATCTACTGAAACAACACCGGTATCTACTGAGACAACATCAACTGAAACAACACCGGTATCTACTGAAATAAGATCTACTGAAACAATACCGGTATCCATTGAGACAACATCCATTGAAACAACATCTGTATCTACTGAGACAACATCTACTGAAACAACACCAGTATCTACTGAGACATCTACTAAAACAACACCAGTATCTCCTGAAACAAAACCGGTATCTACTAAAATAACATCTACTGAAACAATACCAGTATCTATTGAGACAACATCCACTGAAACAACATCTGTATCTACTGAGACATCTACTGAAACAACACCAGTATCTACTGAGACAACATCTACTAAAACAACACCGGTATCTACTGAGACAACATCAACTGAAACAACACCAGTATCTACTGAAATAACATCTACTGAAACAGTACCGGTATCTATTGAGACAACATCCACTGAAACAACACCAGTATCTACTGAGACAACATCCACTAAAACAACACCAGTATCTACTGAGACTACATTTACTGAAACATCATTAGTATCTACTGGGACAACATCTACTGAAACAACACCATTATCTACTGAGACATCCACTGAAACAACATCTGTATCTACTGAAACATCTACTGAAACAACACCGGTATCTACTGAGACAACATCAACTGAAACAACACCAGTATCTACTGAGACAACATCTACTGAAACAACACCAGTATCTACTGAAATAACATCTACTGAAACAGTATTGGCATCTATTAAAACAACATCCACTGAAACAACACCAGTATCTACTGAGACAACATCTACTGAAACAAAACTAGTATCTACTAAGACAACATCCACTGAAACAACACCGGTATCTACTGAAACAACACCAGTATCTACTGAGACATCTACTGAAACAACACCAGTATCTACTGAGACAACATCTGCTGAAACAACACCGGTATCTACTGAAATAACATCTACTGAAACAGTACCGGTATCTATTGAGACAACATCCACTGAAACAACACCAGTATCTACTGAGACAACATCCACTGAAACAACACCAGTATCTACTGAGACTACATCTACTGACACATCATTAGTATCTATTGAGACAACATCTACTGAAACAACATCAGCTGAAACAACACCAGTATCTACTGAGATATCTACTGAAACAACACCAGTATCTACTGAGACAACATCTACTGAAACAACACCAGTATCCACTGAGACAACATCTACTGAAACAAAACCAGTATCTACTGAGACATCTACTGAAACAACACCGTTATCTACTGAGACAACATCAACTAAAACAACACCAGTATCTACTGAGACAACATCTACTGAAACAACACCGGTATCTACTGAGACAACATCAACTGAAATAACACCAATATCTACTGAGACAACATCTACTGAAACAACACCAGTATCTACTGAGACAACTTCAACTTTAACAACATCAGTATCTACTGAGACAACATCTACTGAAACAACACCGGTATCTACTGAGACAACATCAACTGAAATAACACCAGTATCTACTGATACATCTACTGAAACAACACCAGTATCTACTGAAACAAAACCGGTATCTACTGAAATAACATCTACTGAAACAATACCCGTATCTATTGAGACAACATCCACTGAAACAACATCTGTATCTACTGAGACATCTACTGAAACAACACCGGTATCTACTGAGACAATATCAACTGAAACAACACCAGTATCTACTGAGACAACATCTACTAAAACAACACCAGTATCTACTGAGACAACATCAACTAAAACAACACCAGTATCTACTGAAATAACATCTACTGAAACAGTACAGGTATCTATTGAGACAACATCTACTGAAACAACACCAGTATCTACTGAGACAACATCAACTGAAACAACACCAATATCTACTGAGACAACATCTACTGAAACAACACCAGTATCTACTGAGACAACATCTACTGAAACAACACCAGTATCTACTAAGACAACATCCACTGAAACAACACCGGTATCTACTGAAAAAACATCAACTGAAACAACACCAGTATATACTGAAAAAACATCAACTGAAACAACACCAATATCTACTGAGACAACATCAACTGAAACAACACCAGTATCTACTGAGACATCTACTGAAACAACACCGGTGTCTACTGAGACATCTACTGAAACAACACTGGTATCTACTGAGACAACAACCACTGAAACAACGCCAGTATCTACTGAGACAAAATCAACTAAAACAACACTAGTATCTACTGAGACATCCACTGAAACAACATCTGTATCTACTGAAACATCTACTGAAACAACACCGGTATCTACTGAAACAACATCTACTGAAACAACACCAGTATCTACTGAAAAAACATCAACTGAAACAACACCAATATCTACTGAGACAACATCAACTGAAACAACACCAGTATCTACTGAGACATCTACTGGAACAACACCAGTGTCTACTGAGACAACATCTACTGAAACAACACTGGCATCTACTGAGACAACAACCACTGAAACAACGCCAGTATATACTGAGACAAAATCAACTAAAACAACACTAGTATCTACTGAGACAACATCAACTGAAACAACACCAGTATCTACTGAGACATCTACTGAAACAACACCGGTGTCTACTGAGACAACATCTACTGAAAAAATACCAGTATCTACTGAGACAACATCTACTGAAACAACACGAGTATCTACTGAGACATCTACTGAAAAAATACCAGTATCTACTGAAATAATATTCACAGAAACAATACCGGTATCTATTGAGACAATATCTACTGAAACAACACCAGGATCTACTGGCAAATCCACTGAAACAACAGCAGTATCTAGTGAGATAATATCCAGTGAATCAACACCAGTATCGACTGAGACATCTCATGAAACAATACCGGTATCTAGTGAGACAATATCAACTGAAACATCTACTGAATCAACGTCCACTGCAACAATACCAGTATCAAATGAAGCAATGTCCACTAGAACAACACCACTATCAGGTGAAACAACACCAGTATCAATTGAAACTTATTTCACTGGAACAATACCAGTATTAACTGACACAACTTTTTCTGAAACAATACCATTATCAACTGCTACAACGTCCACTGGAACAATACCAGTATCAAATGAAAGAACACTTGTATCAACTGAAAGAACATACACTGAAACAATACCAGTATCAAATGAAACAACACCTGTATCAAGTGAAAGAACATCCACTGAAACAATACAAGTATCTATTGAGACAACATCCAGTGAAAAAACACCTGTATCTTCTGAGACAACATTAGTTGAAGCAATACCAGCATCTACTGAGACAACATCTACTGAAACAATAGCAGTATCTACTAAGACAACATCTATTGAAACCACACCAGTATCTACTGAGACATCTTCTGAACCAATAAGACTATCTACTGAGACAACATTGAGTGAAACAATACCAGTATCTACTGAGACATCAAATGAAACAACACCAGTGTCTACTGAGACAAGGTCCACTAAAACAACACAAGTATCTGATGAGACAACATCAACTGAAACAACACCAGTATCTACTGATAAAACATCTACTAAAACAACACCAGTATCTACTGAGACATCTACTGAAATAACACCAGTATCTACTGAAACAAAACCAGTATTTACTGAAATAACATCTACTGAAACAATACCAGTATCTATTGAGACAACATCTACTGAAACAACAACAGTATCTACTGATACAAGATCTAATGAAACAACACAGGTATCTACTGAAATAACATCCACTGAAACAACATCTGCATCTACTGAGACAGCTACTGAAACAACACCAGTATCTACTGAGACAACATCAACTAAAACAACACCAGTATCGACTGAGACAACATACACTGAATCAATAACACTACCCACTCGGACAATATATACTGAATCATCACTTGTATCTACTGAGACAACATCAACTGAAACAACACCAGTATCTGCTGAGACAACAACTACTGAAACAAAACCAGTATCTACTGAGACACCATCTACTGAAACAACACCGGTATCTACTGAGACAGCATCAACTGAAACAACACCAGTATCTACTGAGACATCTACTGAAACAACACAGGTGTCTACTGAGACAACATCAACTGAAACAACACCAGTATCTACTTTGACAACAACTACTGAAACAATAACACTACCCACTCGGACAATATCTACTGAATCGTCACTAGTATCTACTGAGACAACATCTATTGAAACAACACCAGTATCTCCTGAGAAAACATCCACTGAAACAGCACTAGTATCTACTGAAACAACATCTACTGAAACAACACCAGTATCTATTGAGACAGCATCAACTGAAACAACACCTGTATCTATTGGAACAATGTCTACTGAAACAACACTTGTAACTATTGAGACAACATCTACTGAAACAACACCAGTATCTATTGAGACAGCATCAACTGAAACAACACCAGTATCTACTGAGCCAACATCTACTGACACAACAAGAGCATCTACTGAGACATCTACTGAAAAAATACCAGTATCTACTGAAATAATATTCACTGAAACAATACTGGTATCTATTGAGACAATATCCACCACTGAAACAACACCAAGATCTACTGGCACATCCACTGAAACAACAGCAGTATCTAGTGAGATAATATCCAGTGAATCAACACCAGTATCTACTGAGACATCTACTGAAACAATACCGATATCTAGTGAGACAATATCAACTGAAACATCTACTGAAACAACGTCCACTGCAACAATACCAGTATCAAATGAAAGAATGTCCACTGGAACAACACCACTATCAGGTGAAACAACACCAGTATCATTTGAAACTTATTCCACTGGAACAATACCAGTATTAACTGACACAACTTTTTCTGAAACAATACCACTATCAACTGCTACAACGTCCACTGGAACAATACCAGTATCAAATGAAACAACACCTGTATCAACTGAAAGAACATACACTGAAACAATACCAGTATCAACTGAAACAACACCTGTATCAACTGAAAGAAGATACACTGAAACAAAACAAGTATCTATTGAGACAACTTCCAGTGAAAAAACACCAGTATCTTCTGAGACAACATCAATTGAAGCAATACCAGTATCTACTGAGACAACATCTACTGAAACAATAGCAGTATTTACTGAGACATCTACTGAGACAATAGCAGTATCTACTAAGACAACATCCATTGAAACAACACCAGTATCTACTGAGACATCTTCTGAAACAATAACAGTATCAACTGAGACAACATCGAGTGAAACAACACCAGTATCTACTGAGACATCTTCTGAAACAATAACAGTATCAACTGAGACAATATCGAGCGAAACAATACCAGTTTCTACTGAGACATCAAATGAAGCAACACCAGTATCTACTGAGACAAGGTCCACTAAAACAACACAAGTATCTGATAAGACAACATCAACTGAAACAACACCAGTATCTACTGAGACATCTAATGAAATAACACCAGTATCTACTGAAACAAAACCAGTTTCTACCGAAATAACATCTACTGAAACAACACCAGTATCTACTGAGACAAAATCAACTGAAACAACACTAGTATCTACTGAGACATCTACTGAAATAACACCAGTATCTACTGAAACAAAACCAGTTTCTACCGAAATAACATCTACTGAAACAACACCAGTATCTACTGAGACAAAATCAACTGAAACAACACTAGTATCTACTGAGACAACATCAACTGAAACAACACCAGTATCTACTGAGATATCTACTGAACCAACACCAGTATCTACTGAGACAACATCTACTGAAACAAAACCAGTATCTACTGAGACAACATCTACTGAAACAACACCAGTATCTACTGAGACAATGTTAACTGAAACAATACCAGTATCTACCGAGACATCTACTAAAATAACAGCAGTATCTATTGAGACAACATCAAATGAAACAACACCAGTATCTACTGAGACATCTTCTGAAACAATACCAGTATCTACTGAGACATCAAATGAAACAACACCAGTGTCTACTGAGACAAGGTCCACTAAAACAACACAAGTATCTGATGAGACAACATCAACTGAAACAATACCAGTATCTACTGAGACATCAAATGAAACAACACCAGTATCTACTGAGACATCTTCTGAAACAATACCAGTATCTACTAAGACAACATCGAGTGAAAAAACACCAGTATCTACTGAGATATCTACTGAACCAACACCAGTATCTACTGAGACAACATCTACTGAAACAAAACCAGTATCTACTGAGACAACATCTACTGAAACAACACCAGTATCTACTGAGACAATGTTAACTGAAACAATACCAGTATCTACCGAGACATCTACTGAAATAACAGCAGTATCTATTGAGACAACATCAAATGAAACAACACCAGTATCTACTGAGACAACATCTACTGAAACAAAACCAGTATCTACTGAGACAACATCTACTGAAACAACACCAGTATCTACTGAGACAATGTTAACTGAAACAATACCAGTATCTACCGAGACATCTACTGAAATAACAGCAGTATCTATTGAGACAACATCAAATGAAACAACACCAGTATCTACTAAGACATCAAATGAAACAACACCAGTATCTACTGAGACATCTTCTGAAAAAGTAACACTATCTACTGAGACAACATTGAGTGAAACAATACCAGTATCTACTGAGACATCAAATGAAACAACACCAGTATCTACTGAAACAAGGTCCACTAAAACAACACAAGTATCTGATGAGACAACATCCACTGAAACAACACCGGTATCTACTGAGACAACATCTACTGAAACTATAGCAGTATCTACTAAGACAACATCCATTGAAACCACACCAATATCTACTGAGACATCTTTTGAAACAATACCACTATCAACTGCTACAACTTCTACTGGAACAATACCAGTATCAAACGAAACAACTTCCACTAGAACAATACCAGTATCAACTATACCTATATCAACTGAAAGAACATATATTGAAACAATACTAGTAACAACTGAAACAATACCAGTATCAACTGAAACAATACCTGTATCAACTGAAAAACATCAAGTCAAACAATACCAGTATCAAGTATAAAAAGGTCCACTGGAACAATACCAGTATCAAATGAAACAACACATGTATCACTTGAAAGAACATCCACTGAAACAATACCTGTATCAACTGAAAGAACATCCAGTCAAACAATACCAGTATCAAGTATAAAAATGTCCACTGGAACAATACCAGTATCAAATGAAACAACACCTGTATCACTTGAAAGAACATCCACCGAAACAATACCAGTATCAAAAGAAACAACACCTGTATCAACTGAAAGAACATCCACTAAAATAATACCAGTATCAAGTGAAACAACCTCCTCTGGAACAATAACAGTATCAACTGAAACAACTTCCACTAGAACAATACCAGTATCAACTGAAAGAACTTCTACTGGAACAGTACCAGTATTAAATGAAACAATACCAGTATTAACTGAAACATTTTCCACTGAAACAATACCAGTATCAACTGAAACGATATCACTATCAAATGAAACAACTTCAACTGGAACAATACCAGTATCAACTGAAACAACTTCCACTGGAACAATAACATTATCAACTGAAACAACTTCCACTAGAACAATACCAGTATCAACTAAAAGAACTTCCACTGGAACAGTACCAGTATCAAATGAAACAATACCAGTATCAACTGAAACAACTTCAACTGTAACAATACCATTATCAACTGAAACAATACCAGTATCAACTGAAACAATGCCATTATCAAATGAAACAACACCGCTATTAACTGAAACAACATCCACTCGAACAATACCAGTATCAACTGAAACAACTTCCACTGGAACAATATCAGTATCAGATGACATAACACCAGGTACAACTCAAACGATGTCCACTGCAACAATACCAGTATCAAATGAAACAATACCACTATCTACTGAAACAATGTCCTCTGGAACAACACCAGTATCAAATGAAACAACACCAGTATCAACTGAAACATATTCCACTGGAACAATACCAGTATTAACTGACACAACTTTTTCTGAAACAATACCTATATCAACTGAAAGAACATATATTGAAACAATACTAGTAACAACTGAAACAATACCAGTATCAACTGAAACAATACCTGTATCAACTGAAAAAACATCAAGTCAAACAATACCAGTATCAAGTATAAAAAGGTCCACTGGAACAATACCAGTATCAAATGAAACAACACATGTATCACTTGAAAGAACATCCACTGAAACAATACCTGTATCAACTGAAAGAACATCCAGTCAAACAATACCAGTATCAACTGAAAAAATGTCCACTGGAACAATACCAGTATCAAATGAAACAACACCTGTATCACTTAAAAGAACATCCACCGAAACAATACCAGTATCAAAAGAAACAACACCTGTATCAAGTGAAAGAACATCCACTAAAACAATACCAGTATCAAGTGAAACAACCTCCTCTGGAACAATAACAGTATCAACTGAAACAACTTCCACTAGAACAATACCAGTATCAGCTGAAAGAACTTCTACTGGAACAGTACCAGTATCAAATGAAACAATACCAGTATTAACTGAAACATTTTCCACTGAAACAATACCAGTATCAACTGAAACGATATCACTATCAAATGAAACAACTTCAACTGGAACAATACCAGTATCAACTGAAACAACTTCCACTGGAACAATAACATTATCAACTGAAACAATACCAGTATCAACTGAAACAACTTCAACTGTAACAATACCATTATCAACTGAAACAATACCAGTATCAACTGAAACAATACCAGTATCAACTGAAACAACTTCAACTGGAACAATAACATTATCAACTGAAACAACTTCCACTAGAACAATACCAGTATCAACTAAAAGAACTTCCACTGGAACAGTACCAGTATCAAATGAAACAATACCAGTATCAACTGAAACAACTTCAACTGTAACAATACCATTATCAACTGAAACAATACCAGTATCAACTGAAAACAATGCCATTATCAAATGAAACAACACCGCTATTAACTGAAACAACATCCACTCGAACAATACCAGTATCACTGAAACAACTTCCACTGGAACAATATCAGTATCAGATGACATAACACCAGGTACAACTGAAACAATGTCCACTGCAACAATACCAGTATCAAATGAAACAATACCAGTATCTACTGAAACAATGTCCTCTGGAACAACACCAGTATCAAATGAAACAACACCAGTATCAACTGAAACATATTCCACTGGAACAATACCAGTATTAACTGACACAACTTTTTCTGAAACAATACCTATATCAACTGAAAGAACATATATTGAAACAATACTAGTAACAACTGAAAGAATACCTGTATCAACTGAAACAATACCTGTATCAACTGAAAGAACATCCAGTCAAACAATACCAGTATCAACTGAAAAAAGGTCCACTGGAACAATACCAGTATCAAATGAAACAACACATGTATCACTTGAAAGAACATCCACTGAAACAATACCTGTATCAACTGAAAGAACATCCAGTCAAACAATACCAGTATCAACTGTAAAAATGTCCACTGGAACAATACCAGTATCAAATGAAACAACACATGTATCACTTGAAAGAACATCCACCGAAACAATACCAGTATCAAAAGAAACAACACCTGTATCAACTGAAAGACATCCACTAAAACAATACCAGTATCAAGTGAAACAACTTCCACTAGAACAATACCAGTATCAACTGAAAGAACTTCTACTGGAACAGTACCAGTATCAATGAAACAATACCAGTATTAACTGAAACATTTTCCACTGGAACAGTACCAGTATCAAATGAAACAATACCAGTATCAACTGAAACAACTTCAACTGTAACAATACCATTATCAACTGAAACAATACCAGTATCAACTGAAACAATGCCATTATCAAATGAAACAACACCGCTATTAACTGAAACAACATCCACTCGAACAATACCAGTATCAACTGAAACAACTTCCACTGGAACAATATCAGTATCAGATGACATAACACCAGGTACAACTCAAACAATGTCCACTGCAACAATACCAGTATCAAATGAAACAATACCACTATCTACTGAAACAATGTCCTCTGGAACAACACCAGTATCAAATGAAACAACACCAGTATCAACTGAAACATATTCCACTGGAACAATACCAGTATTAACTGACACAACTTTTTCTGAAACAATACCTATATCAACTGAAAGAACATATATTGAAACAATACTAGTAACAACTGAAAGAATACCTGTATCAACTGAAACAATACCTGTATCAACTGAAAGAACATCCAGTCAAACAATACCAGTATCAACTGAAAAAAGGTCCACTGGAACAATACCAGTATCAAATGAAACAACACATGTATCACTTGAAAGAACATCCACTGAAACAATACCTGTATCAACTGAAAGAACATCCAGTCAAACAATACCAGTATCAACTGTAAAAATGTCCACTGGAACAATACCAGTATCAAATGAAACAACACATGTATCACTTGAAAGAACATCCACCGAAACAATACCAGTATCAAAAGAAACAACACCTGTATCAACTGAAAGAACATCCACTAAAACAATACCAGTATCAAGTGAAACAACTTCCACTAGAACAATACCAGTATCAACTGAAAGAACTTCTACTGGAACAGTACCAGTATCAAATGAAACAATACCAGTATTAACTGAAACATTTTCCACTGGAACAATACCAGTATCAACTGAAACGATATCACTATCAAATGAAACAACTTCAACTGGAACAATACCAGTATCAACTGAAACAACTTTCACTGGAACAATAACATTATCAACTGAAACAACTTCCACTAGAACAATACCAGTATCAACTAAAAGAACTTCCACTGGAACAGTACCAGTATCAAATGAAACAATACCAGTATTAACTGAAACATTTTCCACTGAAACAATACCAGTATCAACTGAAACGATATCACTATCAAATGAAACAACTTCAACTGGAACAATACCAGTATCAACTGAAACAACTTTCACTGGAACAATAACATTATCAACTGAAACAACTTCCACTAGAACAATACCAGTATCAACTAAAAGAACTTCCACTGGAACAGTACCAGTATCAAATGAAACAAAACCAGTATCAACTGAAACAACTTCAACTGTAACAATACCATTATCAAATGAAACAACACCGCTATTTACTGAAACAACATCCACTCGAACAATACCAGTATCAATTGAAACAACTTCCACTGGAACAACACCAGTATCAACTGAAACATATTCCACTGGAACAATACCAGTATTAACTGACACAACTTTTTCTGAAACAATACCACTATCAACTGCTACAACTTCTACTGGAAAAATACTAGTATCAACTGAAACAATACCTGTATCAACTGAAACAATACCTGTATCAACTGAAAGAACATCCAGTCAAACAATACCAGTATCAACTGAAAAAAGGTCCACTGGAACAATACCAGTATCAAATGAAACAACACATGTATCACTTGAAAGAACATCCACTGAAACAATACCAGTATCAAATGAAACAACACCTGTATCAACTGAAAGAACATCCACTAAAACAATACCTGTATCAACTGAAAGAACATCCAGTCAAACAATACCAGTATCAACTGAAAAAAGGTCCACTGGAACAATGCCAGTATCAAATGAAACAACGCCTGTATCACTTGAAATAACATCCACTAAAATGATACTGGTATCAAATGAAACAACACCTGTATCAACTGAAAGAACATCCACTGAAATAATACCAATATCAACTGAAACAACGCCCACTGAAACAATACCAGTATCAAATGAAACAACACCTGTATCAACTGAAACAATATCAATATCAACTGAAACAACTTCCACTGGAACACTGCCAGTATCAAATGAAACAACACCAGTATCAACTGAAAGAACATCCACTATCACAATACCAGTATCAAATGAAACAACACCACTATCAGCTGCAACAACGTCCTCTGGAACAATAGCAGTATCAACTGAAGCTATGTCCACTGGAACAATACCAGTATCAAATGAAACAACATCTACTGCAACAATACCAGTATCAACTGAAACAACTTTCACTGGAACAATATCAGTATCGGATGACATAACACCAGGTACAACTGAAACAATGTCTACTGCAACAATACCAATATCAAATGAAACAATACCACTATCTACTGAAACAATGTCCTCTGGAACAACACCACTATCAAATGAAACAACACCAGTATCAACTGAAACATATTCCACTAGCACAATACCAGTATTAACTGACACAACTTTTTCTGAAACAATACCACTATCAACTGCTACAACTTCTACTGGAACAATACCAGTATCAATGAAACAATACCTGTATCAACTGAAACAATACCTGTATCAACTGAAACAATACCACTATCAACTGCTACAACTTCTACTGGAACAATACCAGTATCAAATGAAACAACACCTTTATCAATTGAAACAACATACACTGAAACAATACCAGGATCAAATGAAACAACAGAAGTATCAACTGAAACAACATCAACTAGAACAATACCAGTATCAACTGAAACAACGTCTACTGGAACAATACCAGTATCAACTGAAACAACATCCACTAGAACAATACCAGTATCAACTGAAACAACACCGCTATCAACTGAAATAACGTCTACTGGAACAGTACCAGTATCAACTGAAACAACACCGCTTTCAACTGAAACAACGTCTACTGGAACAAAACCAGTATCAACTGAAACAATACCAGTATCAACTGAAACAACATCCACTAGAACAATACCAGTATCAACTGAAACAACACCAATATCAACTGAAACAACACCGCTATCAACTGAAACAATTTCCAATGGAACAATACCAGTATCAACTGAAATAATACCACTGTCAACTGAAAGCACATCCACTAGAACAATACCACTATCAAATGAAACAATGTCCATTGGAACAATACCTGTATCAAATAAAACACCATTATCAACTAAAACATCATCCACTGGAACCACACTGCTATCAACTGAAACACCATTCACTAGAGCAATACCAGTATCAAGTGAATCTACACCAGTATCAACTGAATCTACACCAGTATCAACTGACTCAATATCAGTATCAACTGAATCTACACATGTATCAGCTGAATCTACACCAGTATCAACTGAATCTACACCAGTATCAAGTGAATCTACACCAGTATCAACTGAATCTACACCAGTATCAACTGACTCGATATCAGTATCAACTGAATCTACACATGTATCAGCTGAATCTACACCAGTATCAACTGAATCTACACCAGTATCAAGTGAATCTACACCAGTATCAACTGAATCTACACAAAAATCAACTGAATCTATACCAGTATCAACTGAATCTGCACCAGTATCAACTGAATCTACACCAATATCAACTGAATCTACACCAAAATCAACTAAATCTATACCAGTATCAACTGAATCTACACCAAAATCAACTAAATCTATACCAGTATCAGCTGAAACTATACCAGTATCAACTGAATCTACACCAATAGCAAGTAAATCTACACCAATATCAACTGAGTCTATACCAGTATCAGCTGAATCTAAACCAATATCAACTGAATCTACACCAATATCAACTGAATCTATACCAGTATCAACTGAATCTTCACCAGTATCAACTGAATCTACACCAATATCGACTGACTCTACACCAATATCAAGTAAATCTACACCAATATCAACTGAATCTACACCAATATCGACTGACTCTACACCAATATCAACTGAATCTACACCAGTATCAAGTGAATCTACACCAGTATCAACTGAATCTACACCAAAATCAACTGAATCTACACCAATATTAACTGAATCTACACCAGTATCAGCTGAATCTATACCAGTATCAACTGAATCTACGCCAATATCGACTGACTCTACACCAATATCAACTGAATCTACACCAATATCGACTGAATCTATACCAGTATCAACTGAATCTACACCAGTATCAACTGAATCTACACCAAAATCAACTGAATCTACACCAGTATCAACTGAATCTACACCAGTATCAACTGAATCTATACCAGTATCAACTGAATCTTCACCAGTATCAACTGAATCTACACCAATATCAACTGAATCTACACCAATATCAACTGAATCTATACCAGTATCAACTGAATCTACACCAATATCAACTGAATCTATACCAGTATCAGCTGAATCTACACCAGTATCAAGTGAATCTTCACCAGTATCAACTGAATCTACACCAATATCAACTGAATCTATACCAGTATCAACTGAATCTACACCAGTATCAAGTGAATCTACACCAATATCAAGCGAATCTACACCAGTATCAACTGAATCTATACCAGTATCAACTGAATCTATACCAGTATCAACTGAATCTTCACCAGTATCAACTGAATCTACACCAATATCAACTGAATCTATACCAGTATCAACTGAATCTACACCAATATCAAGCGAATCTACACCAATATCAACTGAATCTATACCAGTATCAACTGAATCTATACCAGTATCAACTGAATCTATACTAGTATCAACTGAATCTACACCAATAGCAAGTAAATCTACACCAATATCGACTGACTCTACACCAGTATCAACTGAATCTATACCAGTATCAACTGAATCTATACCAGTATCAACTGAATCTATACTAGTATCAACTGAATCTACACCAATAGCAAGTAAATCTACACCAATATCAACTGAATCTATACCAGTATCAACTGAATCTATACCAGTATCAACTGAATCTATACCAGTATCAACTGAATCTATACCAGTATCAACTGAATCTACACCAATATCAAGCGAATCTACACCAATATCAACTGAATCTATACCAGTATCAACTGAATCTATACCAGTATCAACTGAATCTATACTAGTATCAACTGAATCTACACCAATATCAAGTGAATCTTCACCAATATCAACTGAATCTATACCAGTATCAACTGAATCTATACCAGTATCAACTGAATCTTCACCAATATCAACTGAATCTATACCAATATCAACTGAATCTATACCAGTATCAACTGAATCTACACCAATATCAACTGAATCTACACCAGTATCAACTGAATCTTCACCAATATCAACTGAATCTACACCAGTATCAACTGAATCTTCACCAATATCAATTGAATCTATACCAGTATCAACTGAATCTACACCAGTATCAACTGAATCTACACCAGTATCAGCTGAATCTATACCAGTATCAACTGAATCTACGCCAATATCGACTGACTCTACACCAATATCAACTGAATTTATACCAGTATCAACTGAATCTATACCAGTATCAACTGAATCTATACCAGTATCAACTGAATCTATACCAGTATCAACTGAATCTACACCAGTATCAAGTGAATCTATACCAGTATCAACTGAATCTACGCCAATATCAAGTGAATCTATACCAGTATCAACTGAATCTTCACCAATATCAAGTGAATCTATACCAGTATCAACTGAATCTACACCAGTATCAAGTGAATCTACACCAGTATCAACTGAATCTACACCAATATCAAGTGAATCTATACCAGTATCAAGTGAATCTACACCAATATCAAGTGAATCTATACCAGTATCAACTGAATCTATACCAGTATCAACTGAATCTATACCAGTATCAACTGAATCTACACCAGTATCAAGTGAATCTACACCAATATCAAGTGAATCTACACCAATATCAACTGAATCAATACCAGTATCAGCTGAATTTACACCAGTATCGACTGACTCTACACCAATATCAACTGAATCTACACCAGTATCAACTGAATCTATGCCAGTTTCAAGTGAATCTACACCAGTATCAACTGAAAAAACACCAGTATCATATGAGAGGATATCTACTGCGATAAACACATTATCAGTAGAAACGGTATCAGCTGGACCAACAGAACCAACATCTACTGTTGAAGAAGTAGCTTCAGGTAGATTATAGTAGCACTCTCACAGGTCTTGTTTTGAGCTATCACTATGCTTTAGACTGTAACATTTATTATCTTCAGTGGCCACCTAATAATCTGAGTTCAATTCTATTGGCCCATCTGGCTCATTTGTCAATTCTTCTGTCTACAATTCCTTTTGGCCTGTATCATCCTTAATGCATTATTGTTACTAGTGAGATATATTCACTTATATTTACTTATAAACTTAAATCCTTACTTGTTCTCACTGTTATTATAATCTCTGTCTGTTCCTCAGACTCCTTTAACACAGTTGAAGATATGTTTACCAAATGATGTATACAGAATAGTGAAAAAGTTAATGACATGTATCTCTTGATACATTGAATACTTGGTATATTGAACTGTTTTCTAAACTTGAGTCTCCTAAATTTCAATATATTGGTATCAAATGTCATTTGCATTCTGATTGCAAAGTATGTCTATTTAGTCAAACTAGTTTGACGGGGAGGGGGGTATAAATAGGAATCGCCATGTCTTTCTGTCCTTCTGTGTCTGTCGGTGTAAAATCTTGTCCGGGCCATATCATTCATGATCATATAGCTGCTTTGGACAACTGTCATAAAACTTCACATGAATAATCTCCATGATCCAAAGGTGTGTCATCATCACCTTGAACCAATGTCATTAAAGGTTAAGGTCTTGGGAAAACACTAAATGTTGGGGGCAGGGGGTGGGGGGGGGGGGGTATTTGGCTCTCAAGAGACAGTTCTAGTTTAATATTAGGATAGTTGTAACAAAGTCACATGTTATTATACAGATACAACAATACCTCTACTAATAACTATATAACGTTATTTAAATTGTACCAATTTTATAAACACTCTGCCATTAGATCATAAATTACCTATAGACTGTTTATAGTTTTATATTTGCATATATGTTGTTTGATTGTACTCATTGTACTAAACTCTGTACTATATTAGTACCATCCCTAGGGTAACGTCACTAATTTCTTTCTTATGCCTATATGCATGACATCATAGATTGGCTGTTCCAGCAATAGGAATTGACATGACACATGTGACATTGTTTTAAATTTATTTCAGCATGAAAATAATACCAAAATAGAATTTCAAAAAATGCAAAATGTAAATATAACAAATAGAAATAGTGTTTATTATAGTGCATGCTATATCGTTATGATAGTGCATGCTATATCGTTATGATAGTGTATGCTATATCATTATGATAGTGCATGCTATATCGTTATGATAGTGTATGCTATATCATTATGATAGTGTATGCTATATCGTTATGATAGTGCATCATTATGATAGTGTATGCTATATCATTATGATAGTGCATGCTATATCGTTATGATAGTACATGCTATATGGTTATGATAGTGCATGCTGTATCGTTATGATAGTGCATGCTATATCGTTATGATAGTGTATGCTATATCATTATGATAGTGTATGCTATATCTTTATGATAGTGTATGTTATATCATTATGATAGTGTATGCTATATCATTATGATACTGTATGCTATATGGTTATGATAGTGCATGCTATATCGTTATGATAGTGCATGCTATATTGTTATGATAGTGCATGCTATATGGTTATGATAGTGCATGCTATATCATTATGATAGTGCATGCTATATCATTATGATAGTGCATCGTTATGATAGTGCATGCTATATCGTTATGATAGTGCATGCTATATCATTATGATAGTGCATGCTATATTGTTATGATAATGCATGCTATATTGTTATGATAGTGCATTCTATATCGTTATGATAGTGCATGCTATATCATTATGATAGTGCATGCTATGTTGTTATGATAGTGCATTTTATTTTGGGACGAAATATGCTTTTTCTGTTGAAAAAATCTTAGAGTTTGAGAAAATGCTTTAATGACTTTATTATTTAAGATATTAATTTTAAATTTGGTATACAGCATCAGTCAATGACATTGTTAAATATATGTAACATTTTACTGTACATTTTATGGTTTCCTGATTTTTGGGTAAAAAGTGGTAAATTTTGAGAAAATGTATTGAAGAATTCCTTATTTAAGATATTGGTTTTAAATTTGATATAAAACATAAATATACATATATTTGCCCTTATCTCACTTTCAAGGCAAGAACTACCAAATAGAAGAGTCGAAATAAAAACCAAACTTTTTAAACCTTATGAAATGAACTTTAATATCATGTGATTAGTTTGAGTAATTTCTATATCAGAAACCATTTAATTAATATTTTCCGAAATATTTTTGGGTAAAATTTTGCATTCTGAGAGAAAACCTGTGAATTTTGAGTAAATGCTGTAACTGTTAAATATTTACATTTCTCAATGTTTTGTCTTCAAATTTTTAAAAAATCTTGCATCAGGATAGAACTTTAATGTATTCATACAGGTTTTTTTTAAAAAAAAATCTTACATTGTTTACATTTTTTGGGGAAAAGTGCAAATATTGAAAAATTTAAAATTTATTTAAACCTGATAAATGGACTTTAATGTTATGTGATTTGCAAGTTAGTTGCAATATCTGTTAACCATTTAATTAATATTTTTAAAAACATTTTGGGGTTCAATCTTGCATTTTGAAATTAAAAGGATAATCTATTAACACAATACTAAGGGTCAAGGGAGATTGAATTGTTTTGTTTTAATTTATTACAGCAATTACTATTATTAGTGTTATAGTGCTTTTCTCATGGACACATCATGATGAAGGCAGCCATGACCTTACAACACAAATCTGTATTTTTTGTCTTATACTGATATCTAGTATAATTATGAATGTCAAGAATTGAAAAAAGAAGAATTTATAGTTATGTTTTCATTACTGATTGATCCTACAAATATTAATATTTCAAAGTATGTAGTTTATTAAGTCATACTTACTAAGTATACTCACTCAACAGAATAGGTATAGTATCATAATATATCAAGAAAGTAATTATCCCCTACATTCTCAAATTCTATAAATTTAAAAAAAAAATTAAGTGTCTAATAGAAAAGAAAATTCTCAGGTCAATGCAGCATATTTAAAAGTTATGAATGTAACTGGAATTTAACTTTTAAAATCCAGCAAGACTGAATCTGAAAAAAAATGATTTTTCTACTCTATCAATAACTAGCCAGGCGAGACATATAATTCCATGGAATTCTTGTTATCTTTTTATGTTTAAATACAACAAAAGAATGTTATTATGTGCAACAGTTAATCAATGTACTGTTGATTTTAACATGAAATTGTTAATTTTGTCAAAGTAATATAAAGTAAATAAAGCTCACGGTGAGTGGAAGAACTATTTTTTGTTATCGTTTATCCATGTGGACATTTTCTGATAGTGGGTGTCATGAAGAATGAAAAATTTATTGTTTGAAAATATTAAAAGTATTATGTATTTTGCATTTTTAAAAAATTTAAGATTGTAAATATATAAAAAATGACATTCTTTTTTTTTTTTGTTATTCATGCAACTGAATAACAATGGCCAGTCTAAATTATACACGAACTGCTTTGCTTTGGACTGGTCATTGTTATTAATACTTGCATTAACAACAACAAAAAAAGAATGTCATTACTTAAATAATCACCATTTCTAGATAGTTAAATGGTTAATAATTCAATTCTCATTTGTTAAAAGCATTTTGATAGGTCAGATTTTTCTGTTACAAGCATAAATGGATTGACTCTCAGTGATGTAATATGCATCTCATTATGAATGATGTACACATGTATTTAAATTCTACGCCATAGTAATGCTATTTTTTTCACTTGCTTCTGCTATATTCTTGTTTAAAATTTTGATTTGTAGTTGAAAAATTTCTAAAAATTGAATTATAAGAATTGAAAATGATTTTTCATTTTGTTTTGGAAGTATGAAAGAATTGGACAATTTGCACATGTTAATAATTCACTATGTGAATTATTAAGTGTGCAAAATGTCCAATTCTTTCATGCTTCCATAACAAAAAGAAAAATTAATTACATTCCTATAATTATTAACACAAAAATATTGTTTATTATTCTATGAATATTGATGATTCATTAAACTCTATGTTTGTTTTATTTTTCAGGTATTTTATATTCTACTGATAAGGAGTCCCTTACAACCACAACAACAATGGCGACAACAACAACGTCATCAACTAAAACTGATGTTGATAGTGACAGTGTAATATCAACTGACAAATCCTCAACCTCAACTATGATGTCAACAGAAAAACCCACAATATCAATATTTAACAATAAATATACTGCTACAACTAATATAATTGTGACGGTGGATGAGTCAACGACTACAGATGGTATAAAAGTTATAGATCCCATATCAGACAGCATGACAACACCAGCTGGTGTAACATATCTTGATTATCTTATGTCATCTACAACAAATCAGACATCGGCTGTCACAACAGTATTTCCAATTGAGTCAATATCAACTGCTGCAGAACCATTATCAACCAAGTCAATATCCACTGCTACAGAACCATTATTAACAAAGTCAATATCCACTGCTACAGAACCATTATCAACCAAGTCAATATCTACTGTTACAGAACCATTATCAACCAAGTCAATATCCACTGCTACAGAACCATTATCAACCAAGTCAATATCTACTGTTACAGAACCATTATCAACCAAGTCAATATCCACTACTACAGAACCATTATCAACCAAGTCAATATCCACTGCTACAGAACCATTATCAACCAAGTCAATATCCACTGCTACAGAACCATTATCAACCAAGTCAATATCCACTGCAACAGAAGCATTATCAACCAAGTTAATATCCACTTCTACAGAACCATTATCAACCAAGTCAATATCCACTTCTACAGAAACATTATCAACCAAGTCAATATCTACTGTTACAGAACAATTATCAACCAAGTCAATATCAACTACTACAGAACCATTATTAACCAAGTCAGTATCCACTACGACAGAACCATTATCAACCAAGTCAATATCTACTGTTGCACAACCATTATCAACCAAGTCAATATCCACTTCAACAGAACAATTATCAACCAAGTCAATATCCACTTCTGCAGAAACATTATCAACCAAGTCAATATCTACTGTTACAGAACCATTATCAACCAAGTCAATATCCACTACTACAGAACCATTATCAACCAAGTCAATATCCACTATGACAGAACCATTATCAACCAAGTCAATATCCACAACTACAGAACAATTATCAATACCACCAGTATCAACTGAGAAAACAGAAGTACCCACATCTACTGTTGTACCACCAGTATCATCTGAGACAATAGAAGTACCAACATCTACTGTTGTACCACCAGTATCATCTGAGATAACAGAAATACCCACATCTACTGCTGTACCACCAGTATCAACTGAGACAACAGAAGTACCCACATTTACTGTTGTACCACCAGTATCATCAGTGACAACAGAAGTACCCACATCTACTGTTGTACCACCAGTGACAACTGAGGTACCCACATCTACTGTTGTACCACCAGTATCAACGGAGACAATACAAGTGCCGACATCTACTGTTGTATCACCAGTATCATCAGTGACAACAGAAGTACCCACATCTACTGTTGCACCACCAGTATCAACTGAGACAATAGAAGTACCCACATCTACTGTTGTATCACCAGTATCATCAGTGACAACAGAAGTACCCACATCTACTGTTGCACCACCAGTATCAACTGAGACAATAGAAGTACCCACATCTACTGTTGTATCACCAGTATCATCAGTGACAACAGAAGTACCCACATCTACTGTTGTACCACCAGTATCATCTGAGACATTAGAAGTACCCACATCTACTGTTGTACCACCAGTATCATCAGTGACAACAGAAGTACCCACATCTACTGTTGTACCACCAGTATCATCTGAGACATTAGAAATACCTACATTTACTGTTGTACCACCGGTATCAACTGAGACAACAGAAGTACCCACATCTACTGTTGTACCCACAGTATCATCTGAGACAGCAGAAGTACCCACATCTACTGTTGTACCACCAGTATCATCAGTGACAACAGAAGTACCCACATCTACTGTTGTACCACCAGTATCATCTGAGGCAACAGAAATACCCACATCTACTGTTGTACCACCAGTATCATCAGTGACAGCAGAAGTACCACATTACTGTTGTACCACCGGTATCAACTGAGACAACAGAAAGTACCCACATCTACTGTCGTACCCACAGTATCATCTGAGACAGCAGAAGTACCAACATTACTGTTGTACCACCAGTATCAACTGAGACATTAGAAGTACCCACATTTACTGTTGTACCACCGGTATCACTGAGACACAGAAGTACCACATCTACTGTTGTACCACAACATCATCTGAGACAGCAGAAGTACCCACATCTACTGTTGTACCATCAGTATCATCAGTGACAACAGAAGTACCCACATCTACTGTTGTACCACCAGTATCATCTGAGGCAACAGAAATACCACATCTACTGTTGTACCACCAGTATCACTGAGACAACAGAAGTACCCACATCTACTGTTGTACCACCAGTATCATCAGTGACAACAGAAGTACCCACATCTACTGTTGTACCACCAGTGACAACAGAAGTATCCACATCTGCTGTTGTACCACCAGTATCATCTGAGACATTAGAAGTACCCACATCTACTGTTGTACCACCAGTATCAACTGAGACAACAGAAGTACCCACATCTACTGTTGTACCACCAGTATCATCAGTGACAACAGACGTACCCACATCTGTTGTACTACCAGTATCAACTAAGACATTAGAAGTACCCACATCTACTGCTGTATCACCAGTATCAACTGAGACAACAGAAGTACCCACATCTACTGTTGTACCCACAGTATCATCTGAGACAGCAGAAGTACCCACATCTACTGTTGTACCACCAGTATCATCAGTGACAACAGAAGTACCCACATCTACTGTTGTACCACCAGTATCATCTGAGGCAACAGAAATACCCACATCTACTGTTGTACCCACAGTATCATCTGAGACAGCAGAAGTACCCACATCTACTGTTGTACCACCAGTATCAACTGAGACATTAGAAGTACCCACAATTACTGTTGTACCACCGTTATCAACTGAGACAACAGAAGTACCCACATCTACTGTTGTACCCACAACATCATATGAGACAGCAGAAGTACCCACATCTACTGTTGTACCACCAGTATCATCAGTGACAACAGAAGTACCCACATCTACTGTTGTACCACCAGTATCATCTGAGGCAACAGAAATACCCACATCTACTGTTGTACCACCAGTATCAACTGAGACAACAGAAGTACCCACATCTACTGTTGTACCACCAGTGACAACAGAAGTACCCACATCTACTGTTGTACCACCAGTATCAACTGAGACATTAGAAGTACCCACATCTACTGCTGTACCACCAGTATCAACTGAGACAACAGAAGTACCCACATCTACTGTTGTACCCACAGTATCATCTGAGACAGCAGAAGTACCCACATCTACTGTTGTACCACCAGTATCATCAGTGACAGCAGAAGTACCCACATCTGCTGTTGTACCACTGGTATCAACTGAGACAACTGAAGTACCCACATCTACTGTTGTACCACCAGTATCATCTGAGGTACCCACATCTACTGTTGTACCACCAGTATCATCAGTGATAACAAAAGTACCCACATCTACTGTTCTACCACCAGTATCATCAGTGACAACAGAAGTACCCACATCTACTGTTGTACCCACAGTATCATCTGAGACAGCAGAAGTACCCACATCTACTGTTGTACCACCAGTATCATCAGAGACAGCAGAAGTACCCACATCTGCTGTTGTACCACCAGTATCAACTGAGACAACTGAAGTACCCACATCTACTGTTGTACCACCAGTATCAACTGAGGTACCCACACCTACTGTTGTACCACAAGTATCATCTGAGACAACAGAAGTACCCACATTTACTGTTGTACCACCAGTATCATCTGATACAACAGAAGTACCCACATCTACTGTTGTACCACCAGTATCATCAGTAACAACAGAAATACCCACATCTACTGTTGTACCACCAGTATCATCAGTGACAACAGAAGTACCCACATCTACTGTTGTACCACCCGTATCAACTGAGACAACAGAAGTACCCACATTTACTGTTGTACCACCAGTATCATCAATGACAACAGAATTGCCCACATCTACTGTTGTACCACAAGTATCATCTGAGACAACTGAAGTACCCACATCTACTGTTGTACCACAAGTATCATCAGTGACAACAGAAGTACCCACATCTACTGTTGTACCACCAGTATCATCAGTGACAACAGAAGTACCCACATCTACTTTTGTACCACCTGTATCATCTGAGACAGCAGAAGTACCCACGTCTACTGTTGTACCACAAGTATCATCAGTGACAACAGAAGTGCCCACATCTACTGTTGTACCACCAGTATCATCAGTGACAACAGAAGTGCCCACATCTACTGTTGTACCATCAGTATCATCTGAGACAACAGAAGTGCCCACATCTACAGTTGTATCACCAGTAGCTTCTGAGACAACAGAAATACCTACATTTACTGTTGTACCACCAGTATCAACTGAGACAACAAAAGTACCCACATTTACTGTTGTACCACCAGTATCAACTGAGGTACCCACATCTACTGTTGTACCACAACTATCATCTGAGACAACAGAAGTACCCACATCTACTGTTGTACCACCAGTATCATCAGTGACAACAGAAGTACCCACATCTACTGTTGTAACACCAGTATCATCAGTGACAACAGAGGTACCCACATCTACTGTTGTACCACCAGTATCATCAGTGACAACAGAAGTACCCACATCTACTGTTGTAACACCAGTATCATCAGTGACAACAGAGGTACCCACATCTACTGTTGTACCACCAGTATCATCTGAGACAACCAAAGTACCCACATCTACTGTTGTACCACCAGTATCATCAGTGACAACAGAAGTGCCCACATCTACTGTTGTACCACCAGTATCAACTGAGGTACCCACATCTACTGTTGTACCACAACTATCATCTGAGACAACAGAAGTACCCACATCTACTGTTGTACCACCAATATCAACTGAGGTACCCACATCTACTGTTGTACCACCAGTATCATCTGAGACAGCAGAAGTACCCACATCTACTGTTGTACCACAGGTATCATCAGTGACAACAGAAGTAGCCACATCTACTGTTGTACCACAGGTATCATCAGTGAAAACAGAAGTAGCCACATCTACTGTTGTACCACAAGTATCATCTGAGACAACAGAAGTACCCACATCTACTGTTGTACTACCAGTATCATCAGTGACAACAGAAGTACCCAAATCTACTGTTGTACCACCAGTATCAACTGCGGTACCCACATCTACTGTTGTACCACAACTATCATCTGAGACACACAGAAGTACCCACATCTACTGTTGTACCACCAGTATCAACTGAGGTACCCACATCTACTGTTGTACCACAACTATCATCTGAGACAACAGAAGTACCCAATCTACTGTTGTACCACCAATATCAACTGAGGTACCCACATCTACTGTTGTACCACCAGTATCATCTGAGACAGCAGAAGTACCCACATCTACTGTTGTACCACAGTATCATCAGTGACAACAGAAGTAGCCACATCTACTGTTGTACCACAGGTATCATCAGTGAAAACAGAAGTAGCCACATCTACTGTTGTACCACAAGTATCATCTGAGACAACAGAAGTACCCACATCTACTGTTGTACTACCAGTATCATCAGTGACAACAGAAGTACCCAAATCTACTGTTGTACCACCAGTATCAACTGAGGTACCCACATCTACTGTTGTACCACAACTATCATCTGAGACAACAGAAGTACCCACATCTACTGTTGTACCACCAGTATCAACTGAGGTACCCACATCTACTGTTGTACCACCAGTATCATCTGAGACAACAGAAGTACCCACATCTACTGTTGTACCACCATTATCAACTGACGTACCCACATCTACTGTTGTACCACCAGTATCATCAGTGACAACAGAAATACCCACATCTACTGTTGTACCACCAGTATCATCAGTGACAACAGAAGTACCTACATCTACTGTTGTACCACAAGTATCATCAGTGACAACAGAATTACCCACATCTACTGTTGTACCACCAGTATCATCAGTGACAACAGAAGTGCCCACATCTACTGTTGTACCACCAGTATCATCTGAGACAACTGAAGTACCCACATCTACTGTTGTACCACCAGTATCATCAGTGACAACAGAAGTACCCTCATCTACTATTGTACCACCAGTATCATCAGTGACAACAGAAGTACCCACATCTACTGTTGTACCAAAACTATCATCTGAGACAACAGAAGTACCCACATCTACTGTTGTACCACCAGTATCAACTGAGGTACCCACATCTACTGTTGTACCACAACTATCATCTGAGACAACAGAAGTACCCACATCTACTGTTGTACCACCAGTATCAACTGAGGTACCCACATCTACTGTTGTACCACCAGTATCATCTGAGACAACAGAAGTACCCACATCTACTGTTGTAACACCAGTATCAACTGAGGTACCCACATCTACTGTTGTAACACCAGTATCATCAGTGACAACAGAGGTACCCACATCTACTGTTGTACCACCAATATCATCTGAGACAACAGAAGTACCCACATCTACTGTTGTACCACCAGTATCAACTGAGGTACCCACATCTACTGTTGTAACACCAGTATCATCAGTGACAACAGAGGTACCCACATCTACTGTTGTACCACCAAAATCATCTGAGACAACAGAAGTACCCACATCTACTGTTGTACCACCAGTATCATCAGTGACAACAGAAGTACCCATATCTACTGTTGTAACAACAGTATCATCTGAGACAACTGAAGTACCCACATCTACTGTTGTACCACCAGTATCATCAGTGACAACAGAAGTACCCACATCTACTGTTGTACCAACAGTATCATCAGTGACAACAGAAGTGCCCACATCTACTGTTGTACCATCAGTATCATCAGAGACAACAGAAGTGCCCACATCTACAGTTGTACCACCAGTATCATCAGTGACAACAGAAGTACCCACATCTACTGTTGTAACACCAGTATCATCTGAGACAACAGAAGTACCCATATCTACTGTTGTAACACCAGTATCATCTGAGACAACTGAAGTACCCACATCTATTGTTGTACCACCAGTATCATCAGTGACAACAGAAGTACCCATATCTACTGTTGTACCACCAGTATCATCTGAGACAACTGATCTAGTCACATCTACTGTTGTACCACCAGTATCATCAGTGACAACAGAAGTACCCACATCTACTGTTGTACCACCAGTATCATCAGTGACAACAGAAGTGCCCACATCTACTGTTGTACCATCAGTATCATCAGAGACAACAGAAGTGCCCACATCTACAGTTGTACCACCAGTAGCTTCTGAGACAACAGAAATACCCACATTTACTGTTTTACCACCAGTATCAACTGAGACAACAAAAGTACCCACATTTACTGTTGTACCACCAGTATCATCTGATACTACAGAAGTACCAACATCTACTGTTGTACCACCAGTATCATCTGAGACAACCGAAATACCCACATCTACTGTGGTACCACCAGTATCATCAGTGACAACAGAAGTGCCCACATCTACTGTTGTACCACCAGTATCAACTGAGGTACCCACATCTACTGTTGTACCACAAGTATCATCTGAGACAACAGAAGTACCCACATCTACTGTTGTACCACCAATATCAACTGAGGTACCCACATCTACTGTTGTAACACCAGTATCTTCTGAGACAACAGAAGTACCCACATCTACAGTTGTACCACCAGTATCATCAGTGACAACAGAAGTACCCATATCTACTGTTGTACCACAAGTATCATCTGACGTACCCACATCTAGTGTTGTACCTCCAATATCATCAGTGACAACAGAAATACCCACATCTACTGTTGTACCACCAGTATCATCAGTGACAACAGAAGTACCCACATCTACTGTTGTACCACAAGTATCATCAGTGACAACAGAAGTACCCACATCTACTGTTGTACCACCAGTATCATCAGTGACAACAGAAGTACCCATATCTACTGTTGTAACACCAGTATCATCAGTGACAACAGAAGTACCCATATCTACTGTTGTAACACCAGTATCATCTGAGACAACTGAAGTACCCACATCTACTGTTGTACCACCAGTATCATCAGTGACAACAGAAGTACCCACATCTACTGTTGTACCACCAGTATTAACTGAGACAACAGAAGTACCCACATCTACTGTTGTACCACCAGTATCATCTGAGGTATTCACATCTTCTGTTGTGCCTGCAGTATCATCATTGACAACAGAAGTGCCCACATCTACTGTTGTACCACCAGTAACATCTGATACTACAGAAGTACCCACATCTACTGTTGTACCAGCAGTATCAATTGAGACAACTGAAGTACCCACATCTACTGTTGTACCACCAGTATCATCTGAGACAACAGAAGTATCCACATCTACTGTTGTACCAGCAGTATCAATTGAGACAACTGAAGTACCCACATTTACTGTAGTACCACCAGTATCATCTGATACTACAGAAGTACCCACATCTACTGTGGTACCGCCAGTATCATCTGAGACAACTGAAGTACCCATATCTACTGTTGTATCACCAGTATCAACTGAGACAACTGAAGTACCCACATCTACTGTTGTACCATCAGTATCATCTGAGACAATTGAAGTACCCACATCTACTGTTGTACCACCAGTATCATCTGATACTACAGAAGTACCCACATCTACTGTTGTACCACCAGTATCATCTGATACTACAGAAGTACCAACATCTACTGTTGTAACACCAGTATCAACTGATACAACAGAAGTACCCACATCTACTGTTGTAACACCAGTATCATCTGATACTACAGAAGTACCCTCATCTACTGTTGTACCCACAACATCATCTGAGACAGCAGAAGTACCCACATCTACTGTTGTACCACCAGTATCATCAGTGACAACAGAAGTACCCACATCTACTGTTGTACCACCAGTATCATCTGAGGCAACAGAAATACCCACATCTACTGTTGTACCACCAGTATCATCTGATACTACAGAAGTACCCTCATCTACTGTTGTACCACCAGTATCAACTGAGGTACCCACATTTACTGTAGTACCACCAGTATCATCTGATACTACACAGGTACCCACATCTACTGTTGTACCACCAGTATCAACTGAGGTACCCACATTTACTGTAGTACCACCAGTATCATCTGATACTACAGAAGTACCCACATCTACTGTTGTACCACCAGTATCAACTGAGGTACCCACATTTACTGTAGTACTACCAGTATCATCTGATACTACAGAAGTACCCACATCTACTGTTGTACCAGCAGTATCAATTGAGACAACTGAAGTACCCACATCTACTGTTGTACCACCAGTATTAACTAAGACAACAGAAGTATCCACATCTACTGTTGTACCAGCAGTATCAATTGAGACAACTGAAGTACCCATATCTACTGTTGTACAACCAGTATCATCTGAGACAACAGAAACACCCACATCTACTGTTGTACCATCAGTATCAACTGAGACAACAGAAGTACCCACATCTACTGTTGTACCAGCAGTATCAACTGAGACAGCAGAAGTACCCACATCTACTGTTGTTCCACCAGTATCAACTGAGACAACAGAGGTACCCACATCTACTGTTGTACCACCAGTATCAACTGAGACAACTGAAGTACCCACATCTACTGTTGTACTATCAGTATCATCTGAGACAACTGAAGTACCCACATCTACTGTTGTACCACCAGTATCAACTGAGACAACAGAAGTACCCACATCTACTGTTGTACCACCAGTATCATCTGATACTACAGAAGTACCCACATCTACTGTTTTACTACCAGTATCATCAGTGACAACAGAAGTACCCACATCTACTGTTGTACCACCGGTATCAACTGAGACATCAAAGGTACCCACATCTACTGTTGTACCACCAGTATCCACTGAGACAACAGAAGTGCCAACATCTACTGTTGTACCACCAGTAGCATCTGAGACAACAGAAGTACCCACATCTACTGTTGTACCACCACTATCAACTGAGACAAAAGAAGTACCCACATCTACTGTTGTACCACCAGTATTAACTGCGACAACAGAAGTACCCACATCTACTGTTGTACCATCAGTATCATCTGAGACAACTGAAGTATCCACATCTACTGTTGTACCACCAGTAGCATCTGAGGTACCCACATTTACTGTAGAACCACCAGTATCATCTGATACTACAGAAGTACCCACATCTACTGTTGTACCACCAGTATCAACTGAGGTACCCACATTTACTGTAGTACCACCAGTATCATCTGATACTACAGAAGTACCCACATCTACTGTTGTACCACCAGTATCAACTGAGGTACCCACATTTACTGTAGTACTACCAGTATCATCTGAGACAACAGAAACACCCACATCTACTGTTGTACCATCAGTATCAACTGAGACAACAGAAGTACCCACATCTACTGTTGTACCACCAGTATCAACTGAGACAGCAGAAGTACCCACATCTACTGTTGTTCCACCAGTATCAACTGAGACAACAGAGGTACCCACATCTACTGTTGTACCACCAGTATCAACTGAGACAACTGAAGTACCCACATCTACTGTTGTACCATCAGTATCATCTGAGACAACTGAAGTACCCACATCTACTGTTGTACCACCAGTATCAACTGAGACAACAGAAGTACCCACATCTACTGTTGTACCACCAGTATCATCTGATACTACAGAAGTACCCACATCTACTGTTTTACCACCAGTATCATCAGTGACAACAGAAGTACCCACATCTACTGTTGTACCATCAGTATCATCTGAGACAACTGAAGTACCCACATCTACTGTTGTACCACCAGTATCATCTGAGACAACAGAAGTACCCACATCTACTGTTGTACCACCGGTATCAACTGAGACATCAAAGGTACCCACATCTACTGTTGTACCACCAGTATCATCAGAGACAACAGAAGTGCCCACATCTACTGTTGTACCACCAGTAGCATCTGAGACAACAGAAGTACCCACATCTACTGTTGTACCACCACTATCAACTGAGACAAAAGAAGTACCCACATCTACTGTTGTACCACCAGTATTAACTGCGACAACAGAAGTACCCACATCTACTGTTGTACCATCAGTATCATCTGAGACAACTGAAGTATCCACATCTACTGTTGTACCACCAGTAGCATCTGAGACAACAGAAGTACCCACATCTACTGTTGTACCACCAGTATCAACTGAGACAACAGAAGTACCCACATCTACAGTTGTACCACCAGTAGCTTCTGAGAGAACAAAAATACCCACATCTACTCTTGTACCACTAGTGACATCTGAGACAGCACCAGATATGGTGACGATTACTGTTAAGCCACCAGTGTCATCCAAGACAGCACCAGATATGCTGACAACTACTGTTAAGCCACCAGTGACATCTGAGACAGCACCATATATGCTGACTGCTACTGGTAAGCCTCAAGTGTCAACTGAGACAGCACCAATTATGATGAATTCTACTGTTAAGCCACAAGTGTCATCTGAGACTACTACTGGTAAGTCTCAAGTGTCAACCGAGACAGCACCAGATATGATGACTTCTACTGTTAAGCCACAAGTGTCATCTGAGACTACTACTGGTAAGTCTCAAGTGTCAACCGAGACAGCACCAGATATGATGACTTCTACTGTTAAGCCACCAGTGTCATCCAAGACAGCACCAGATATGCTGACGACTACTGTTAAGCCACCAGTGACATCCAAGACAGCACTAGATATGCTGACGACTACTGTTAAACCACCAGTGACATCTGAGACAGCACCATATATGCTGACTGCTACTGGTAAGCCTCAAGTGTCAACTGAGACAACACCAGCTATGATGACTTCTACTGTTAAGCCACAAGTGTCATCTGAGACTACTACTGGTAAGCCTCAAGTGTCAACAGAGACAGCACCAGCTATAATGACTTCTATTGTTAAGCCACAAGTGTCATCTGAGACTACTACTGGTAAGCCTCAAGTGTCAACCGAGACAGCACCAGCTATGATGACTTCTACTGTTAAGCCACAAGTGTCATCTGAGACTACTACTGGTAAGCCTCAAGTGTCAACTGAGACAGCACCAGCTATAATGACTTCTACTGTTAAGCCACAAGTGTCATCTGAGACTACTACTGGTAAGCCTCAAGTGTCAACCGAGACAGCACCAGCTATGATGACTTCTACTGTTAAGCCACAAGTGTCATCTGAGACTACTACTGGTAAGCCTCAAGTGTCAACCGAGACAGCACCAGCTATGATGACTTCTACTGTTAAGCCACAAGTGTCATCTGAGACTACTACTGGTAAGCCTCAAGTGTCTACTGAGACAGCACCAGCTATGATGACTTCTACTGTTAAGCCACAAGTGTCATCTGAGACTACTACTGGTAAGCCTCAAGTGTCAACCGAGACAGCACCAGCTATGATGACTTCTACTGTTAAGCCACAAGTGTCATCTGAGACTACTACTGGTAAGCCTCAAGTGTCAACCGAGACAGCACCAGCTATGATGACTTCTACTGTTAAGCCACAAGTGTCATCTGAGACTACTACTGGTAAGCCTCAAGTGTCAACCGAGACAGCACCAGCTATGATGACTTCTACTGTTAAGCCACAAGTGTCATCTGAGACTACTACTGGTAAGCCTCAAGTGTCAACCGAGACAGCACCAGATATGCTGATGACTACTGCTAAGCCACCAGTGTCATCTGTGACAGCACCAGATATGCTGACGACTACTGTTCAGCCACAAGTGTCATCTGAGACAACACCAGATATGCTGACCACTACCTTAAATCCACCAGTGTCATCTGAGACAACACCACATATGCAGACTTCTACTGTTAAGCCACCAGTGGCATCTGAGACAACACCAGACATGCTGACCACTACATTAAATCCAACAGTGTCATCTGAGACATCACCAGATATGCTGACTTCTACTGTTAAGCCGCCAGTGTCATCTGAGACAGCACCAGATATGCTGACCACTACTATCAAACCACCAGTGTTATTTGAGACAACACCAGATATGCTGACTTCTACTGTTAAGCCACAAGTGTCATCTGAGACAACACCAGATATGCTGACCACTACTGTTGTGCCACCAGTGTCATCCGAGACAACACCAGATATGCTGACCACTACTGTTGTGCCACCAGTGTCATCTGAGACAACACCAGGTATGCTGACCACTACTGTTGTGCCACCAGTGTCATCTGAGACAACACCAGATATGCTGACATCTACTGTTGTGCCACCAGTGTCATCTGAGACAACACCAGATATGCTGACATCTATTGTTGTATCACCAGTATCATCAACAGTTGCCATGGTTACACCTGTAGTTAAATATATGTCTTCAGGTTAGTTTAATTTTGTTCAGGTTAGATAAGTTGGGGTTTAGATTTTATTTTTTATTTTTCAACTTAAGTACCTAGGTACTTCACAGTTTGTCAGTAAAAACTTTAGATGTTTTCCAGGAACTTGCAATGTAAACATTTCCAAAACATTTTGCACAAGGGCATATGTCAGACAAATAGCATACATATGAGTCATTTAATCAATTTTAAGACTTTTTGTTCCTATTCAAACCAAGTCAGTTTCTGATTAAGATGATATACTAGGAATTATGGACAAAAATCTGAACATTATGAGCATAATCGAAATTAAAAGTCACTTGTACCAATGATTGACAAGTGGCTTTATTTTGCCTTGAATTACTACCCAATCAAAGTAACTAAAATTTCCCAATTTTACCACTTAAATTCTCGAAATTAACATAATAATATAATGAAGTAGCTATATTTCAGAACATCACATTTTCAAGGCAGAAGGTTGTATTTAAAATGTAATAAAATCACTGGACAATACAACTTATCGGCATGGACAATTAATGCTGTCACATCATCTGAGAAAATGCTATAATTACATATTATAGTACCATAATTATTTTATTTCTTGTTAAAATTTACAATTTATCTTTAGTTTATTTGATTGTGTTTAGATAAGTATGTGCAACAAATAAACTTTAAAGATAAACGCTGTACATTGCAACATTCATGGAGAAAACATCACAATTTTCTGATGTCATTTTCTCAGAATGTCATAAAAGCAAAATAAGTATGATTTTAACCAGACTAATCACATTTATTGTGTTACATTTCAAAAACACTATTAAACCCAGTTGAAACATTATATACAACAATGTAATTAAAATTTTAGTAGGATTTCATTTTAAAAACCTTTCCAATTAAATTCTTTGAAAAATATTAGAAAATAATTTTCTTCTGAAAAGTGTCTGTCAAATGACTTTATCAGTCAAAGTTAAAAGTTGGTAAAGGGTACAAATTCAAGTCTTTACAAATTGTTTGACATGTTTGTGTTGTTTATTGGTGATGTTTTGATATAAGTTTTACTTCAGGAACTCTTCTACCATATGGAGTGTCACAAAATGATGCTAAAGGATTAAGTGGTGATGATGTTTTGGTCAAGTCTATTGATAGTCCAGTAGGATTCACTTTTGGCTGCTCAATATACAAGAACATATATGTAAGTAGTATTCCCAGAGTTATTGCCCCTGTTTTATCTTTACTTTATCTCTGTTAACATCAGATAATAAAACTGAATACTGAAAATAACTCTGCCAAAAATTTAAAGAAAATGCCCTGAAACATGTCCTTTTTTTCCTTTTGTGGTTAAAAAGTGTATGACCTCATATCAACCTCAATTCATGACTGTAAAACGGCTTGCCGTTTGGTTGTAATGATGTTTTACTTCACATCGGCAATTTTTCAGCTGTTTGCAATGATAATTGCAAGTTTAATTTAAAATATCTAAGGATTAATCTAAGAACAAGATCGTGTATGTGTGAGAATGATGTGTTAGTGTGTTTTATGGTCTGCTTTTAAAAGCGCACACTCTGTGTTTTTAAGGTGCTAGCTCACAGATATAGTATGCCGCCGACAAGCGTACCACCACCCCCCCCCCTCCCCCAGCCATATTACACTGATAGCAGATGAACCAGTTATTAATGAATATTTAATTTGTTTTCAGATATATTCTAATGGTTATGTCACATTAAATAGGAGGTGGAGCAGTAACAACCCCGTAAAATTACCTCATCCAACCACGACAACAAGAACCATAATCGCTCCATTTTGGGGAGACTTTTATCCTGGCCCTGACACTTCAGTCTGGTATCGTGTATACAACGCTTACAACACATCTGTCATCAATCCGACACAGTTCTTCCAGGATGCTGGATTGTTTATTGTGGAACATTATGATACTAATAGCTTTACACCTGTGTATGCTGTAGTAGTTACCTGGGAGAATATGTTACCTTTAGGATATGGAAGTAATAATGTAAGTATTACAGGTAGATTTACACCTGTGTATGCTGTAGTAGTTACCTGGGAGAATATGGAAGTAATAATGTAAGTATTACAGGTAGATTTACACCTGTGTATGCTGTAGTAGTTACCTTGGAGAATATGTTACCTGTAGAATAATAATGTAAGTATTACAGGTAGATTTACACCTGTGTATGCTGTAGTAGTTACCTGGGAGAATATGTTACCTGACAAATAATAATGTAAGTATTACAGGTAGATTTATACCTGTGTATGCTGTAGTAGTTACCTGGAGAATATGTTACCTGACAAATAATAATGTAAGTATTACAGGTAGATTTATACCTGTGTATGCTGTAGTAGTTACCTGGAGGATATGGAAGTAATAATGTAAGTATTACAGGTAGATTTACACCTGTGTATGCTGTAGTAGTTACCTGGAGGATATGGAAGTAATAATGTAAGTATTACAGGTAGATTTACACCTGTGTATGCTGTAGTAGTTACCTTGGAGAATATGTTACCTGTAGAATAATAATGTAAGTATTACAGGTAGATTTACACCTGTGTATGCTGTAGTAGTTACCTGGGAGAATATGTTACCTGTAGGATATGGAAGTAATAATGTAAGTATTACAGGTAGATTTACACCTGTGTATGCTGTAGTAGTTACCTGGAGGATATGGAAGTAATAATGTAAGTATTACAGGTAGATTTACACCTGTGTATGTTGTAGTAGTTACCTGGGAGAATATGGAAGTAATAATGTAAGTATTACAGGTAGATTTACACCTGTGTATGCTGTAGTAGTTACCTGGAGGATATGGAAGTAATAAGTAGTATTCAGGTAGATTTACACCTGTGTATGCTGTAGTAATTACCTGGGAGAATATGTTACCTGTAAAATAATAATGTAAGTATTACAGGTAGATTTACACCTGTGTATGCTGTAGTAGTTACCTGGGAGAATATGTTACCTGTAGAATAATAATGTAAGTATTACAGGTATATTTACACCTGTGTATGCTGTAGTAATTACCTGGGAGAAAATGTTACCTGTAGGATACAGAACTAATAATGTAAGTATTACAGGTAGCTGTGTATGCTGTAGTACAAGTTCTACCACTGAATTTATATTTACTAGCCTGCTGGCTAGTTAGCCTTGAATGTTTACCAGCTAAAGCAAAAAAGTTACTAACACATACTTTTGACAGAACTTAATTCCTAAATACCATTTCATTTGAAAATGGACTAGAATTTGCGATTATATCCAAAAAGATGTCTTGAAAAATAAATCATGCTTAAATTTTTGTAGTGAGTATTATATTATTGTTCATGAATTTGTTATTTTTGTTTTACAGAACATAACATTCCAGTTACTGTTGATAACAGATGGCTATCAGACATATAGTTTGTATACATATGGCGCATTGAATATACAGACCCCACTGTTAAAGGTTACTATGGGGTGGCAATACTGGACAGAAATACAGGTACACACACCCAGCTTCACTGACCAGTTCTCACTGATTTAGTGACCACTGTATGAATAGTAAGTATCTAAGTGGACATCAGAAATACGAATACCCTACACCCAGCTTCACTGACCAGTTCTCTATTTACTGATTTAGTGACCACTGGTATGAATAGTAAGTATCTAAGTGGACATCAGAAATACAGACATACCCTACACACACCCAGCTTCACTGACCAGTTCTCTATTTACTGATTTAGTGACCACTGGTATGAATAGTAAGTATCTAAGTGGACATCAGAAATACAGACATACCCTACACACACCAGCTTCACTGACCAGTTCTCTATTTACTGATTTAGTGACCACTGGTAAATAGTAAGTATCTAAGTGGACATCAGAAATACAGACATACCTACACACACCAGCTTCACTGACCAGTTCTCTATTTACTGATTTAGTGACCACTGGTATAAATAGTAAGTATCTAAGTGGACATCAGAAATACAGACATACCCTACACACACCCAGCTTCACTGACCAGTTCTCTATTTACTGATTAGTGACCACTGGTATGAATAGTAAGTATCTAAGTGGACATCAGAAATACAGACATACCCTACACACCCAGCTTCACTGACCAGTTCTCTATTTACTGATTTAGTGACCACTGGTATGAATAGTAAGTATCTAAGTGGACATCAGAAATACAGACTACCCTACACACCAGCTTCACTGACCAGTTCTCTATTTACTGATTTAGTGACCACTGGTATGAATAGTAAGTATCTAAGTGGACATCAGAAATACAGACTTACCCTACACACCCAGCTTCACTGACCAGTTCTATATTTACTGATTTAGTGACCACTGGTATGAATAGTAAGTATCTAAGTGAACATCAGAAATACAGACATACCCTACACACACCCAGCTTCACTGACCAGTTCTATATTTACGGATTTAATGACCACTGGTGTGAATAGTAAGTATCTAAGTGGACATCAGAAATACAGACATACCCTACACACATCCAGCTTCACTGACCAGTTCTCTATTTACTGATTTAGTGACCACTGGTATGAATAGTAAGTATCTAAGTGGACATCAGAAATACAGACATACCCTACACACATCCAGCTTCACTGACCAGTTCTCTATTTACTGATTTAGTGACCACTGGTATGAATAGTAAGTATCTAAGTGGACATCAGAAATACAGACATACCCTACACACATCCAGCTTCACTGACAGTTCTCTATTACTGATTTAGTGACCACTGGTATGAATAGTAAGTATCTAAGTGGACATCAGAAATACAGACATACCCTACACACATCCAGCTTCACTGACCAGTTCTCTATTTACTGATTTAGTGACCACTGGTATGAATAGTAAGTATCTAAGTGGACATCAGAAATACAGACATACCCTACACACATCCAGCTCACTGACCAGTTCTATATTACTGATTTAGTGACCACTGGTATGAATAGTAAGTATCTAAGTGGACATCAGAAATACAGACATACCCTACACACCCAGCTTCACTGACCAGTTCTATATTTACTGATTTAGTGACCACTGGTATGAATAGTAAGTATCTAAGTGGACATCAGAAATACAGACATACCCTACACACCCAGCTTCACTGACCAGTTCTATATTTACTGATTAGTGACCACTGGTATGAATAGTAAGTATCTAAGTGGACATCAGAAATACAGACATACCCTACACACACCAGCTTCACTGACCAGTTCTCTATTTACGGATTTAGTGACCACTGGTATGAATAGTAAGTATCTAAGTGGACATCAGAAATACAGACATACCCTACACACCAGCTTCACTGACCAGTTCTCTATTACTGATTTAGTGACCACTGGTATGAATAGTAAGTATCTAAGTGGACATCAGAAATACAGACATACACACACACCAGCTTCACTGACCAGTTCTCTATTTACTGATTTAGTGACCACTGGTATGAATAGTAAGTATCTAAGTGGACATCAGAAATACAGACATACCCTACACACACCAAGCTTCACTGACCAGTTCTCTATTTACTGATTTAGTGACCACTGGTATGAATAGTAAGTATCTAAGTGGACATCAGAAATACAGACATACCCACACACACCAGCTTCACTGACCAGTTCTCTATTTACTGATTTAGTGACCACTGGTATGAATAGTAAGTATCTAAGTGGACATCAGAAATACAGACATACCCTACACACACCCAGCTTCACTGACCAGTTCTCTATTTACTGATTTAGTGACCACTGGTATAAATAGTAAGTATCTAAGTGGACATCAGAAATACAGACATACCCTACACACACCAGCTTCACTGACCAGTTCTCTATTTACTGATTTAGTGACCACTGGTATGAATAGTAAGTATCTAAGTGGACATCAGAAATACAGACATACCCTACACCCCAGCTTCACTGATCAGTTCTCTATTTACTGATTTAGTGACCACTGGTATGAATAGTAAGTATCAGTGGACATCAGAAATACAGACTTACCCTACACACCCAGCTTCACTGACCAGTTCCTATTTACTGATTTAGTGACCACTGGTATGAATAGTAAGTATCTAAGGACATCAGAAATACAGACATACCCTACACACCCAGCTTCACTGACCAGTTCTATATTTACTGATTTAGTGACACTGGTATGAATAGTAAGTATCTAAGTGGACATCAGAAATACAGACATACCCTACACACACCCAGCTTCACTGACCAGTTCTATTTACTGATTTAGTGACCACTGGTATGAATAGTAAGTATCTAAGTGTGGACATCAGAAATACAGACATACCCTACACACATCCAGCTTCACTGACCAGTTCTCTATTTACTGATTTAGTGACCACTGGTATGAATAGTAAGTATCTAAGTGGACATCAGAAATACAGACATACCCTACACACATCCAGCCTTCACTGACCAGTTCTCTATTTACTGATTTAGTGACCACTGGTATGAATAGTAAGTATCTAGTGGACATCAGAAATACAGACATACCCTACACACATCCAGCTTCACTGACCAGTTCTCTATTTACTGATTTAGTGACCACTCAGGTATGAATAGTAAGTATCTAAGTGGACATCAGAAATACAGACATACCCTACACACATCCAGCTTCACTGACCAGTTCTCTATTTACTGATTTAGTGACCACTGGTATGAATAGTAAGTATCTAAGTGGACATCAGAAATACAGACATACCCTACACACCCAGCTTCACTGACCAGTTCTCTATTTACTGATTTAGTGACCACTGGTATGAATAGTAAGTATCTAAGGGACATCAGAAATACAGACATACCTACACACCAAGCTTCACTGACCAGTTCTCTATTTACTGATTTAGTGACCACTGGTATGAATAGTAAGTATCTAAGTGGACATCAGAAATACAGACATACCTACACACACCAAGCTTCACTGACCAGTTCTCTATTTACTGATTTAGTGACCACTGGTATGAATAGTAAGTATCTAAGTGGACATCAGAAATACAGACATACCCTACACACACCCAGCTTCACTGACCAGTTCTCTATTTACTGATTTAGTGACCACTGGTATGAATAGTAAGTATCTAAGTGGACATCAGAAATACAGACATACCCTACACACACCGGCTTCACTGACCAGTTCTCTATTTACTGATTTAGTGACCACTGGTATGAATAGTAAGTATCTAAGTGGACATCAGAAATACAGACATACCCTACACACACCCAGCTTCACTGACCAGTTCTCTATTTACTGATTTAGTGACCACTGGTATGAATAGTAAGTATCTAAGTGGACATCAGAAATACAGACATACCCTACACACACCAGTCTTCACTGACCAGTTCTCTATTTACTGATTTAGTGACCACTGGTATGAATAGTAAGTATCTAAGTGGACATCAGAAATACAGACATACCCTACACACCAGCTTCACTGACCAGTTCTCTATTACTGATTTAGTGACCACTGGTATGAATAGTAAGTATCTAAGTGGACATCAGAAATACAGACATACCCTACACACCCAGCTTCACTGACCAGTTCTCTATTTACGATTTAGTGACACTGGTAGAATAGTAAGTATCTAAGTGGACATCAGAAATACAGACTACCCTACACACACCCAGCTTCACTGACCAGTTCTCTATTTACTGATTTAGTGACCACTGTATGAATAGTAAGTATCTAAGTGGACATCAGAAATACAGACATAGCCTACACACACCCAGCTTCACTGACCAGTTCTCATATTTATGATTTAGTGACCACTGGTATGAATAGTAAGTATCTAAGTGGACATCAGAAATACAGACATACCCTACACACTCCAGCTTCACTGACCAGTTCTATATTTACTGATTTAGTGACCACTGGTATGAATAGTAAGTATCTAAGTGGACATCAGAAATACAGACATACCCTACACACACATCCAGCTTCACTGACCAGTTCTATTTACTGATTTAGTGACCACTGGTATGAATAGTAAGTATCTAAGTGGACATCAGAAATACAGACATACCCTACACACACCCGGCTTCACTGACCAGTTCCTATTACTGATTTAGTGACCACTGGTATGAATAGTAAGTATCTAAGTGGACATCAGAAATACAGACATACCCTACACACATCCAGCTTCACTGACAGTTCTCTATTTACTGATTTAGTGACCACTGGTATGAATAGTAAGTATCTAAGTGGACATCAGAAATACAGACATACCCTACACACATCAGCTTCACTGACCAGTCTTATTTACTGATTTAGTGACCACTGGTATGAATAGTAAGTAATCTAAGTGGACATCAGAAATACAGACATACCCTACACACACCAGCTTCACTGACCAGTTCCTATATTACTGATTTAGTGACCACTGGTATGAATAGTAAGTATCTAAGTGGACATCAGAAATACAGACATACCTACACACACCAAGCTTCACTGACCAGTTCTATTTACTGATTTAGTGACCACTGGTATGAATAGTAAGTATCTAAGTGGACATCAGAAATACAGACATACCCTACACACCCAGCTTCACTGACCAGTTCTCTATTACTGATTTAGTGACCACTGGTATGAATAGTAAGTATCTAAGTGGACATCAGAAATACAGACATACCCTACACACACCAGCTTCACTGACCAGTTCTATTACGGATTAGTGACCACTGGTATGAATAGTAAGTATCTAAGTGGACATCAGAAATACAGACATACCCTACACACACCCAGCTTCACTGACCAGGTCTCTATTTACTGATTTAGTGACCACTGGTATAATAGTAAGTATCTAAGTGGAAATCATAAATACAGACTACCCTACACAAACCCGCTTCACTGACCAGTTCTCTATTACTGATTAGTGACACATGTATGAATAGTAAGTATCTAAGTGGACATCAGAAATACAGACATACCCTACACACATCCATCCACTGACCAGTTCTCTATTTACTGATTTAGTGACCAATGGTATGAATAGTTAAGTATCTAAGTGGACATCAGAAATACAGACATACCTACACACCCAGCTTCATGAACCAGTTCTCTATTTACTGATTTAGTGACCACTGGTATGAATAGTAAGTATCTAAGTGGACATCAGAAATACAGACATACCCTACACACACCAAGCTTCACTGACCAGTTCTATTTACTGATTTAGTGACCACTGGTATGAATAGTAAGTATCTAAGTGGACATCAGAAATACAGACTACCCTACACACACCCAGCTCACTGACCAGTTCTCTATTACTGATTAGTGACCACTGGTATGAATAGTAAGTATCTAAGTGGACATCAGAAATACAGACATACCTACACACATCCAGCTTCACTGACCAGTTCTCTATTTACTGATTTATTGACCACTGGTATGAATAGTAAGTCTAAGTGGCATCAGAAATACAGACATAGCCTACACACACCAAGCTTCACTGACCAGTTCTATATTTACTGATTTAGTGACCACTGGTATGAATAGTAAGTATCTAAGTGGACATCAGAAATACAGACATACCCTACACACACCCAGCTTCACTGACGTTCTCTATTTACTGATTTAGTGACCACTGTATGAATAGTAAGTATCTAAGTGGACATCAGAATACAGACATAGCCTACACACACCCGGCTTCACTGACCAGTTTCTCTATTTACTGATTTAGTGACCACTGGTATGAATAGTAAGTATCTAAGTGGACATCAGAAATACAGACATACCCTACACACACCCGGCTTCACTGACCAGTTCTCTATTTACTGATTTAGTGACCACTGGTATGAATAGTAAGTATCTAAGTGGACATCAGAAATACAGACATACCCTACACACATCCAGCTTCACTGACCAGTTCTCTATTTACTGATTTAGTGACCACTCAGGTATGAATAGTAAGTATCTAAGTGGACATCAGAAATACAGACATACCCTACACACATCCAGCTTCACTGACCAGTTCTCTATTTACTGATTTAGTGACCACTGGTATGAATAGTAAGTATATAAGTGGACATCAGAAATACAGACATACCCTACACACCCAGCTTCACTGACCAGTTCTATATTTACTGATTTAGTGACCACTGGTATGAATAGTAAGTATCTAAGTGGACATCAGAAATACAGACATACCCTACACACCCAGCTTCACTGACCAGTTCTATATTTACTGATTTAGTGACCACTGGTATGAATAGTAAGTATCTAAGTGGACATCAGAAATACAGACATACCCTACACACATCCAGCTTCACTGACCAGTTCTCTATTTACGGATTTAGTGACCACTGGTATGAATAGTAAGTATCTAAGTGGACATCAGAAATACAGACATACCCTACACACACCAAGCTTCACTGACCAGTTCTCTATTTACGGATTTAGTGACCACTGGTATGAATAGTAAGTATCTAAGTGGACATCAAATACAGACATACCCTACACACAATCTTCACTGACCAGTTCTCTATTTACGGATTTAGTGACCACTGGTATGAATAGTAAGTATCTAAGTGGACATCAGAAATACAGACATACCTACACACACCAGTCTTCACTGACCAGTTCTCTATTTACGGATTTAGTGACCACTGGTATGAATAGTAAGTATCTAAGTGGACATCAGAAATACAGACATACCCTACACACACCCGGCTTCACTGACCAGTTCTCTATCTACTGATTTAGTGACCACTGGTATGAATAGTAAGTATCTAAGTGGACATCAGAAATACAGACATACCCTACACACACCCGGCTTCACTGACCAGTTCTCTATTTACTGATTTAGTGACCACTGGTATGAATAGTAAGTATCTAAGTGGACATCAGAAATACAGACATACCCTACACACACCCAGCTTCACTGACCAGTTCTCTATTTACTGATTTAGTGACCACTGGTATGAATAGTAAGTATCTAAGTGGACATCAGAAATACAGACATACCCTACACACACCAATCTTCACTGACCAGTTCTCTATTTACTGATTTAGTGACCACTGGTATGAATAGTAAGTATCTAAGTGGACATCAGAAATACAGACATACCCTACACACCCAGCTTCACTGACCAGTTCTCTATGTACTGATTTAGTGACCACTGGTATGAATAGTAAGTATCTAAGTGGACATCAGAAATACAGACATACCCTACACACACCCAGCTTCACTGACCAGTTCTCTATTTACGGATTTAGTGACCACTGGTACGAATAGTAAGTATCTAAGTGGACATCATAAATACAGACATACCCTACACACACCCAGCTTCGCTGACCAGTTCTCTATTTACTGATTTAGTGACCACTGGTATGAATAGTAAGTATCTAAGTGGACATCAGAAATACAGACATAGCCTACACACACCAAGCTTCACTGACCAGTTCTATATTTACTGATTTAGTGACCACTGGTATGAATAGTAAGTATCTAAGTGGACATCAGAAATACAGACATACCCTACACACACCAAGCTTCACTGACCAGTTCTATATTTACTGATTTAGTGACCACTGGTATGAATAGTAAGTATCTAAGTGGACATCAGAAATACAGACATAGCCTACACACACCAAGCTTCACTGACCAGTTCTCTATTTACTGATTTAGTGACCACTGGTATGAATAGTAAGTATCTAAGTGGACATCAGAAATACAGACATACCCTACACACACCAATCTTCACTGACCAGTTCTCTATTTACTGATTTAGTGACCACTGGTATGAATAGTAAGTATCTAAGTGGACATCAGAAATACAGACATACCCTACACACATCCAGCTTCACTGACCAGTTCTCTATTTACTGATTTATTGACCACTGGTATGAATAGTAAGTATCTAAGTGGACATCAGAAATACAGACATAGCCTACACACACCAAGCTTCACTGACCAGTTCTATATTTACTGATTTAGTGACCACTGGTATGAATAGTAAGTATCTAAGTGGACATCAGAAATACAGACATACCCTACACACACCCAGCTTCACTGACCAGTTCTCTATTTACTGATTTAGTGACCACTGGTATGAATAGTAAGTATCTAAGTGGACATCAGAAATACAGACATACCCTACACACACCCAGCTTCACTGACCAGTTCTCTATTTACTGATTTAGTGACCACTGGTATGAATAGTAAGTATCTAAGTGGACATCAGAAATACAGACATAGCCTACACACACCCGGCTTCACTGACCAGTTCTCTATTTACTGATTTAGTGACCACTGGTATGAATAGTAAGTATCTAAGTGGACATCAGAAATACAGACATATCCTACACACACCCGGCTTCACTGACCAGTTCTCTATTTACTGATTTAGTGACCACTGGTATGAATAGTAAGTATCTAAGTGGACATCAGGAAATACAGACATACCCTACACACACCAGGCTTCACTGACCAGTTCTCTATTTACTGATTTAGTGACCACTGGTATAAATAGTAAGTATCTAAGTGGACATCAGAAATACAGACATAGCCTACACACACCCGGCTTCACTGACCAGTTCTCTATTTACTGATTTAGTGACCACTGGTATAAATAGTAAGTATCTAAGTGGACATCAGAAATACAGACATAGCCTACACACACCCGGCTTCACTGACCAGTTCTCTATTTACTGATTTAGTGACCACTGGTATAAATAGTTAGTATCTAAGTGAACATCAGAAATACAGACATACCCTACACACACCAGGCTTCACTGACCAGTTCTCTATTTACTGATTTAGTGACCACTGGTATAAATAGTAAGTATCTAAGTGGACATCAGAAATACAGACATACCCTACACACACCAGGCTTCACTGACCAGTTCTCTATTTACTGATTTAGTGACCACTGGTATAAATAGTAAGTATCTAAGTGGACATCAGAAATACAGACATAGCCTACACACACCCGGCTTCACTGACCAGTTCTCTATTTACTGATTTAGTGACCACTGGTATAAATAGTTAGTATCTAAGTGAACATCAGAAATACAGACATACCCTACACACACCCGGCTTCACTGACCAGTTCTCTATTTACTGATTTAGTGACCACTGGTATGAATAGTAAGTATCTAAGTGGACATCAGAAATACAGACATACCCTACACACATCCAGCTTCACTGACCAGTTCTCTATTTACTGATTTAGTGACCACTGGTATGAATAGTAAGTATCTAAGTGGACATCAGAAATACAGACATACCCTACACACACCCAGCTTCACTGACCAGTTCTCTATTTACTGATTTAGTGACCACTGGTATGAATAGTAAGTATCTAAGTGGACATCAGAAATACAGACATAGCCTACACACACCAAGCTTCACTGACCAGTTCTATATTTACTGATTTAGTGACCACTGGTATGAATAGTAAGTATCTAAGTGGACATCAGAAATACAGACATACCCTACACACACCAAGCTTCACTGACCAGTTCTATATTTACTGATTTAGTGACCACTGGTATGAATAGTAAGTATCTAAGTGGACATCAGAAATACAGACATAGCCTACACACACCAATCTTCACTGACCAGTTCTCTATTTACTGATTTAGTGACCACTGGTATGAATAGTAAGTATCTAAGTGGACATCAGAAATACAGACATACCCTACACACACCAATCTTCACTGACCAGTTCTCTATTTACTGATTTAGTGACCACTGGTATGAATAGTAAGTATCTAAGTGGACATCAGAAATACAGACATACCCTACACACATCCAGCTTCACTGACCAGTTCTCTATTTACTGATTTATTGACCACTGGTATGAATAGTAAGTATCTAAGTGGACATCAGAAATACAGACATAGCCTACACACACCAAGCTTCACTGACCAGTTCTATATTTACTGATTTAGTGACCACTGGTATGAATAGTAAGTATCTAAGTGGACATCAGAAATACAGACATACCCTACACACACCAGCTTCACTGACCAGTTCTCTATTTACTGATTTAGTGACCACTGGTATGAATAGTAAGTATCTAAGTGGACATCAGAAATACAGACATAGCCTACACACACCCGGCTTCACTGACCAGTTCTCTATTTACTGATTTAGTGACCACTGGTATGAATAGTAAGTATCTAAGTGGACATCAGAAATACAGACATATCCTACACACACCCGGCTTCACTGACCAGTTCTCTATTTACTGATTTAGTGACCACTGGTATGAATAGTAAGTATCTAAGTGGACATCAGAAATACAGACATACCCTACACACACCAGGCTTCACTGACCAGTTCTCTATTTACTGATTTAGTGACCACTGGTATAAATAGTAAGTATCTAAGTGGACATCAGAAATACAGACATAGCCTACACACACCCGGCTTCACTGACCAGTTCTCTATTTACTGATTTAGTGACCACTGGTATAAATAGTAAGTATCTAAGTGGACATCAGAAATACAGACATAGCCTACACACATCCGGCTTCACTGACAAGTTCTCTATTTACTGATTTAGTGACCACTGGTATAAATAGTTAGTATCTAAGTGAACATCAGAAATACAGACATACCCTACACACACCAGGCTTCACTGACCAGTTCTCTATTTACTGATTTAGTGACCACTGGTATAAATAGTAAGTATCTAAGTGGACATCAGAAATACAGACATACCCTACACACACCAGGCTTCACTGACCAGTTCTCTATTTACTGATTTAGTGACCACTGGTATAAATAGTAAGTATCTAAGTGGACATCAGAAATACAGACATAGCCTACACACACCCGGCTTCACTGACCAGTTCTCTATTTACTGATTTAGTGACCACTGGTATAAATAGTTAGTATCTAAGTGAACATCAGAAATACAGACATACCCTACACACACCCGGCTTCACTGACTAGTTCTCTATTTACTGATTTAGTGACCACTGGTATGAATAGTTAGTATCTAAGTGGACATCAGAAATACAGACATACCCTACACACATCCAGCTTCACTGACCAGTTCTCTATGTACTGATTTAGTGACCACTGGTATAAATAGTAAGTATCTAAGTGGACATCAGAAATACAGACATACCCTACACACATCCAGCTTCACTGACCAGTTCTCTATTTACTGATTTAGTGACCACTGGTATGAATAGTAAGTATCTAAGTGGACATCAGAAATACAGACATACCCTACACACACCCAGCTTCACTGACCAGTTCTCTATTTACTGATTTAATGACCACTGGTATGAATAGTAAGTATCTAAGTGGACATCAGAAATACAGACTTACCCTACACACACCCGGCTTCACTGACCAGTTCTATATTTACTGATTTAGTGACCACTGGTATAAATAGTAAGTATCTAAGTGGACATCAGAAATACAGACATACCCTACACACACCAAGCTTCACTGACCAGTTCTCTATTTACTGATTTAGTGACCACTGGTATGAATAGTAAGTATCTAAGTGGACATCAGAAATACAGACATACCCTACACACACCCAGCTTCACTGACCAGTTCTCTATTTACTGATTTAATGACCACTGGTATGAATAGTAAGTATCTAAGTGGACATCAGAAATACAGACATACCCTACACACACCCAGCTTCACTGACCAGTTCTCTATTTACTGATTTAATGACCACTGGTATGAATAGTTAGTATCTAAGTGGACATCAGAAATACAGACATACCCTACACACACCAATCTTCACTGACCAGTTCTCTATTTACTGATTTAGTGACCACTGGTATGAATAGTAAGTATCTAAGTGGACATCAGAAATACAGACATAGCCTACACACACCAATCTTCACTGACCAGTTCTCTATTTACTGATTTAGTGACCACTGGTATGAATAGTAAGTATCTAAGTGGACATCAGAAATACAGACATACCCTACATACACCCAGCTTCACTGACCAGTTCTCTATTTAGTGATTTAGTGACCACTGGTATGAATAGTAAGTATCTAAGTGGACATCAGAAATACAGACATACCCTACACACACCCAGCTTCACTGACCAGTTCTCTATTTACTGATTTAGTGACCACTGGTATGAATAGTTAGTATCTAAGTGGACATTAGTTTTTAAGTGAACTCTAAAGTTCTAAAGTTGAACTGTTACCTTGATTTTCTCCATGATTTCAGAATGGGATATATTGATATAAGTGAGAATATCTTGACAGGGTATCTTGACTCCATTCTATTCTCCCTAACAAGTGTTGACAGTGGAACTTGACAACATGCTCTAAGTGAGTTATGAAGTTTACTTTGACCATCATTCAATGTCACAGTGACCAAAAATTAAAAAAATCATTTGAAAATCTTCTTGTCATGAATCAAAACAATATAATTTGTTGATTCTGGTAATGAACAGAAGGTCACACCCGCAAAGCTTTGAAGAATAAGTTTTTAAAGTTTTTTTTTTGCTTTGACCTTTTTTCAAGGTCATATCGTCCTTGAATAGAAGACATATTAAACTTCTTGTCCTAAATCTTGTCTAGCTTTTCAGTTCATCATCTTTCCTTGTTTTAAAATCTGGTTTATTACTTGATAAACTAGGAAAAAAGGACAGTCACTTCTAAAAAAGAAATGATAAATCAAAACTTTGGTTAACACCAATCTTTTCTTATTTATGTAATTTCAGAACAAGGTAAAGCTGGATTATGGATTTTCAGGATGGATTCCTGCTCCTCTGCCATCATAAACTATGATGTAATGTGTTACAATTGGTTGACAAATGTAGCAATCAAACAAAAAGATGAGGTGGAGTTTTTGAACACCAATTTAGTTAAATGTCCATGTAACAAGAAAGCTGTACAAGGAGATTTAAGGTTTATAGTGGATTCCAGCAATAATGGATGTTATTATACACAGTTCTCACATCAGGGGCATTCTGGTGTCAGGGTATGTGACAAATATATACTTTTTGGTCATTAACAGCATAGAGGTAATACCGGTACCAGAAAAATAATTTTCCCATCAGTAGGGCTTGGCAGTGTACCATGTGATATCCTATAATGTTTCTGTGAAAATTCATTTCTTTACGTTCTATGAATTTTTAAATTTACTTTCGGAGCTTATTCATTTTTATCGTATACGAAGATTTTCACTCGTGATTGAATATTTTCACGGGTGGTTGATTCCGTGTTGTATATTACTGCACTCTTTTCTGGGTAGGGTATATAAGTAACACGAGTGTTTTTAAGTTATTCGAACCGGTTGCAAGCTGAGAGTATGTCTCACTCTGATTCAGATAGGGAATCCAGGTGTGGAAAAAGGGGGCAAAAACCCACCCTGCCCTTTCCCCTTTATTATTTTTTCCCTTGTACTCTATATGTACCATACTTTAAATATTTTAAACAAATGTTTCTTTAATATTATATAATCATGTTTGTGGATATATAAATATATAAAGAGCTTGCAACTAGGCATCCTATTTTAATTGTTTGTCTTTTATTTGCATAGTTAGTCAAGAAAATATTTATTTTCGGATGAACGGAGAAAATAACAGTTATTCTCATTAACCACGGAATCGATTAATTTTAGGTTTTCCTGTAAAAATGACATTACTTCGGGAAATTTTGACATAAATGTTTTTCCAAAATGTTCTGCACAAATGTTTAGTAGCATTGATCAAGTGGTACAGCAGCGAACTCCATCGCCTTGCTTAAAGATTGATCCTGTCCCTTTTAGGTGTTAAACGGACACTCTATCATCAGACTAAAAGATCTGATCCAGAAAGTCTGACATGATGTTACATATACTATAAATGTATCAATGTAGGCATGTCAAAGTTTTAGAGCAAATAATAATTTGTGTAAATTTATTTGGACTTGAATTAGCTAAATTCTCGTGAATAACCTTGTGCACTATGACCTTACATCTCAATATCCTGTCCTCTCCACATCTTCCATGTCTATGGATAGATGTTGAACAAACTCGGAACAAATGTAAACCAACAAGAGATGATGTGTTAAATTACAAATTTAGGTTCACAGGTCTAAGATCATGATCCAATGACAAATCCTCTATTAGGATATAACTTATAAGTCGGCTTCACAAACAGTTTTAGTTCATCACCTTACATCTCAGTATTGTGTCCAATCCATATCTTTCTTGTCTGTGGATGGATTTTAATCAAACTTGGCACAAATGTAAACCAACATGCATCAAAGTTTTACTTTGCTTTTAGGTGCATAGGTCAAACAGGGTTCGTACAGGCCTGGAAAAGTTCTTAAATTTTAAGGTTTGCTCTAAAAAGACCCTTAAAACATGCCTGACCCTAAAAAGCCCTTGAATTTATCCTGAAGGCCCTAAAAAGCCCTTGAATGTGGACAGTTGGGTGTGTGTATTTGGATATCAAGTGGTTGCAAATAGACTGATGTAAATAAATAAATATTTATTAATAAGTTACTTGAAAGGAGCATTTAAAGCTACCTGGCCCTTCCAAATGCCCAACTTCAACCTTATCCACTTCACATGTTGCTACTATGGACATGTAAGTAATTGTTTTATTGATTTAATTGCCTTTGCATCAGTATTGTTTTTGCTTCAATTGTTTCTCTGATTAGGCCTTAAACTTGCAAATAAGACCCTGAAAAGACCCTAAAAAGTCTTAAATTTGGAGTCCAAATGTCTGTATGAACCCTGGTCAAAGATCATGATCCAATGACAAATCCTCTCTGAAGGTATAAGTCAGCTTCTCAGACAGCTCTAGTTGTAAATATAATTTTAACTTTATATTTAACAGAAGTGTTGTTATTCTCCATTGACCTCTGGACTTTTGATATCGGCACCTGATTCCGGCTACATTCAGCTGTATAGTTCAAAGTTCAATGCCAGTCAACATCAACAACAGGACATCATACCCTACGAATCATGTTGTATACACAGCAGTTTGTGTGATTTATTTTATGCCCAGCGACCAACAGATGACTGCAAAGGATACAGACCAGCTGAAATAGGTAAATATATAAATGAATTCCACACATTCCTCTGTCCCTCCCTTTCTTTAACCATCAATCTGTCTGTCCATCCCTTCTTCCCTCCATCTATTCACCCATTCATTCACCCATCAATCTATCCATCTATATTCACTCATCCATCCATTCATCAACTGTCCATCCATCCATCCATCCATCCATCCATCCATCCATCCATCCATCAATCAACTGTCCATCCATCCATTCACCCATCCATTTATTCATGCATCCAGCAACTGTCCATCCACTGTCCAACTTATCTGTCCTTTCATCACTCCATCTGCAGACAATTATTTAAAGAGTTCAGTTTATACAGTTTATACATGTATGTGTTTATTTTTGTAGGTTCCTGTTTTGGTGACCCACACATACGTACCTATGATGGTCTGAAGTACACTTATAACGGATTAGGAGAGTATATTTATTATTAATAAGAAATAACAGTCAACAGATACTGAACATACAGGCCCGTACAGCCCAGGCTCAAGATAAACTTGGCAGGCTTGTCAATGCTACAGTTTTTTCTGGTTTTGCTGCAAGGGAAATCAATGGTGGATTTTTTCAAGTGGAAATTAATCTTAACAAGACTGGTTGCACTTATATAAAAAATTAATGATGTAACATATGAAACAGTTATAGTAAAACTAGATTGCAGAAATTATTGGATGCATCCCGTCGCAATATTTTACTAGATTCCGAAATATATTTCGAAAATTTATTCCAAATGTGCATATGTAATCAAATGCATTACCCGTTTCAGAATACATGTCTCACTAAAACAGATATATTTCTTTCACATTCATTTACCAGGCGCACTATTTCCATGCATACTTATTTCAAACCATTTCATAGTAAAGAAGCCCGATCTTGGCAGAAAGCAATAGCAATGTACGTTTTCACTGTCGTGAACGCCGTACAAAAAAATTGGATTTGATGATAAGTGGTTGATAATATTTTGATGTTCTCGAGAACCAAAACTGTGAACAGCAGCCTAAGGGGAGCAATAACTTCTGTGTTCTATATCCACAATCAGGGCCTTGGTGGCTAAGTGTCAGTTGGTCAGTTCACTTATGGAAAGTCGGTGGATTTTTCTGTAGGTATTCCAGCAACCTCCACCATCCCAAAACTGTCCACCTCGATAAGCAAAAGAATCTTGACTGGGGCATAAAAATCATTATTCAATCCACTTTTCTTCAGAACATGGAGTTAAAACTTTGATCAGAGTCTTATCATGAGATGCATTATAATGTATTCTTTTATATCTGTTAAAATTATTATAGAAATATAAGGAATATATACAGAATGAAATTCACAAATGCTTATATATATTTCAGGTTTACTAATCAAAGCTAATGACCTTGATGTGACCTTGGACTTTTATAAATCTAGTAATTTTGAGTGTGACAAAACTGATTTGAAACTAAAGAGAACAGGTGTTAATGATTTAACAGTTATATTTCCTACAGGTAAGTGTAAGATTTTCTACAAGTATGTAATATATCAATATTTACTACATTAATATCTTGATGTTTATTACAGTAAAACTGCATTATAATGACCCTCTATAACATTGCCAACTCGCTTGGCTACAATGGTTTTTAAAAGTACCAAAATGTATTTCTTTTTCTTTATATGGCTTCCTACAATTTATCACAAAACCCCATTACCATGATTATAACTCCCAAATTTGATGTAACAAATGGTGGTGATGAATCAATGGTTTACTGTATTCTATCACTATGGTAACCCTCACTGGGTGCAGGACATTTGAGCCAAAATTAAAAAACTCCTAGTGGACATTTGAACGACAGATTTGAACTATTATCGTATATCTCTGTGTATACATCGCCCCAGTAGATACGTGCACCCCCACCTGAGGCCGTCAAGCCCAGTATTTTCTTAAGGTCGTCTACATAGGTCGCAGCCAAAATTTGCCAGAGAAAATTCAAGATTTGCTCAGCAAAAGCCATTTATTTTCAATTCGATGAATAAAAAAACAAAAACTTTTATCGGTGTTATTTATTATTTTTCTTTTTAATTGATATTGTCTGAATAGTTGATGTAAAGTAAACATGTATGTAGATATTATTTTTTACATGTATGGATACAAACGATGAAGATAGTTTGAATAAAACATGTACTTTTTGGCCCCCGATTGTGACATTGGGTAATACACATCTTGTTGTCACCGACCATGGAAGTCGGAGTTTGATCATGCGCAAAGGTTGCGATATGTATTGCATGATTTGTTTAAACGATGTATATACCGAAGTATTTTTAGATGGACATTTAAGCCACAGTGTTAATCTACTCACGTGTATACTAACAAGTTAAAGAGAGTATTTTATATTATGGGTACAGCTACAAAATTGATGTTTGTGTCTTTGCAAATCCATACTACTTTTTTACTTTTAACTTTATCTAGTAAATTTTTACAATGTTTTCAGTTTTATGAAATGTAATGATAGACTTTGATTGGATTTTATAAAACTTTAATTAGGTGTTTTTCAAAAATTTTATGCTTAAAATCCTACTTTTAACTTCCCGCGGTGAGCAGGGGATAACAGACTTCAGTCTGGCTAAAGAATTTGTTAAAAAATAATATCGCTCAAATGTCTACCATGTATTTGGAATTTCGATCAAATGGGTTAAAATTCTGTTGCTCAAATGTCTATTTTTTCGTCGTTCAAGCATCCGGTTTTTTTCACTCTTTTGTCCTATGCTTTTGCTCAAATGTCCAACGTCGCTCTCACTCTTTAAGTCCAGTCAATCTAACATCACATAGAGATAAGACCATAGCATTGGTTATATATAGATTGCTGCCACTTTATAGATAGCAAGTTTAGTAAAAACTTTGAAAACTGCTTTTGCTTTGCGCTTTGGGTCATGCGAGGGACTATACTTGGATGTCGAGGGACTATACCTAGGTATAGTCCCACTGCTATGTGTTGTCAAGGACAGATGATTTCTACATGAAATAGAATTCATGTAGTTATCCAATGGTTATCCAACAAACTAACATGTGATGTACTAATGTACGTTAGTAATGATGGCCATAAACATTTTTTGAGGGCCTTGATTAGTCTACTCTTTCTTGCAATGTCCCAGATTCTGCAATTAATTTGTAAGCAGTTGCTTCATTGCATAAATATCGTTTAGTGGTAATAGGCTTTACTATAGTGTAATTTCACTGTGAAACAAACATACCACTAGCAGGAAAAGCAGGTTTGCTGCATTATTAGAAAAGGAAAGTTGACAATAGAAAAATTGAAGTCATCCACGTTGTCATATAGTTTGATTGAGTAAATGTAGTCTTGTCTTCAGTATTAATTTTTATTTTTATTTTTGTTTCCTTTCAGAAATTTCATTTCAGATCTCACTAAAAGTTAAAATGTTGGACATAGCCATTACAATTCCGGATGTGTTAATGGGAAAAGCTTCATTTTCGGGATTGATGGGTAATTTTAATGGTGACCCAGCTGATGACCTTCAGACATCCTTTGGTTATAGTCTATCATCTAACATTACAGATGAGTTGATCCATGGATTCGGAGACACATGTAAGTACATAAATTGAAGATCTAAGGTTAAGTCTAGTGTGGTGAATTTACAAAATTACCTTTCCCAGATGGCGCTTCAGTGGCAGAATGTGCAAATCACAGCGCCTCATACTGGCTATATTTGAATCCAATTCAGCAGATTCCAAATTTGAGAAAAATTGTCAGTTTACTTGGTAAATGTTGATGGTTCTCTTAGGACACTCTAGTTTACAGGCTCCATATATTGACTGTGGTGTAAAACACCTTTACTTTACTATCTTCTCTGTAATAATAGCAATAATAATAATAATAATAATTTATTGCTCAAACACAATTTACATAATTGGTTAAGGCAATATAAAATATTTAACATAACAAACACCATACAAATTTACAAATAAAGAAAAAAAAAACCACATGTTATAGATAAAAGTGGATTTAAGATCAATGTGCAACATCCGAAGGGTTTTGATTGTCTCATTTTTTAAGTTTGTGAGTCACGTGTTGTTTCTGATGTCAAGACTGCAAGTTATGAAGGTTATTATTTCTTTTAATATTTTTTCATTGTTATTATTTAATAAATATTTTATTTGTGATACATCTGCCATCTTCGTAAAATAAGGATTATGATTTGAAATTTCTTTAAATAATATATTCCTATTTTGTTTGTATTGTTCGCAGGATAACAAGAAATGAATTTCAGTTTCAATTTGGTTTTTGTTACAACTTAAGCATATTCTGGATTTAACATCTAAATTATTATATCTTCCCGCTTCAATAGCAAGTTTATGTGTGCTTAATCTGAGTTAAGCTATGGTGGATCTGTCTTTGCGTGTATGGAGAAGATTATATATATTATACATAGAGGATCTTGCATGAGTGGTTATATAATATTGAATTTATTAAACAAGTTGAATAATTTTTATGCAACGAGCCTTGGCGAGTTGCATAAACATTATTCAACGAGTTTAATTAATTCAATATTGCATAACACACAAATGCAAGATTCTATTTATTATATAATCCCATAAAAAACGGGGTTTCCATAGATTTAAAACTTGTCTTCTCGTTATAAGAAAACAGCAGATTGACCGAAACACAACAAGTTCACGTAACTGTACATCCGAAAAAAATATTAAAAGTAAACAATAGTCTGTCCGCAGGATACAAAAACAAAACAAACATTTTCAATTTAGATACAATGTATCTTCTTTTTTTTTAAAAAAGTACAAAAGTATCAGCTTAAATTAGAATCAACAAACTGCAATTGAAACAAACAACTGTGAACTGGGTCAATTGTGTGATGTCACTCTGGAACGACTTTATGCTTTTATGACGTCACACTCATTCAATACGATTTTTATTGTATGACCGTATTACATGTATTATTGAGTAGATTATATAATAAAGCTGTATATTATACAGCTTACTTCTGTCCGTTGAACAAATGAGAACAAGGGAGTATCAGTTCAGAGAACACATTTCATCAAAGTAGTTAGTCCTGGACGGAATCTTATATCATTCCCTTCTCATTTGTTGGGGTTCTCAGTGCCGGATTGGTCGAAAATGTGCAATTACAGATCAAAGTTTCTTGCACCCCAGATAGAAAAATCCATAAAAAGAGAGGTGCAAGATATTTTCATCATGTACCCCCTATGCAAGATAGCCTACATGTTGTTTTTCCTGCAAAATTTTATCAATAAAATCAGAGGTGTATCAAAAGTTGAAATTGATTTTAAATTGAAAAATTGTACTTTCTGATGCAAGAAATAGAATCAATCTTACAAGTATTGCCAGATAAGGAAATCTAAACCCTCATTCTAATATATTTGGTACATAACTCGGCAAGCCTCATTCTGGACCAAATACATTAGAACTCGGGTTGAGATTTTCCTATCTGGCACCACAAGTTGTGATAGATTCTATTAGTCTCTCACTGCCTAGGTCCAAATCTGTACATATTCAAGTGTGAGAAAATTTGTCAGTTCACTTGCCAAGGTTTTTGATTTTCTCTGCGTACTTCAGTTTTCTATTCCATCCTGAACTCTTGATATAAGTAAAAGAATCTTGACTGTGATTAATTCACTCCCTTCTCAGTTGTAAGATATATAGCAGACTCATCTAAATTTACTACTAAATCATTATCGGTAACTCTACCACAAATTTTGACAATCGTAAAAGATGGTCTTCAGTCTAATTCAGAAAAGTATATTCTACATCTGGAATCAACCAAATGTGGATTCTCAAAAATTTTAAAGAATTACTTGAACATCTTGCTTCTAATACTTTATCTCATGTAAAAAGTATAAAAAACATTTGATTTTCTACAATATACACCACTATCCCTCATTCTAAATTGAAAGAACGTCTTAAAGAAATTATTCACTTGTCTTTCTTTTACAAACACGGTAAGCCAAGATACAAATATCTGGTGCTGAACAGGGATTCTGGTTATTTTGTCAAGCATCATACGGATTCCAAACAAAAAATTACTGAAGATACCATCAACAAAATGTTGGAGTTTTTGATAGATAACATATTTGTTGTGTTTGGTAATATAGTTTTTCAGCAAACAATCGGTATACCAATGGGTACAAACTGTGCACTATTGCTTGCTGATTTGTTTCTTTATTCTTATGAAGCAGAATTTATGCAAAACCTTGTTAAATCTGGAGAGAAGACTGTTGCCAAATCATTCAACTCAACATACAGATATATTGATGGCGTTCTGTCTTTTAACAATCCTAAAGTTAGAGACTATATAAATGCCGTCTATCCTAGTGGGCTTGAAATAAAAGACATAACTGATTCCTCAAGTTCTGCTTCATATTTAGACTTTTACCTGAATTATGACGCACACAAAAAGCTACATTTGAAACTTTTATGACAAACATGATGACTTCAATTTTTCTATTGTCAACTTTCCTTTTTTATGCAGCAATATACCTGTTTCTTCTGCTTATGGTGTATTTGTTTCCCAGTTAATACGCTATGGTAGAGCTTGTTTCCACTACGGGGACTTTGTACAACGAAGTAGGCTGCTTGCAAATAAATTGTTGACCTCGGGGTATTGCAAGCCTAGGCTTATCAAGACCCTCAAAAAGTTTTATGGCCGTCATCACAGTATTGTTGATAAGTTTGATGTCTCTGTGTCCAGGATTGCCCTGGATATATTTGACGTCTCATAGTTCCATGTTCCTTTCACACAATTTTGATTAAACACGTGGCAGGTGTAGCTAGCTAAACAGGAGGTGCTTACCCGTCCAGAGCACCGGGTCTCACTTCCCTGGTGGAAATTCACGTGTCTAACCTAACTTGTCAGTTCCAAATTTTTTACTTTGCTTCTGGATTGTGATTTGGACATGGATTAGTATGTTTTTGATTGTTACTGATTTCACCAACATTTATGTTTTTGTAGGGAGAACCAACGACCAGACCAGTATTTTTGACTATCCCTCTGGATTTAGTAACAAAGACTATCAAGATCTCCGTTTTAAGCCTCATTTCCTAGATAACAAGTCTGGTGTCACCGGGACTGTAACAACCACCTGCGGGGAGAGTCAAGCGTGTATATTTGACTTCCTAGTCACTGGACTACATGACGTGGCACAGACTACGAGACAAGTTGAAGATGATATCAATGCCACTATCACTGAAGCAAGTAAGGAATTCTGTTTGTGTTTATACAATGTGGGTTTCACTGGTGTACCATGTAATATTCCATAGAAGTTTTGCAAAATAATCTTTACTATTGAATATAGAAATTTGCACAATTTGTTCTTTCCTCAATAAAAAACAATAATAATAAATAAATAAAATTATAAAATAATAAAAAAATAAATAGTAATAATAAGAATAATAAATAATAAATAAAATAACAATTATATTCTGAAATTCATGACTTGAATATGTTCCATAAAAATTCCTCAAAAATATTATTGGTATTGCTCTCAAGGTAAGCTACATAAAAATGGTTTGTCTACATAACTAATTAGTTTTCTGCCACTTTAATTAACATTTCCAGGATATTTGTACATAGATTTGAATAAGTTATCGATTTAGGACTTTTATTGTTTTTCCAAAAATTACAACTTTTTCTAGCCATATCTGACTATACTGATAATGGTTTGACTGTATAACTACTTCTGTATAAATGGAGGTTAATTGAGCAGGGATTTAAAAGACGACTTCTTCTTTTTATTTTTTGTTGGCAGTTTAGAAAAAATAAAATAATTTCTGAGGATTTTTTTTTTTTTTTCAGAAAATAATATTCCATCAGTTATTGGCCCTTTGAAGTTAAACATCATTGTAAACACAACAGTAACCTTATTGGCCAATGCTACAGATAGTGATGGTGATGATGTAACAGTGAATCTGATTGGTTCTGTAACTGCAGCAAAAAGTGGGCGTGGCAAGGTTCAGCTGATTTATGATTGGACAGTGCTTAACACAGACGACAATGAAATTAGGTTTGTCTTTTACATATAAAGTGCTCACTTAAATTAATTGTTTAAATACTTGCCAAAGGTCAGTGTATTCTCTGAGCACTGGTTTCCTCCAAAATCCCTGGACTGAGATCTCCTGATGACAATCAGAACTTGTCAAAAGTAAGGGGTTTTATTTAGGCACTCTGGTTCCATGTACCATTCCCTGAACTAACCACCTTTTAGTTTAATTGAAAGAACCTTAACCAGGGCATGAAAAATATTCAACCACTCCATACAAAATACAGGATCTCCAAGTTTTAAATTATATAGAAATGATTATCCTCAGGAGACCAGTTTTATGTTAGGTGTAATACTTTAGATCATACATTATGTTACTTTGAAAATTAAGTCATACACAAATTATACTCAAAGATCAATTGCAATATATTCACATACCAAGTCTTTGGTTTAAATGCTTTTGATTTTTTCCCCACAAAGTAAAAGTTCCAAGATTCCAATACAGATCAGTCAATGGCAGGGATTGAACCTGGGACCTCCCACACTATAGTCAGGTACTCTACCAACCATTCTACCCAGACCCCTACACAACATTTAATTGTATATTGCTGTTTTTGTCATTTTTCTTGTTGTACAGATAGCATTAGATTTTAGTTCACTCTTATTTTTATTTTCATAATTCCTTTTCTAACCTTTTACATGTCTAATTTTCACTTGGTGTATATAGGATATAATTAAAAACACCAGATTATTCAGAAAATTTATCTCGCCTCAGAAGTGGTTGAGGTTCTGTTGATCAATTAAAAAAAATTACTTATTGGTCATTGGAAAACTAAAAAAAACCCAGTAAATGTAACCAAGTTGTACATTATGGTCAAAGGGGAGATAACTCATTCAAATAATGCAAACCCCCTTTATTGTATAAAAAGAGAAATTAAAAAAAAAAAAAAAAAAAAAGAAAAAAAGATGCGACTTAAAAACAGATACACCAGATAATCTAAGCAATATTAGGGAGTAGATTTCTGTAATTTAAAATTAATTTTAATTAAAAAAAAGCATGATAGTTTTGCCATTTTCAAAAAAACTTGTAACACTTAACATTACGCCACTAATGTATAATTTTCTGTGTTTTTGGTTGGCTCATTTGGAAGTGCAATCACTTTAATAGCTGGCAATACTTGTAGACTCATTCCTTGGTCCCCCTCGGTTTTTCTAGATTCTTTTTGTTTCAGTTCAGATGGACAGTGTGGTATTTGTTTGAGATTTCCCTCTAAGAATGTAGCAGCATAGGAGAAATGTTATGGTCTGGTTAGCTCAATTGATAGAGCACCAGGTATTTTGTAACACTCCCCTCCTCCTACAACAAAAAGTTGTGATATTTGTAAACTGTCAATTTTTACCTCAGTTAATTTGGCAAGTAGCAACAATTTAAGTTATTCACATTTTTGTTTTTTCACTTTGTCAAATGGCAATCAATGCAAATGTAACTGAATCATTCAAAAATTAAATACTCACAACTGTTTTATTTTTGCATCTTGTTACACAAAATGTGAAAAAAAACCAAATGAGAACATTTACCAAGTAACAGTAATTAAATTTGTAGTATTATTGTATATAATGATATAAACAAGATGACCATGTTGGTGACAGTTTATCTAGAATGCAGACTCTGTAGATAGAGAGGGCAGACCTTTGTCTGTGTATTATATTATATCTCTTTAGGTTATATCAGGTCACTTGTAAGTTGATTGTCTTTGTATTCACATGTAGTTGTAGTTTAGAATATAAAATAGTATAAAGCAATTATGAAGTTCTATTTTATTTAATATTGAACCCAAATCCATCATGGTGTCAGAAGTGGGATACTCGGTGATTGTGGATGGACTAAAATAATTACATATTGGACAATTAATTAAAACAAGGCACTATGGCAACATTTCAGGTGGCAAGTCCGGAGAAATTCAATTTTCGTAATCCAGTGTCATGGACAAAATGGATACAGCGTTTTGAACGTTTTAGACAAGCATCAGAACTAAATGAAAAGAGTGAAGAGCTACAAATCAGTACATTAATATATTCTATGGGAGAACAGGCTGATGAAATTTTATCTTCATTTAAATTAAATGCAGGTGATGCCAAAAAATATGATGTCGTGAAAAATAAATTTGAAAATCATTTTATTACCAAACGAAATGTGATTTTTGAACGAGCTAAGTTCAATCAGCGCTGTCAAGGTCCGGATGAACCTGTGGACAAATTTATAACATCACTGCATACATTAGCAGAACATTGTAATTTTGGAGCTCTTTCAGATCAAATGATCAGAGACAGGATTGTTGTGGGCTTAGCTGATAAAAATTTATCGGAAAAATTACAGCTAGATAGTGAGCTGACATTACAAAAAGCCACAGATAGAGCGCGACAATCCGAGGCTGTCAAAAGACAGCAGCCCTTAATAAGAGGCGTCATGAATGAGAGTCCAAATTTGAATACGGATGCAGTGCGCTATAAGCATAGCCAGAGAGCTAAAACCACTTCAAGAATGAAGGGGAAATTTGATAAAAATTGCCATAGATGCGGAAAGTCACCACATCCAAAAGACAAATGCCCTGCTAAAGATTCGGTGTGCAACAAATGCAAGAAAAAGGGACATTGGGCATTAAAATGCCAATCAAAGAAAACTGTATCGGAAATAGAAGAAGACCCAGATTATTATGGATTCATAGGTGATATATATTCAGGAACAAAGCCATGGATGAAAAAGATTGCAATTAATGGTTACTATATATTGATGAAAATTGACACGGGAGCAGACGTTACAGTAATTCAGAACACATATTCCAGAAATTAAATGGAGTTAAACTACGGAAACCAGACAAAATTCTCTATGGTCCAGGACAGAAAAAGTTACATGTTGTCGGACAAATAAAATGTAATCTTAAAACCGATAAGAAAACATCATTACAAAGTGTTTATGTTGTGCGCGGATTAAAACAAAGTTTACTTGGACGACCATCTATTGAGGAACTTAACATCATTAAGTTAGTAGATAATGTTGAAAGTGTTACCGAGAAATATCCAAATTTATTTAAAGGACTGGGGAAAATCGCAGGAGAATACAAGATTAAACTTAAACAAAATGCTATACCATATTCAATAAGTGCACCCAGGAAAATTCCTATACCATTAATGAACAGTGTGAAAGAAGAACTTGAGAGAATGGAAAAGTGTGGTGTAATATCTAGAGTAGATCACCCAACGGATTGGTGCGCGGGAATTGTCGTTGTTCCTAAGAAAGCAAGCGGTAAGGTTAGAATTTGTGTTGATTTAACAAAATTGAATGAATCGGTTCTTCGCGAAAATCACCCTATTCCTTCAGTAGACCAAACCCTCTCTCAGTTGGCAGGTGCAAAATTCTTTAGTAAATTAGATGCTAATTCAGGTTTTTGGCAATTGCAATTACATCCGAATCACGTTCGCTTACAACATTCATTACACCCTTTGGTAGGTATTGTTTTAATAGGGTTCCATTTGGGATATCCAGTGCACCAGAAGTCTATGTAAAAAGAATGTCTCAGATTTTAGAGGGTTATAAAGGTGTTATTTGTCATATGGATGATGTTTTAGTCTATGGGCGTACTCAAGATGAGCACGATAGAAATTTGAAGCTAGTTTTAAGTGCTATTGAAAAATCTGGTTTGACTCTGAATGAGAAATGTGAATTCAATAAGAGGTCAATCAAGTTTGTAGGTCATGTTATTGATTCTGAAGGCATTAGGCCAGACCCCGATAAAGTAAGAGCAGTTCAAGGCATGAAGGTGCCGAAAAATATCTCTCAGTTGAGACAGTTTTTAGGTATGGTGAATCAAATGAATAAGTTCACTTCAACTTTAGCTGACAAAACCAAACCACTAAGGGATTTGCTGAGCAAACGTAGTGTGTGGTTGTGGGGGCCAGATCAAGATAAAGCTTTTAATGAAATCAAGGGAGAACTGAGTTCAACTCCTGTGCTAGCACATTATTGTCCAGAATATGAAACAAAGGTTTCAGCAGATGCTTCGTCTTATGGGTTAGGAGCTGTCCTCCTACAAAAGCAACCTGAGGGTAATGAATTCTGGCAACCTGTAGCTTATGCTTCTAGAGCAATGAGCGAAACAGAGCAAAGGTATGCTCAAATAGAAAAAGAGGCATTAGCAACCACATGGGCATGTGAAAAATTTAGCATGTATTTAATTGGTTTAAAATTTCATGTGGAAACGGACCATAAACCTTTGGTGCCATTGCTTAGTTCAAAATCACTAGAGAGTTTACCTCCTAGAATACAAAGGTTCAGAATAAGGTTGATGAGGTATTATTACACTATATCTCATGTTCCAGGTAAAAGTTTAGTTTCTGCAGATGCCTTGTCAAGGGCTCCTGTAGATAATATTACTCCCAGTGAGGTAAATTTTGAAGATGAAACTGAAGCCTTTGTTGATCAAGTTATTAAAGGTTTACCTGCTTCAAGAGGAAAATTACAGGAAATAAGGGAAAAACAAAAGTTAGATCCCATTTGTAGAGATATCATTGAATACTGTCAATCAGGATGGCCGGATAAATTTCAAATTAAAAAAACTCTTAAGTCATACTGGGTGATGAGAGGTCAATTTTCAGTACAAGATGGGTTACTGATGAAAGGCATTAGGCTTGTTATTCCTTTATCACTGCAAACAGAAATTTTGCATAAATTGCATGTTGGCCATCAGGGCATTACAAAAAGTAGGGAATTGGCCAAGTCATCGGTTTGGTGGTTGGGCATTTCCAAACAGCTGGAAGATTTAGTCAAGGACTGTCAGCAGTGTTTAATACATTTGCCAGACAGGTGTGAACCATTAATTCCGACTGAATTTCCAACTCGTCCTTGGGAGAAGTTAGGTTCAGATTTGTTTGAACTTAAAGGTGAACAGTTTTTGTTAGTTGTGGACTATTTTTCTAGATATATAGAAATTGCTAAGTTGACAAGTTCTAGTTCTGCTATGGTTATATTGCACTTGAAGTCAATATTTTCTAGACATGGCATTCCAGAAATATTTATTTCTGATAATGGGCCGCAGTTTTCATCAGACATGTTTAGACGGTTTAGTAAGGAATATGAGTTTAAACATATTACAAGCAGTCCGAGGTATCCGCAAAGTAATGGTGAGGCTGAAAGGTGTGTTCAGACAGTTAAAAAACTACTTCAAAAATCAGATGATCCATATTTGGCTTTGTTAGCTTATAGAGCAACTCCTCTTAAAAATGGGTTTAGTCCATCTGAACTTCTTATGGGAAGGAAGCTCAGAACTGTTGTTCCAACTGCAGTTTCAACCCTGAACCCTCAATGGTCGTATTTAGATAAAGTGAAAAGGTTTGAGGCTATGTCTAGGGGAAAGTCCAAAGAGTTGTATGATTCTCGACATAGGGCAAAGTCACTTCCTGAACTGGAAAAGGGTGATACTGTTTATGTAAAAGATATGAAACGATCTGGAATTGTCAACGCGAAAGCAGAAACTCCGCGATCATATGTTATCGAAACGCCGCAAGGTGATCTACGAAGAAATCGCCGCGATTTAATTTCTTTACCGAAAGTAAATGAGGGAGAGAGTGAGACAAGTGTAAATTTAAATACAGAGACACTTGAACATAAAGAGAGTGCAAGTGAAATTGGAAATGATATGTCGAACAATAATGAACAAAGTTCAACAAATGGACAAGGTGTTAATGACAAAAGTTTATTAGAAAATACTTCTGGAACCAAGACCGAATCTGGTGGATATATTAATCGATTTGGGCGTGTCATTAAAAAACCAGACCGACTGGACTTATAGACTGTCTTTATTGTACAGTATGCCCAAACGTAAAATGAAACTATTTCATTCAGTAGATTTAGTGTGCATGTGCAAACCATTAATATGGTTACCATTAAAATGTTATCTTAATTAGCTTAGGATCTCAAGGGGGAGATGTAGTATTATTGTATATAATGATATAAACAAGATGACCATGTTGGTGACAGTTTATCTAGAATGCAGACTCTGTAGATAGAGAGGGCAGACCTTTGTCTGTGTATTATATTATATCTCTTTAGGTTATATCAGGTCACTTGTAAGTTGATTGTCTTTGTATTCACATGTAGTTGTAGTTTAGAATATAAAATAGTATAAAGCAATTATGAAGTTCTATTTTATTTAATATTGAACCCAAATCCATCAAAATTAATCTTATATTTCAATTAGGTTCAAAACAGCAGAATATTATTGATGGCACCAGGTTACCAGTAACTAGTTAGATAAAGACCCATTAATGATTATGCTTGTATACAATGTATATGTAATTTTTATATTTCAGTTTTTATGCAGTTGACAGTAAAAATGGGACATCTTCTACAGTGACAACACAGGTCAGGGTTTGTTCAGGATGTAGTGGTCATGGGAAGTGTAATTTTGATGTAACATCCACACAGACTGTTTCATGTTTGTGTGATATAGGATGGGTAGGTAAGTAAAATATTACTTTATCTATAAGAGATATCACAGAGCTGTCATACCACTTCTTGGTATTGGGCATTTGGTCCACTCCATATCTTCCATGTCTATGGATAGATTTTTATAAAACTGTAAACTTACATGAGACCATGTGTTGCATACTATTTTTAGGTCTGTAGGTCAAGGGTCAAGATCATTACGTAAAATATTATTTTTTCTGTTTCAATTTGTGCCTACTCTTGCATGCCTATAGATGAATTTTTATCAAACTTGATCACAAATGTAAAATAATGTGAGACATGTGTTGCATTCCAAATTAAAATGCATTGGTCAAGAGTTGAGGTCAACATATCAAATCTTAGAAAATACAACATAGCAATGTTGTGGGGGGGTATTTGAGTCTCAAGAAACATGTCTAGTTTGTAAAGTTATAAAATTCAATATTCTCACGTTTCTGAGCTCTCATTAACACAAAAGCTTGGCTAAGTTTGATGGATGAGGTCATGTAAAGTTACTTGTAGAAAAGTTGTGTAAATGCCATCTTTAATTGTTTTTGTTAACCTTCTAGAGTTTACATTGTTCCAAAAGAAGCTAATTGCAAATTATTCTTAGTTGAGTGCATGTAACTTTAACGGTCTACTTGCTATGTTTTGCACATGTTACACTCCCTCCTCATCCCCGAAGACATGAATATAAGCATCAACATAAAGATAATTTTGTACTTAAAGTTTGTGTAGGGAGCTACAACGTTCTTCAATTTGTCACACTACTTTATAAACTAAAGTATTATCTATTTGTTTTTTATTTGGTTTAGGTGATAACTGTGAGACAAATTTTAATGGATGTTACATTGGTTCTTGTCCAGTTGGGTCCAAATGCATCGATTTGACCCCAGAGGAACAATTGAATACAGGTGTAGAGTATAGATGTGAGAATTGTCCCGCAGGCTATACGTTTAATGACAACAAAACTAAGTGTTTAGGTAAGAAAAAGTTTAACAAATTGTTTTTGCTTTGTAGTGGCGATACCGCTAGGGTAGCTCAGTTTGTAGACATGTGTGGCACGTTGAAGACCTTTCCATGCACATTGCCCTGAGCACATTGCAAAATTTCTGCCACTTCATCCATAGCTGGTGATGTCTCAATATAAGTGAAATATCTTGACTGGGACATATAACCCCATTCAGTCAATCTTGGCCAAGTCATGGTGTTCTATAAACTGAAGGGATCTTTAAGCCTTGTAGCCGTGGTGATAAAAAGCTTGTTTTTCACTTGGAAGAGCCATATTAGATCCTCAGCTGGGGCAGTAAGTGGAATTCAGACCTTAACAGTGAAAAGCTCTGTGATCTGTTAGACCTCTCAGTTATTGATGTCCTCTTATATAGCTCTGGAGGTCTGCTTTATAGCTTCACTTCTCTAATATTGCTTTCATTTCTTTCAGTACTTTGATTTCTATTAACAGATATTGATGAGTGTACAGTCCTAACAAAGCCACGTGATCAGACATGTATTAACACTGTACTTTGATTTCTATTAACAGATATTGATGAGTGTACAGTCCTAACAAATCCATGTGATCAGACCTGTATTAACACTGTACTTTGATTTCTATTAACAGATATTGATGAGTGTACAGTCCTAACAAAACCATGTGATCAGACATGTATTAACACTGTACTTTGATTTAACAGATATTGATGAGTGTACAGTCCTAACAAAGCCATGTGATCAGACCTGTATTAACACTGTACTTTGATTTCTATTAACAGATATTTGAGTGTACAGTCCTAACAAAGCCATGTGATCAGACCTGTATTAACACTGTACTTTGATTTAACAGATATTGATGAGTGTACAGTCCTAACAAAGCCATGTGATCAGACCTGTATTAACACTGTACTTTGATTTCTATTAACAGATATTGATGAGTGTACAGTGCTAACAAAGCCATGTGATCAGACCTGTATTAACACTGTACTTTGATTTCTATTAACAGATATTGATGAGTGTACAGTCCTAACAAAGCCATGTGATCAGACCTGTATTAACACTGTACTTTGATTTCTATTAACAGATATTGATGAGTGTACAGTCCTAACAAAGCCATGTGATCAGACCTGTATTAACACTGTACTTTGATTTAACAGATATTGATGAGTGTACAGTCCTAACAAAGCCATGTGATCAGACCTGTATTAACACTGTACTTTGATTTCTATTAACAGATATTGATGAGTGTACAGTGCTAACAAAGCCATGTGATCAGCTGTATTAACACTGTACTTTGATTTCTATTAACAGATATTGATGAGTGTACAGTCCTAACAAAGCCATGTGATCAGACCTGTATTAACACTGTACTTTGATTTCTATTAACAGATATTGATGAGTGTACAGTCCTAACAAAGCCATGTGATCAGACCTGTATTAACACTGTACTTTGATTTCTATTAACAGATATTGATGAGTGTACAGTCCTAACAAAACCATGTGATCAGACATGTATTAACACTGTACTTTGATTTAACAGATATTGATGAGTGTACAGTCCTAACAAAGCCATGTGATCAGACCTGTATTAACACTGTACTTTGATTTAACAGATATTGATGAGTGTACAGTCCTAACAAAGCCATGTGATCAGACCTGTATTAACACTGTACTTTGATTTAACAGATATTGATGAGTGTACAGTCCTAACAAAGCCATGTGATCAGACCTGTATTAACACTGTACTTGATTTCTATTAACAGATATTGATGAGTGTACAGTGCTAACAAAGCCATGTGATCAGACCTGTATTAACACTGTACTTTGATTTCTATTAACAGATATTGATGAGTGTACAGTCCTAACAAAGCCATGTGATCAGACCTGTATTAACACTGTACTTTGATTTCTATTAACAGATATTGATGAGTGTACAGTCCTAACAAAGCCATGTGATCAGACCTGTATTAACACTGTACTTTGATTTCTATTAACAGATATTGATGAGTGTACAGTCCTAACAAAGCCATGTGATCAGACCTGTATTAACACTGTACTTTGATTTAACAGATATTGATGAGTGTACAGTCCTAACAAAGCCATGTGATCAGACCTGTATTAACACTGTACTTTGATTTCTATTAACAGATATTGATGAGTGTACAGTCCTAACAAAGCCATGTGATCAGACCTGTATTAACACTGTACTTTGATTTCTATTAACAGATATTGATGAGTGTACAGTCCTAACAAAGCCATGTGATCAGACATGTATTAACACTGTACTTTGATTTCTATTAACAGATATTGATGAGTGTACAGTCCTAACAAAGCCATGTGATCAGACCTGTATTAACACTGTACTTTGATTTCTATTAACAGATATTGATGAGTGTACAGTCCTAACAAAGCCATGTGATCAGACCTGTATTAACACTGTACTTTGATTTCTATTAACAGATATTGATGAGTGTACAGTCCTAACAAAGCCATGTGATCAGACCTGTATTAACACTGTACTTTGATTTCTATTAACAGATATTGATGAGTGTACAGTCCTAACAAAGCCATGTGATCAGACATGTATTAACACTGTACTTTGATTTCTATTAACAGATATTGATGAGTGTACAGTCCTAACAAAGCCATGTGATCAGACCTGTATTAACACTGTACTTTGATTTCTATTAACAGATATTGATGAGTGTACAGTCCTAACAAAGCCATGTGATCAGACATGTATTAACACTGTACTTTGATTTCTATTAACAGATATTGATGAGTGTACAGTCCTAACAAAGCCATGTGATCAGACCTGTATTAACACTGTACTTTGATTTAACAGATATTGATGAGTGTACAGTCCTAACAAAGCCATGTGATCAGACCTGTATTAACACTGTACTTTGATTTCTATTAACAGATATTGATGAGTGTACAGTCCTAACAAAGCCATGTGATCAGACCTGTATTAACACTGTACTTTGATTTCTATTAACATATATTGATGAGTGTACAGTGCTAACAAAGCCATGTGATCAGACCTGTATTAACACTGTACTTTGATTTCTATTAACAGATATTGATGAGTGTACAGTCCTAACAAAGCCATGTGATCAGACCTGTATTAACACTGTACTTTGATTTCTATTAACAGATATTGATGAGTGTACAGTCCTAACAAAGCCATGTGATCAGACATGTATTAACACTGTACTTTGATTTCTATTAACAGATATTGATGAGTGTACAGTCCTAACAAAGCCATGTGATCAGACATGTATTAACACTGTACTTTGATTTCTATTAACAGATATTGATGAGTGTACAGTCCTAACAAAGCCATGTGATCAGACCTGTATTAACACTGTACTTTGATTTCTATTAACATATATTGACGAGTGTACAGTGCTAACAAAGCCATGTGATCAGACCTGTATTAACACTGTACTTTGATTTCTATTAACAGATATTGATGAGTGTACAGTCCTAACAAAGCCATGTGATCAGACCTGTATTAACACTGTACTTTGATTTCTATTAACAGATATTGATGAGTGTACAGTCCTAACAAAGCCATGTGATCAGACCTGTATTAACACTGTACTTTGATTTCTATTAACAGATATTGATGAGTGTACAGTCCTAACAAAGCCATGTGATCAGACCTGTATTAACACTGTACTTTGATTTCTATTAACAGATATTGATGAATGTACAGTCCTAACAAAGCCATGTGATCAGACATGTATTAACACTGTACTTTGATTTAACAGATATTGATGAGTGTACAGTCCTAACAAAGCCATGTGATCAGACATGTATTAACACTGTACTTTGATTTCTATTAACATATATTGACGAGTGTACAGTCCTAACAAAGCCATGTGATCAGACATGTATTAACACTGTACTTTGATTTCTATTAACAGATATTGATGAGTGTACAGTCCTAACAAAGCCATGTGATCAGACCTGTATTAACACTGTACTTTGATTTCTATTAACAGATATTGATGAGTGTACAGTCCTAACAAAGCCATGTGATCAGACCTGTATTAACACTGTACTTTGATTTCTATTAACAGATATTGATGAGTGTACAGTCCTAACAAAGCCATGTGATCAGACCTGTATTAACACTGTACTTTGATTTCTATTAACAGATATTGATGAGTGTTCAGTCCTAACAAAGCCATGTGATCAGACATGTATTAACACTGTACTTTGATTTAACAGATATTGATGAGTGTACAGTCCTAACAAAGCCATGTGATCAGACATGTATTAACACTGTACTTTGATTTCTATTAACAGATATTGATGAGTGTACAGTCCTAACAAAGCCATGTGATCAGACCTGTATTAACACTGTACTTTGATTTCTATTAACAGATATTGATGAGTGTTCAGTCCTAACAAAGCCATGTGATCAGACATGTATTAACACTGTACTTTGATTTAACAGATATTGATGAGTGTACAGTCCTAACAAAGCCATGTGATCAGACATGTATTAACACTGTACTTTGATTTCTATTAACATATATTGACGAGTGTACAGTCCTAACAAAGCCATGTGATCAGACATGTATTAACACTGTACTTTGATTTCTATTAACAGATATTGATGAGTGTACAGTCCTAACAAAGCCATGTGATCAGACCTGTATTAACACTGTACTTTGATTTCTATTAACAGATATTGATGAGTGTTCAGTCCTAACAAAGCCATGTGATCAGACCTGTATTAACACTGTACTTTGATTTCTATTAACAGATATTGATGAGTGTACAGTCCTAACAAAGCCATGTGATCAGACCTGTATTAACACTGTACTTTGATTTAACAGATATTGATGAGTGTACAGTCCTAACAAATCCATGTGATCAGACCTGTATTAACACTGTACTTTGATTTCTATTAACAGATATTGATGAGTGTACAGTCCTAACAAAGCCATGTGATCAGACATGTATTAACACTGTACTTTGATTTCTATTAACAGATATTGATGAGTGTACAGTCCTAACAAAGCCATGTGATCAGACCTGTATTAACACTGTACTTTGATTTCTATTAACAGATATTGATGAGTGTACAGTGCTAACAAAGCCATGTGATCAGACATGTATTAACACTGTACTTTGATTTCTATTAACAGATATTGATGAGTGTACAGTCCTAACAAAGCCATGTGATCAGACCTGTATTAACACTGTACTTTGATTTAACAGATATTGATGAGTGTACAGTCCTAACAAATCCATGTGATCAGACCTGTATTAACACTGTACTTTGATTTCTATTAACAGATATTGATGAGTGTACAGTCCTAACAAAGCCATGTGATCAGACCTGTATTAACACTGTACTTTGATTTCTATTAACAGATATGATGAGTGTACAGTCCTAACAAGCCATGTGATCAGACATGTATTAACACTGTACTTTGATTTCTATTAACAGATATTGATGAGTGTACAGTCCTAACAAAGCCATGTGATCAGACCTGTATTAACACTGTACTTTGATTTAACAGATATTGATGAGTGTACAGTCCTAACAAATCCATGTGATCAGACCTGTATTAACACTGTACTTTGATTTCTATTAACAGATATTGATGAGTGTACAGTCCTAACAAAGCCATGTGATCAGACCTGTATTAACACTGTACTTTGATTTCTATTAACAGATATTGATGAGTGTACAGTCCTAACAAAGCCATGTGATCAGACCTGTATTAACACTGTACTTTGATTTCTATTAACATATATTGACGAGTGTACAGTCCTAACAAAGCCATGTGATCAGACCTGTATTAACACTGTACTTTGATTTAACAGATATTGATGAGTGTACAGTCCTAACAAAGCATGTGATCAGACCTGTATTAACACTGTACTTTGATTTCTATTAACAGATATTGATGAGTGTACAGTGCTAACAAAGCCATGTGATCAGACATGTATTAACACTGTACTTTGATTTCTATTAACAGATATTGATGAGTGTACAGTCCTAACAAAGCCATGTGATCAGACCTGTATTAACACTGTACTTTGATTTCTATTAACAGATATTGATGAGTGTACAGTCCTAACAAAGCCATGTGATCAGACCTGTATTAACACTGTACTTTGATTTCTATTAACATATATTGACGAGTGTACAGTCCTAACAAAGCCATGTGATCAGACCTGTATTAACACTGTACTTTGATTTAACAGATATTGATGAGTGTACAGTCCTAACAAAGCCATGTGATCAGACCTGTATTAACACTGTACTTTGATTTCTATTAACATATATTGACGAGTGTACAGTGCTAACAAAGCCATGTGATCAGACATGTATTAACACTGTACTTTGATTTCTATTAACAGATATTGATGAGTGTACAGTCCTAACAAAGCCATGTGATCAGACCTGTATTAACACTGTACTTTGATTTCTATTAACAGATATTGATGAGTGTACAGTCCTAACAAATCCATGTGATCAGACATGTATTAACACTGTACTTTGATTTCTATTAACAGATATGATGAGTGTACAGTCCTAACAAAGCCATGTGATCAGACCTGTATTAACACTGTACTTTGATTTCTATTAACAGATATTGATGAGTGTACAGTCCTAACAAAGCCATGTGATCAGACATGTATTAACACTGTACTTTGATTTCTATTAACAGATATTGATGAATGTACAGTCCTAACAAAGCATGTGATCAGACCTGTATTAACACTGTACTTTGATTTCTATTAACAGATATTGATGAGTGTACAGTCCTAACAAAGCCATGTGATCAGACCTGTATTAACACTGTACTTTGATTTCTATTAACAGATATTGATGAGTGTACAGTCCTAACAAAGCCATGTGATCAGACCTGTATTAACACTGTACTTGATTTCTATTAACAGATATTGATGAGTGTACAGTCCTAACAAAGCCATGTGATCAGACCTGTATTAACACTGTACTTTGATTTCTATTAACAGATATTGATGAATGTACAGTCCTAACAAAGCCATGTGATCAGACCTGTATTAACACTGTACTTTGATTTCTATTAACAGATATTGATGAGTGTACAGTCCTAACAAAGCCATGTGATCAGACATGTATTAACACTGTACTTTGATTTCTATTAACAGATATTGATGAGTGTACAGTCCTAACAAAGCCATGTGATCAGACCTGTATTTACACTGTACTTTGATTTCTATTAACATATATTGACGAGTGTACAGTCCTAACAAAGCCATGTGATCAGACCTGTATTAACACTGTACTTTGATTTCTATTAACATATATTGACGAGTGTACAGTCCTAACAAAGCCATGTGATCAGACATGTATTAACACTGTACTTTGATTTCTATTAACAGATATTGATGAGTGTACAGTCCTAACAAAGCCATGTGATCAGACCTGTATTAACACTGTACTTTGATTTCTATTAACAGATATTGATGAGTGTACAGTCCTAACAAAGCCATGTGATCAGACATGTATTAACACTGTACTTTGATTTCTATTAACAGATATTGATGAGTGTACAGTCCTAACAAAGCCATGTGATCAGACCTGTATTAACACTGTACTTTGATTTAACAGATATTGATGAGTGTACAGTCCTAACAAATCCATGTGATCAGACCTGTATTAACACTGTACTTTGATTTCTATTAACAGATATTGATGAGTGTACAGTCCTAACAAAGCCATGTGATCAGACCTGTATTAACACTGTACTTTGATTTAACAGATATTGATGAGTGTACAGTCGTAACAAATCCATGTGATCAGACCTGTATTAACACTGTACTTTGATTTCTATTAACAGATATTGATGAGTGTACAGTCCTAACAAAGCCATGTGATCAGACCTGTATTAACACTGTACTTTGATTTCTATTAACATATATTGACGAGTGTACAGTCCTAACAAAGCCATGTGTTCAGACATGTATTAACACTGTACTTTGATTTCTATTAACAGATATTGATGAGTGTACAGTCCTAACAAAGCCATGTGATCAGACCTGTATTAACACTGTACTTTGATTTCTATTAACAGATATTGATGAGTGTACAGTCCTAACAAAGCCATGTGATCAGACCTGTATTAACACTGTACTTTGATTTCTATTAACAGATATTGACGAGTGTACAGTCCTAACAAAGCCATGTGATCAGACCTGTATTAACACTGTACTTTGATTTCTATTAACAGATATTGATGAGTGTACAGTCCTAACAAAGCCATGTGATCAGACCTGTATTAACACTGTACTTTGATTTCTATTAACAGATATTGATGAGTGTACAGTCCTAACAAAGCCATGTGATCAGACATGTATTAACACTGTACTTTGATTTCTATTAACAGATATTGATGAGTGTACAGTCCTAACAAAGCCATGTGATCAGACTGTATTAACACTGTACTTTGATTTCTATTAACAGATATTGATGAGTGTACAGTCCTAACAAAGCCATGTGATCAGACCTGTATTAACACTGTACTTTGATTTAACAGATATTGATGAGTGTACAGTCCTAACAAAGCCATGTGATCAGACCTGTATTAACACTGTACTTTGATTTCTATTAACAGATATTGATGAGTGTACAGTCCTAACAAAGCCATGTGATCAGACCTGTATTAACACTGTACTTTGATTTCTATTAACAGATATTGATGAGTGTACAGTCCTAACAAAGCCATGTGATCAGACCTGTATTAACACTGTACTTTGATTTCTATTAACAGATATTGATGAGTGTACAGTCCTAACAAAGCCATGTGATCAGACCTGTATTAACACTGTACTTTGATTTAACAGATATTGATGAGTGTACAGTCCTAACAAAGCCATGTGATCAGACCTGTATTAACACTGTACTTTGATTTCTATTAACAGATATTGATGAGTGTACAGTCCTAACAAAGCCATGTGATCAGACCTGTATTAACACTGTACTTTGATTTCTATTAACAGATATTGATGAGTGTACAGTCCTAACAAATCCATGTGATCAGACATGTATTAACACTGTACTTTGATTCTATTAACAGATATTGATGAGTGTACAGTCCTAACAAAGCCATGTGATCAGACCTGTATTAACACTGTACTTTGATTTCTATTAACAGATATTGATGAGTGTACAGTCCTAACAAAGCCATGTGATCAGACCTGTATTAACACTGTACTTTGATTTCTATTAACAGATATTGATGAGTGTACAGTGCTAACAAAGCCATGTGATCAGACCTGTATTAACACTGTACTTTGATTTCTATTAACAGATATTGATGAGTGTACAGTCCTAACAAAGCCATGTGATCAGACCTGTATTAACACTGTACTTTGATTTCTATTAACAGATATTGATGAGTGTACAGTCCTAACAAAGCCATGTGATCAGACCTGTATTAACACTGTACTTTGATTTCTATTAACAGATATTGATGAGTGTACAGTCCTAACAAAGCCATGTGATCAGACCTGTATTAACACTGTACTTTGATTTCTATTAACAGATATTGATGAGTGTACAGTCCTAACAAAGCCATGTGATCAGACCTGTATTAACACTGTACTTTGATTTAACAGATATTGATGAGTGTACAGTCCTAACAAAGCCATGTGATCAGACCTGTATTAACACTGTACTTTGATTTCTATTAACAGATATTGATGAGTGTACAGTCCTAACAAAGCCATGTGATCAGACATGTATTAACACTGTACTTTGATTTAACAGATATTGATGAGTGTACAGTCCTAACAAAGCCATGTGATCAGACCTGTATTAACACTGTACTTTGATTTCTATTAACAGATATTGATGAGTGTACAGTGCTAACAAAGCCATGTGATCAGACCTGTATTAACACTGTACTTTGATTTCTATTAACAGATATTGATGAGTGTACAGTCCTAACAAAGCCATGTGATCAGACCTGTATTAACACTGTACTTTGATTTCTATTAACAGATATTGATGAGTGTACAGTCCTAACAAAGCCATGTGATCAGACCTGTATTAACACTGTACTTTGATTTCTATTAACAGATATTGATGAGTGTACAGTCCTAACAAAGCCATGTGATCGACCTGTATTAACACTGTACTTTGATTTCTATTAACAGATATTGATGAGTGTACAGTCCTAACAAAGCCATGTGATCAGACCTGTATTAACACTGTACTTTGATTTCTATTAACAGATATTGATGAGTGTACAGTCCTAACAAAGCCATGTGATCAGACCTGTATTAACACTGTACTTTGATTTCTATTAACAGATATTGATGAGTGTACAGTCCTAACAAATCCATGTGATCAGACCTGTATTAACACTGTACTTTGATTTAACAGATATTGATGAGTGTACAGTCCTAACAAAGCCATGTGATCAGACCTGTATTAACACTGTACTTTGATTTAACAGATATTGATGAGTGTACAGTCCTAACAAAGCCATGTGATCAGACCTGTATTAACACTGTACTTTGATTTCTATTAACAGATATTGATGAGTGTACAGTCCTAACAAAGCCATGTGATCAGACCTGTATTAACACTGTACTTTGATTTAACAGATATTGATGAGTGTACAGTCCTAACAAAGCCATGTGATCAGACCTGTATTAACACTGTACTTTGATTTCTATTAACAGATATTGATGAGTGTACAGTCCTAACAAAGCCATGTGATCAGACATGTATTAACACTGTACTTTGATTTCTATTAACAGATATTGACGAGTGTACAGTCCTAACAAAGCCATGTGATCAGACCTGTATTAACACTGTACTTTGATTTCTATTAACAGATATTGATGAGTGTACAGTCCTAACAAAGCCATGTGATCAGACCTGTATTAACACTGTACTTTGATTTCTATTAACAGATATTGATGAGTGTACAGTCCTAACAAAGCCATGTGATCAGACCTGTATTAACACTGTACTTTGATTTCTATTAACAGATATTGATGAGTGTACAGTCCTAACAAAGCCATGTGATCAGACCTGTATTAACACTGTACTTTGATTTAACAGATATTGATGAGTGTACAGTCCTAACAAAGCCATGTGATCAGACCTGTATTAACACTGTACTTTGATTTCTATTAACAGATATTGATGAGTGTACAGTCCTAACAAAGCCATGTGATCAGACCTGTATTAACACTGTACTTTGATTTCTATTAACAGATATTGATGAGTGTACAGTCCTAACAAAGCCATGTGATCAGACATGTATTAACACTGTACTTTGATTTCTATTAACAGATATTGATGAGTGTACAGTCCTAACAAAGCCATGTGATCAGACCTGTATTAACACTGTACTTTGATTTCTATTAACAGATATTGATGAGTGTACAGTCCTAACAAAGCCATGTGATCAGACATGTATTAACACTGTACTTTGATTTCTATTAACAGATTTTGATGAGGTACAGTCCTAACAAAGCCATGTGATCAGACCTGTATTAACACTGTACTTTGATTTCTATTAACAGATATTGATGAGTGTACAGTCCTAACAAAGCCATGTGATCAGACATGTATTAACACTGTACTTTGATTTCTATTAACAGATATTGATGAGTGTACAGTCCTAACAAAGCCATGTGATCAGACCTGTATAACACTGTACTTGATTTCTATTAAACAGATATTGATGAGGACAGTCCTAACAAATCCATGTGATCAGACCTGTATTAACACTGTACTTGATTTCTATTAAACAGATATTGATGAGTGTACAGTCCTAACAAATCCATGTGATCAGACCTGTATTAACACTGTACTTTGATTTCATTAACAGATATTGATGAGTGTACAGTCCTAACAAAGCCATGTGATCAGACCTGTATTAACACTGTACTTTGATTTCTATTAACAGATATTGATGAGTGAACAGTCCTAACAAAGCATGTGATCAGACCTGTATTAACACTGTTACTTTGATTTCTATTAACAGATATTGATGAGTGTACAGTCCTAACAAAGCCATGTGATCAGACTGTATTAACACTGTATTGATTTCTGTTAACAGATATTGATGAATGTACAGTCCTAACAAGCCATGTGATCAGACCTGTATTAACACTGTACTTTGATTTAACAGATATTGATGAGTGTACAGTCCTAACAAATCCATGTGATCAGACCTGTATTAACACTGTACTTTGATTTCTATTAACAGATATTGATGAGTGTACAGTCCTAACAAATCCATGTGATCAGACCTGTATTAACACTGTACTTTGATTTCTATTAACAGATATTGATGAGTGTACAGTCCTAACAAATCCATGTGATCAGACCTGTATTAACACTGTACTTTGATTTCTATTACAGATATTGATGAGTGTACAGTCCTAACAAAGCCATGTGATCAGACCTGTATTAACACTGTACTTTGATTTCTATTAACAGATATTGATGAGTGTACAGTCCTAACAAAGCCACGTGATCAGACCTGTATTAACACTGTACTTTGATTTCTATTACAGATATTGATGAGTGTACAGTCCTAACAAAGCCATGTGATCAGACCTGTATTAACACTGTACTTTGATTTCTATTAACAGATATTGATGAGTGTACAGTCCTAACAAAGCCATGTGATCAGACCTGTATTAACACTGTACTTTGATTTCTATTAACAGATATTGATGAGTGTACAGTCCTAACAAAGCCATGTGATCAGACATGTATTAACACTGTACTTTGATTTCTATTAACAGATATTGATGAGTGTACAGTCCTAACAAAGCCATGTGATCAGACCTGTATTAACACTGTACTTTGATTTCTATTAACAGATATTGATGAGTGTACAGTCCTAACAAAGCCATGTGATCAGACATGTATTAACACTGTACTTTGATTTCTATTAACAGATATTGATGAGTGTACAGTCCTAACAAAGCCATGTGATCAGACCTGTATTAACACTGTACTTTGATTTCTATTAACAGATATTGATGAGTGTACAGTCCTAACAAAGCCATGTGATCAGACCTGTATTAACACTGTACTTTGATTTCTATTAACAGATATTGATGAATGTACAGTCCTAACAAAGCCATGTGATCAGACCTGTATTAACACTGTACTTTGATTTCTATTAACAGATATTGATGAGTGTACAGTCCTAACAAAGCCATGTGATCAGACCTGTATTAACACTGTACTTTGATTTCTATTAACAGATATTGATGAGTGTACAGTCCTAACAAAGCCATGTGATCAGACCTGTATTAACACTGTACTTTGATTTCTATTAACAGATATTGATGAGTGTACAGTCCTAACAAAGCCATGTGATCAGACCTGTATTAACACTGTACTTTGATTTCTATTAACAGATATTGACGAGTGTACAGTCCTAACAAAGCCATGTGATCAGACATGTATTAACACTGTACTTTGATTTCTATTAACAGATATTGATGAGTGTACAGTCCTAACAAAGCCATGTGATCAGACCTGTATTAACACTGTAGGAAGCTACAAGTGTTCCTGTGAGGATGGTTACAGAGTACTGGGAACTCAATGTATAGGTAACATTCTGATAATGTGTCACAGAGCTCATTTAGTATATTTTTAATATCAATGTTAAAACAAGTTTTGATTTTATAAGCAAAAGAAAATATGAAATAAAATATAAATATAAAATATTATATATATTATAGTCAGGGGGCAGATCTCAAAAAGTAGCCTCTTTATTGACCCCCTAAACTTTTTTGTTAAAAGCAGGAAACATGGTGGATCTTATTGTCCTATATGTACTTAGTCACGCTAGGTATGTTTCCACCTTGACTTTTTCCGTTTAATGAAAATATGGCTGCCAATTCAAGATGGCCACTAAAAGATAATTTAAGTATAAAAATTCAATATCAAATCAACCACTTAACCATTTAAGTTGAAGTTTTGTATTTCATCAATTAAATATTTATACTAATTTTCTGTGTAAAATTATTGGTTGTAAAATTCAATATGGCCGCCATTATTTAGATGGCCGACATTTAATCATTGTGCTGCATTTTAAATCAAATACAACAAGAATGTCATTATTTTATGAGATAAAACCAATGTATTGTATTTAATATATATGTACTTAGTTAGGCTAAGTATGTTTCCATCTTGACTTTTTCCGTTTAATGAAAATATGGCTGCCAAATCCAAGATGGCCACCAAAAAAGATAATTTTAAAATGAAAATTCAATAACAATTAAATCAACCGCTTAACCTTTTGAGATGAAATTTGATATTTGATCAATTAAATCTTTATATTAATTTTTCATGAACAAACTGTCGTTGTAACATTCAATATGGCCGCCATTCCTTAAGATAGCCGACTTATAATCACCGCGCTGCATTGTTTTAATACAATAAACCAACATATTGAATTTGTTAGTATATATACTAGTTAACTGACTCCTTCAAAGGCTTTTTACACCGACATGATTCACATCCACAAACAACAGTACAGTAGAATGTGTTTTTCACAATAAAAAACATCATAAAGATTCAACAATTCCACATTCATAAATATTGTAGGTCAGTTTTCCAACTGCTCACAAGAGTTAATGGTAGTTTTTACTAGGAAATAAACACAGATTCCAAACCATTTCCTGATAATTAATGTGTTTAACTTGCATTGTCGGAACACATCTTGTAACGTGGCAATGACGGAACAAATGACAGTGAAGTTCATGAAGGTTTTTGTCGAGGGGTTGGTAGTTTGAAATAGATCACAAACAAAGGAATCTACAATTAATAACAACATTGCCTACTTTATCGTATATTCATAAGCTTTCAGTTCAGAGTTTTCAAGCTCTGTGGTTAGTTTGAACACTTCCCATCTATCCATCTCACTCTGAATAAGCAACAAGTCTTGAGTCGGCGTATCTACAGTTTGCACAAAGACCTGATGTATCTTGCCCTGAACTCGAGAATGTAGTATTTGGATCCGCAACCCTCCAATAACCACTGACTCCTTGTCAAGTACTTCCTTGCTCACTTATTTGATATAAAACTAATCAGATAAGCCTTATTCTCCCCCATATTTATACAATTGTTCAAATTCTCAGGCAACATGGAATTCCATCTCTCTACGGTGCTAACTGCTAACAAATGAATTGTTGATAAAGGGATAGCGCAAGCCTGGGCTTATTAAGGCCCTCATAAAGTTTTATGGCTGTCATCACAATATAGTATGGTGACTCTGCATCCGAAAATACCATGGATATGTGGCGTCCCAAAGTTCCATGTTCCCTTCTTTCTAAAAAGTGTGGGGTGCTCAATTACCCTTCCAGGTCACTTGTTCTCACTTCGCTGGTGGATGTTCCTGTGTTAAACTTCATTTGAAAGTTTTAAGATTTTTACTTTGCTTCATAATTGTGATTTTGACATGGATTGGTATGTTTGTTTTGAATTTATTCTTTTCGTCTGGTTCAAGCCTTTATAAAAGCAAACAATCTAATCTAACTCTATCTTCTAAAACGATACTTTGTGGTTGCTGCGAGACAATCTTCAAAATGCATATTGTGGTTTTCCAATGCTGTTTACCAATGTCGTACCATATATTATCGTACAGGTCTTTATATTTTCGGTAGTGTTATGGAGATTCAAAAATCAACAACAATTGCTAAATAATGATATTATCATTGTGCCAGTGAAAGCAGGAAGAGGTAACGGTGATACTGATATACTGGACAAAGAGACGTAAGTGTAGTCTACGTAACATCATCAGGTAGTTTACGGCCAATCATCAAACATCTGATGTAGCCACAGGTTGATGATGTCATCCAGAAATGTTCAGAAAAAGGTATAAAGATTTGTACCATAATAGAGAGTATGACATTGGTTAACAGCATTCGGAAAACAAACCTTTGACAACTTTGTAGATTTGCAGATAGAACAAAATGTCATTTCAGGAATAGTGACAGAGTAGATGTTTTGTTTGATTGATATTTTGAGCATTCTATAAAGTCTGACAAGAAAAAAATAAATCAAAAACACAACAATCCATCCACAAATCACAATCATAGAGCATTAAAATCAGTTAGAACTGGTGAGATTAATTCGATTTAAAGAATAATACATGTACTGCAGAATAGAGATGGAAAGTTGAAAAATGGAATAATTCAATATACGTACATATGGACGAAATAAAGAATGAACCTGATTCTTTTAGTTTTATATCAAATCAGATAAACAAAAACGGTATGTGGCAAGCAGTTAATGGTTCAGTTAGGGTTTTTTGGATGCGAATACTACATTCTCGAGTACTGGCCGGGGTAAATCAGGTCTTTGAGCAAATCATAAAGAGGCAGACATAAGAATTGTTCTTTGTGCCAAAGAAGCCAAAGAAACAGATAATAGTCAGACACTCATCCTTTGTAGCCATGCAGATGTTTTTGTTATGGTCTTGGTTTTTGTTTTTCAATTAATATTTTGGAAATAAAAGATTGTTATTCAATCCTATATTTATAGCTGTTGAATTGTTGAACCGGGGAAATATGTTATATTCTGATCATACTTATATAATAAATATAAGGGATATACGTATAGAATATATTGCTGCAAGGTGCTTGTGGATGTTAATCATGTTGCTGTTGGACCTCTTTGAATGTTTGAATAAGCCAGAGGACTATTTGTTTTTTATTGCAGACATCAAAAGTCATAGCTATTAAATTAATTCAAATGATATTTATTGAAAACTTGAAAAATGTTTCGGCTTCGTTATTTAAATTATTTAATTTACATAAAATAAGTTTAAAGAGCAGTACTGATAATATTTTCACATAATATGTAACATACACACATTAGTTTTATGTCATAAAATAATGACATACTTTGTTGTATTTAATTTAAAATGCAGCGCGATGATTACAAGTCGGCCATCTTAAAAATAACGGCCATATTGAATTTTACAACCAATATTTATTCATGAAAAATTAGTACAAATATTTAATTGATCAAATACCAAATTTCAACTCAAAAGGTTAAGTGATTGATTTGATATTGAATTTTTATACTTAAATTATCTTTTTGGGTAGCCATCTTGGATTTGGCAGCCATGTTTTCATTAAACAGAAAAAAGTCAAGATGGAAAAAAACCTAGCTTAAGTTAGTACATATATATTAAATACAATACATTGGTTTTATGTCATAAAATAATGTCATCCTTTGTCGTATTTGATTTAAAATGCAGTGCGATGATTATAAGTCGGCCATCTTAAAAATGACGGCCATATTGAATTTTACAACAAATATTTATTCATGGAAAATTAGTATAAATATTTAATTGATAAAATACCAAATTTCAACTAAAAAGGTTTAGTGGTTGATTTGATATTGAATTTTTATACTTAAATTATCTTTTTTGGCGGCCATCTTGGATTGGCAGCCATATTTTCATTAAACGGAAAAAGTCAAGGTGGAAACATACCTAGCGTGACTAAGTACATATAGAGCAATAAGATCCACCATGTTTCCTGCTTTTAACAAAAAAGTTTAGGGGGTGTCACATTTTTGGGATCTGCCCCCTGACTATTAAATAATATGAAATTCTGATAAATATTTCTTGGTATTAACAAATTATCCAAAAACATTACAATATTTAGATAAGAATTTAGTCTTTTCGACACTTATTTCCAGGCGTACATTAATTTCAATTTACCTGGGATAAGAAGCATTAGGATTAATTATATCACCTTACATACTGATTATTTGCTTTTACTCATTCTTAGTATTTAGTAGACATTTCAAGTGGACTTTGATGTCCCCATTTTTAGGAAGGATTAATTATTATAAGAACTGAAATGTTTGGTTATATAATAAGTATTTTCTACATGTGGTTATGTCTTCAAAAAAAGATTAACAACAGATTATAACCTGATCTAACCAATCAGATTTATTGTTACAAAACTTTGTGTTATATGGTATAAATATGTATGTAATTTAGAGAGATAGAGGAGAAGAGAGTTGGACTTGGGACAACTGACTCTGTGGAAGGAGAATTTGACATTTAATAAACCATGTAAATAGAAGTTTACTGTTTTTGTCGTTCGTCTCTGCCAAAAGGCAGAGTCCACAAGTCGGTATAGTGTAACACGCCTCGCCCAGGCTCTGGGTGCACTCTCAACCCCGGCGCCACCAAGGACGGCCACCCATGAGTGCTCCTGGACCCACAGCATCCCAACCTAGAGGGTGTTAAATGTATAAAAAATGAACTCCAAAGTAATATCCTAGTGGGTTTTTGTCAGCAAAAGTTAAAACAAAAATAAAGGAGTCCTCATTCCCTCTCAACAACTCTAAGCTTCATAAATACCAGTACATAAAGTATAATTTATTTTTTCAATAGCTTTTGAAGATAATGTAAATTCCTGTTCCCTGTATGCTTTTAAAATTTAGGCATCAAGCATGAAGATAAGTTCTGATTAATTATATCAGGAAGCAGTTTATAGATTTAAGTTCAACATATCAAGGTTCAACATCAATTTAAAATCAAAACACTACCTGAGGTCAGTATGTCATAGGTCAAGGACATACCTCAATCAAACCCTGCCTGAGGTCAGTATGTCATAGGTCAAGATCATACACCAATCAAACCCTACCTGAGGTCAGTATGTCATAGGTCAAGGACATACCTCAATCAAACACTACCTGAGGTCAGTATGTCATAGGTCAAGGACATACCTCAATCAAACCCTACCTGAGGTCAGTATGTCATAGGTCAAGGTCACACACCAATCAAACCCTACCTGAGGTCAGTATGTCATAGGTCAAGGTCATACACCAATCAAACCCTACCTGAGGTCAGTATGTCATAGGTCAATTATATACATAAAATCCAAGGTCAATACTTATACATAAAGTCCTATCAAAGATCATATATTTCATGGTCATACATCAAGTAGAAGCCCTTTAGAGGTCATTATCATGAGTCAAGGTCATACAACACATCAAAGAGAGGTCAATTATGTCAAAGTTCAAGGTCATACATCAAAGTTCTACAAAAATTATTGGTGATTTGATTTTATTTTCAGTCGGACATAGCTATGTTTATATTGAAAAACTGGTGATTGTAAACAAATCGGTAAAACGATATCTGCTTATAACTATCTGTTACTATGGTTACAAATTTTATTAATTTTGTAGATATAGAGGAGTGTATAGAGATGACACACGACTGTGAACAAATTTGTATAAATACACCAGGTTCCTATAATTGTAGCTGTTACCATGGTTACCAGTTAAAAAATGATACAAAAACATGTCAACAAGGTATTTTTATACAGCCATTGTTCTTCGCCTATATGTAATGCAATAACATTGTTACCTTTTATTTTGTTTTATATTTATTATTGAAGCCCATGAGGTTTTTTTGAGCTTTTGCCATCACTTGGCATCCGTCGTCGTCGTCTGTCGTCCGTCCACCGTTAAAGATCAACTCCTCAGAAACCGCTGGGCCATTTGCAAACAAACTTTGTCACAACAGTCCTTGGGTCGTCTACTTTAAAAATTGTGTCCGACATGTCCGCACCTAATCCAAGATGGCCGCCAGCGGGGACCATAGATTAACATTGGACCCTATGGGAAAATATGTTCAAAGATATTTTTCTCTGAAACTACTGAGCCAATTGGAACCAAACTTGGTCACAGTAGTCCTTAGATATCTTTTTCTCTAAAACCCTTTAGCCAATGGGAACCAAACTTGGCCACAATAGCTTTTAGATAGCCCCCTACAACATTGTGGTTTTTGAGGGCCACACCAAATCCAAGATGGCCGCCAGCGGAGAACATATTTTAACATTGGACCTTATGGGAAAATATGTTCAAAGATATTTTTCTCTGAAACTACTGAGTCAATTGGAACCAAACTTGGTCACAGTAGTCCTTAGATGGTACCTTCTGAAACCAGTGTTTTTTAAGTCTGCACCTAATCCAAGATGGCGGCCAGCGGGGAACATAGGTTAACATTGGACCTTATGGGAACAATATCAAAGATCTTTTTCTCTAAAACACTTTAGCCAATGGGAACCAAACTTTGCCACAATAGTCTTTGAATGGCCCCTTTCAACATTGGTGCTTTTGAGGGCCGCACCAAATCCAAGATGGCCACCAGCGGAGAACATATTTTAACATTGGACCTTATGGGAAAATACGTTCAAAGATATTTTTCTCTGAAACTACTGAGTCAATTGGAACCAAACTTGGTCATAGTAGTCCTTAGATGGTACCTTCTGAAACCAGGGTTTTTTTAAGTCTGCACCTAATCCAAGACGGCCGCCAACGGGGAACATAGGTTAACATTGGACCCTATGGGAACAATTTCAAAGATCTTTTTCTCTAAAACCCCTAAGCCAATTGGAACCAAACTTGGCCACAATAGTCTTTGGGTGGTGTTTTTTTAAGTCTGCACCTAATCTAAGATAGCTGCCAATGGGAAACATAGGTTAACATTGGACCCTATGGGAACAATTTCAAAGATCTTTTTCTCTAAAACCCCTAAGCCAACGGGAACCAAACTTGGCCACAATAGTCTTTGGGTGGCCCCCTACAACATTGGTGTTTTTGAGGGCCACACAAAATTAAAGATGGCCGTCAATGGAGAACATATTTTAACATTGGATCCTATGGGAAAATACATTCAAACATATTTTTCTCTGAAACTACCGAGTCAATTTGAACCAAACTCAGCCACAATAGTCATTGGGTCTTTACATTTGGTATTTTAATATAACATCTGCATTTAAAAATCAACTCCTGTGAAACCACTTGGCCAATTGCAACCAAACTTTGTCACAATAGTCCTTGTGTGGTCTACCTGAAATATTGTGTCCGACATGTTCGCACGTAATCCAAGGTGGCCACCATAGTACATCAGTCAGACTGCCTTATGGCTTTTGTCCTTGACCTTAATTTCATGGTCCATTGACCAGTTTTTGATAAGGAAAATTTCTCTGGTATTATACATGAAAAGTCGATACTTGGTATGTATTGTCTCAAAATTTTGTAATATGGTTTAGTTTTGATAGGAAATAATATTGAAATTTTGTGATAGAAAAAATATTGTGTATAAATTTCAAGCATTTATTTAAACATTAGACAATCTGTTGATTTTCATTCTGCAACAACTCTACCTAGGTGAGCTATACAGGCTCCTGGGAGCCTCTAGTTAGAGCCAAATTTGATAAACTCAGCAGTGATTGTTCTCAAACATTTAGATGGCATTTAGTTTGAAATTTCTTTACTTAAGTGGCATGTAGTCATGAAGTTTTACACCCAATCAAGATTCTTTCAGTTGTTTTGAAATTGTCATGCAGTTCTAGGATGATTGGGTGCCCAGAGGAAACTACCAACCTTTTGTAAATGAACTTTCCAAACATTCACACTAAAGGATCCTAACCTAGACCATTAGGGACACTTGTTTTCATATTACAGAATTATAGACTACTCAGCCACAGACTCCTTCAGTTAGTTTGAGAGACAAGTTTATATATGCAGATGTAGCTTCAGGTATGGGATTAAAACCTTAATGGACACTAAGACATATAATTACAGCTAATTCTTGTTTTTTTTTCAGACATCCAGGTAAACTGCACTCAGGACCATTGCCAGCATATCTGTATAGTGAATGGTACAGACTATTACTGTTCCTGTCGCCTTGGTTACACACTGAGTAGTGACAACAAAACATGTATAGGTAAATTGTTTTATTTTTGCTTAGTCTCTTTTAATTGTAAGCGTCCTCTGTAGCTGCCACAGGTGGCCTATTCATTTTCGAACTCTACACAGGTGTCTTTAGTGTGTACTTAGATAGGGAACCATTGTTTTGAGTATTAAGACTATACTAGTATTTAGTTTGGTGTGGACAGGAGATGAAAATCACTTCAGAAAATTTACCGAGAAAAGTCCCTGAGTGAGGTTTGAACCCACAACCCTTAACTTTGAAAGCCAGTGACAGTACTACTTAACCATGTCTGCCCAATTTTGATTATTGTTAGTTTTAAGCTCACCTGAGCAAGAGGCTGATGTAATCTATCCTCGTTCATCAGGTTTGTTCATCATGTTAACATTTAAATCTTCTGCTCCTAAACTATCTGAGTTTTTGATGATACTTGGCAGCAATAATGCTGAGAATTATGATTTGCACAAATAAAGGAGTTATATCATGTATATGTTACCTCTTGGACTTACAAAGAGAGAAATGGAGGAGATATATAGTGTTTTTGGCAGGTATCTTAAGCTTTAATTCCACCTTTATTGAAACTTAATAATTAATACACAGGGTATTATTCAAACCTAATTTTGAGCCCCAAGTCACACTTTTCATTGAAAATGTACCCTAGTTTCACTTTGACCTTAGATGCTTAGCCAGGAAATCCCTACATATTACAGAACCACCTTCAACATTGTGTTACTTTATTTTACATTGTAGATATAGATGAATGCAGTTTAGTTGGTACATGTCCCCAGACCTGTAGTAACACGGATGGCAGTTTTGTTTGTGGTTGCTATGACGGATATAAACTGCTACAATCAGACAAAAAAAGTTGCATTGGTAATAGAAATATACTATGAGAGAGAGAGAGAGAGAGAGAGAGAGAGAGAGAGTAATAGTGTTTAACATCCCAGTCAAGAATATTTCACTTATATCCAGATGTTTTCAGCTATAGGCAAAGGTGCAGAAATTTTGCCTGTGCATTGCACTGATGGCATTATACAGCATTGTTCTTTATCCTGCCAAGCCTACTGTGACACAGGACCTCATTTATTTAAGTTCCCACCCGAAAGAACCGTGAATTTAATTTCATAATGCTGAGTGCTTGATGAAAGAACAGTCACTACCCACTTTCAAGTCGAACCCACGACCTCCCACTTACGGAGCAAGCACTCTACCAACTGAGCTACCGAATAGGTTCTGTTATACATGATAGATGATCATTGTCAAATGTCTACTTAAAATAGCATTGAAATCCCTATACATAAAAGGGGTGATGAGGTATTCTAAACTGTATGTTTACTGATTTGAGTACCTCTCACTGCCTATGTGAAATCTCACATAGAACAGTTCTATACTAGTTTGAGAAATTTGTCAGTTCCCTTGCAGAAGACAGTGGGTTTTTTTTGTGTGCACTTCAGTTTCCCTCTCATCCCACAACTAACCACCCTGTCTCTATAAATCAAAGACTGGGGCTTAAAACTCCATTACTAGAATCCACATCTATACATAATAGCATCCACCATGGCAGAGAGTCTAAAGCACTGTCTTATTGATCATAGCAACTCCCACTTCGTTAAAAAAGTTTAAAATGATTTGATGTTTAAATGTGAAATGAAATCTGAGGAACTAGAGATTCAACAAAAGTATTTATTGACACTTGTAGCTAAGGATCAAAAGTCCACACTTTAAAATGGTGACCTATGGACTGTAATTTCAACAGTTAACTGGGTATTGGGTGAATTGCATCAATCTAAAAGACCCCTATTTTCATATCCCATTTGAATGAGACAGAAAGTTTCTGCATTTCACCTTTTAAACATGGTGTGTGGATGGATGTGGATGAAAGAATTGCAAAGGCAAACATTCCTTCAAATGTAATGAATGTGAATTACTTACTGTACATTTGTACTTTATTTCATGGAGTCAAATTTTTGTGGTTTTTTAATTTCCTACCTTAGGGGGGTTGTAGTATTTGCAATTTTATGAAACTATAAGATCAAAAATTATGAAACGGATCATGCAATGTATTGTGTATTGTCTTTAGATAATATCAATGTTGGCCATGTACTTTAATGTAGTATTTTTCACATGGTACAGATTGGCATTTAGGAAAAGTTTTGATCGCAAAATAATAATACAACATGAATAAAAAACTACACTGTAATAAGAGTATAATAAAACAATATCCTTTATTTACAGCTTGCGACTCCTTACACTGGGGACCTAATTGTACTAACCAGTGTAGATGTAGTCAGTACTCTGATGGGTGTGATCCTGTAAGAGGGTGTGTCTGTAGATCTGGATGGACAGGAGAAAACTGCGACGTAAACATTGATGAATGTTCAACTAAACTAGATACATGTACAGCATTTGAGACATGTGTAGATACTCCCGGATCATATGCTTGTGATTGTCACCATGGTTACACAAAAACAACCAAGGGATTTTGTGAAGGTAGAACATAGTCAGCATCAATACACTTAAATACATGTGTACTTAGAAATAAGAATTTTAATTTTACTATGCCGCACCTGATATGGGGCCTCGGTGGCCAAGTGGTCTAAAACACACACTTACAGGTCACTGTACCTCTCACCACCTAGGTTCAATTGACGTATCGCCGGCCACACCCACAATGTTCCGACAAATGGCCGGATGCTTGATTAACACGCAAAAAGAATGAAAACTCGGCATGAATTGCACTGTTTAATGACGTCACTGACACAAGTACGTCATTAGTTGCCGTGACGCTGCTTTGGTACCATGATGGCAACCAGTGTCGGATGGAGCATTGTGGGCGTAGTGGGCGATAGGTCAATTCCCACTTGGGCAGATGTAAGTGCGATAAAATTTGTCAGGTTGTAGTTTTCTCTGGTTACCATCAACCATACCAGAACTAACTGCCTCAACATTTAAGTCAAAGAAGCTTAACTGGGATGTTAAAAACTCTATGACTTCACTACACCCCACTCCATACCTGTTATTATGGTTGGAGATGGGGAGACATGTTGAATCTGCAAATTTGTGTCTGTTAGATATACAACAAATTTTATATTTGTTTTAATATTATATTTAATGTTTACTTGAGGACACTGCAATGGTAAACATTTCTGTCCACCTATAGATGGTGATGCCTCAGTAAAGGTGAAACATTCTTGAACAGGATGTAAAACTCAATTCAGTCAAAGTGAATTATTCTTGACTGCCAGGGATGTAAACCCCATTCAATCAATCATTTTTTCATACAAAAAAACCAAAATTGGTCTGAGCAATCAAAATTAGTCACAGAACAGCTGAAACATTTTATCCAAAGGAAATTGAAAAATTTGACCTATGTGAAACAAAACTGGACAGTGAAATATTGAATTATACCATCAAGGTTGAGATTAGGCAACTTATAATTACTAAGTATAACTTCTTGTAATGTATTTCAGACATTGACGAATGTTTGTCAGGGGGGCATAACTGCAACACCGACGCCACATGTATTAATACACAGGGATCATTTGTATGTGTGTGTAACAACGGACTTACTGGAGATGGAATCACTTGTACTGGTAACAAAACTATCATCATCATCATCATTGTCATCATGGTCATCATCATTATCATCACCATTGTCATCATCATCATCATGCCATATGAGGTCATTTATATATGTGTATGTAATAACAGACTAACTGGAGATGAAATCACCTATACTGGTAACAAAACTATCATCATCATCATCAACAATCATCATCTCTTATCATCATCATCATCATTGTCATTGTCATCATCACCATCGTCATCATCATCATCATCATCATATCATTACATCATCATCATCATCATTATCAACATCCTTATTGTCGTCATCATCATCACGTTCAACAAAACCAGTCTTTTCACTACTTTTATTGTGCCCATCATCTATCCTGCATATTTCATATGAAGAATTTCGGGTCACAGGTCGATTGGTCTAAATTGAGCACCTAAGGACCATAGTGCCTTTCACCACTGGAAAGGTTAGAATCCTACTTGGGTCCTAGGCAGATTGTAAAGCAAGTGTGAGAAAGTTTTCAGTTTGCTTGGTCTTTGGGTTTTTAGTTTTGTTTTGGTTTTTTTTTGTACTCTGGTTTTCTCCATTATTTCTGACTACGTCCATATAAGTGAAGAATCTTAGATTTTTTATTAAACATCATTATTCCAATCTGCTCCACTTCAATTTGTACTAAAACTGTTCTATTAAAAAAAAAATCTTAAGAAGGAAATGCCTGATTTAATTAAGTCGACTGATTTTGGTCATGCATGTACAGCACAGATCTGACTGAGAGATGGATGCGACATTATAATTTGAAATATTTACAATTAGAATTGATCTTCTTTAGATGAACCTATTTGTTTTTACTGGCATTTGATTGCTCTTGAATACAGTTTAGGGTCATGACCTCTGATTACGTAACATTTAACTATCCGATTACGTCACAGAATGTCATCCTATTATGTCATGCATTGTTTGATTGGTCAGCATCCAAGTCTAGTCTCGACGTGACTATCCTTATTTGGAGCAAGGGTGTTCCATCAATCCCGTATGTTTGTCGGAATTTTGAATGAAATAAATTATTGTAGCAATAATTTTACATTTCGGACATGCTATCAATGTTTTTTATGATTGTAAATATAAGAAATAACATTCTATTTGAGTGTATTCATTCGGTATTATGAATGAGAGTCATGAATAGCATATTTAACAATGCTATTCCTGAAAGTTGATGATGGAAAGAACATAAGTGTCATTTAACATGTTTAAAAAAAATTGAAATTTGAATTTTACCAGTTGACAATGTTTAAATTTTAATTTTCAAATCTAAATTGACAGATATTGATGAGTGTGCTATGAGTCAGTATTCCTGTCAACATCTTTGTAATAATGCATATGGCGGATACAACTGTGACTGCCATGTTGGATATGTACTTCAAGATAACCGCAGAGATTGTGAAGCTGGTAAATATGTACATTTTATGTTCTAATAATCAGATACATAATTACATCTTCTTTTATGATTTGAATGAATTTTGATTTTGTATTATTTAAACAATGAATCAGATATTAATTAAAACATTTGAGGTCTCAGTATTCATGTTATTATTGAGAATCCAATTAAATGTTTTCTTTCCTCTTAACCAATGAACTTGTTAGATATTTTTTGTTAATACTGATATTTTCTATTCACCCATGCTGTATGTAATTTTGTTCAAAAAAAAAAAAAGAAAAATAGTATTTCATTGCTTAGTATGAAAATATAAGTTGTTCATAATGGTCAAAGGGGAGATAACTTAAATAATGCCAACATCATTTACTGATATTAAAAAAGAAAGTAAAAAGATGTGGCATAGAGCTATTAATGATAGGTAATTTAAGCATTTTTAGTGAGCAAATTTATGTGTTTAATATTCATACTAGCATGGTAAGTAATAACATGTACTAATGGAATACAAACATCTAATTAAATAAAGGGCACCAGCAATTTAATTGTGTGTTCTTACTTTTAATTGTTCATCCTGTGTAATGAGCTATATAAATAAATGTATGTTGTGGGATGTTCACTTAATGTTCTGGTTAACATTTAACAATGTGTCCTGGTGACATTTTAATGACACTGTAAAAGATATTACACAATTATGAATGATCGTTAAAAATTTTATTAAGAGTCATTGAAAAATGAAAAATACATTTGAGTTCAACCCCTTTCTCGTTTATATTTTTCTTTGATATATTGCTGATCTTTCTAAAATAAAACAATAAGTTAAATTACAATGTTAACCCAATTTTTAAAAATATTGACCACCATATTTTGAAGGATAACCCCACCAACTACATTTCTGGTTTGAACACTATTAATTAATTTTGAGTGTTTATGTATGTTTAAACAGTTTCAGTGAAGAAAGGCTATCCATGTCATGGACACAACTGTACTGATGTACATGGAGGTTGTGGTGTTAACCAGACTACTAATACAGGGTACTGCTTCTGTGATGTAGGATACCTACTAAATACTACAGATAATAAATGTATAGGTAGGGAACAGTTTTATATCAAATAAATCAACAGCTTCTAGCTCACCTGGTTAAATCCAGCTGAGGTCATGGCATGGTGAAATATGCATCCAAGCATAAGTAAACTTTAATTTAAGGATATGTGACTTTCACTTTTAAATGCCAAGTGCTTGGTGAAAGAACAGTTACAGGTACAACAGATTTTCAAGTCTTTGTCAAATCCTGCCAGGATTCCAACCCCAAACTTTCCCATACAAAGAATGCACTTGGCTGAATTAAGCGGTTTTCATTTCCTCTTTAAGCTACTGGGAAAATTTGAAACATATATGGTGAGGAGGGTCCTTGTTGCATTTAAGATGGACATCACATGGATTAACCTGTGGCTCAGCTATCATGTTTATGTAACCACAGATACAAATGTCACCATGGGTACAGACTTGTTACCTTGGATACTAATTAAGGTTTTTTATATTTATTTTCAGATGTTGATGAGTGTGCAGACAACAAAACAAATATATGTCAGCAGATTTGTAATAACACATCTGGTGGATTTACTTGTGGTTGTTACCATGGATATAAACTAGCTTCAGATGGCCAGAGTTGTACAAGTAAATAGTTAATCAGAATTGAGTTTAATTATGTCCCCAAACAAACTCCCTTTCTTCTGCTGACATTTTGTTTGCCACTTTACTCAAAGACTATTTATCAGATTGTTATGAAACTTCAAATGAACAATCTTTTGGTGAAGTAGGTGTACCATTTAAGAAATGGGACTTGTTTATCTATTACTAGTGGTTGGAGAATTCATTTTGTTGGAACAGCTTTGGTTTTGACAGATGTGAGGCTCCACCTTCTGATCCAATCATCCTAGATGTGACGGATGTGAACTCCACCTACATCTGTTGACACTTTGAAAACGGTTTTGTTTTTGACATCAAACTTGGCATCACATGAGTACAACAATGAGTTATGTAATTATGTTTGAAAACAAAATGTACCAGTATGTAGGAAAACATTGTGTATTTGTAACCCAGAGCATTATGTAGGTAGCACTAAGACTGTAAAACAGATTTTCTGTGGTTGGGGACCAATCAAAATTCTGTTTACAAAATGTTTGTTTTAGAATCCTTATTTGACTATTATATATTGCATTCAGGTTTATTTTCACGGTATCAAATTTTAGCAGTTTGACGAAGACTAGTGTATTCATGGTGTCATATTTTCGCAGTCTAATCTGATTAAGGGAAAATGAAACTAGCAAGATTAATGGGCTAGTAATACATATGTATTTTTGTGGGAATATACTGGACCACGCATATAGCGAAAATAAAACCTCAGCAAAATATAGTCTGTTTAAGGTCTTTTTGGTGTCCATAATATTTTTTTCTCGTTTAGATTGCAGTGCATTGGGTAAATGGGGAGATAACTGTGCAAACTCCTGTAACTGTAACACAGGAGCGGATAGATGTGACTTCAGCCTGGGATGTGTTTGTAAAGCAGGCTGGACTGGAACTTACTGTGAGTTAAATATCAACGAGTGTAACAAAACAACCTCCCCATGTGGAGAGTTACAGATGTGTGTGGATACGCTGGGATCCTATAGATGTCAGTGTCAAGAGGGATACAGAATGAACTCAAAAAGTATTTGTGAAGGTAAGTTTTTGTGAGTGAATAAGTGATCATATTCTAGTAATTTTGACATTCTAAATCCTGGATTGTGGGTTTAAATCTGCTAGCCCTGCTTTCTAATATTGTAATATTCTCCTGATAGCTTTGGGTTTTTCAAATGAGCCTACTATATGCCATGGTAAGGTTTGGCTTTCACTAAGCTAAGCTTCCATGTTTATGGATGGATGTTGATCAATCTTGGCATAAACTTGAACCAATATGAGACATGTCACATACCAAATTTAGAGTTGAAACCTGATGACAAATCCTATACAGGGGGTATAACATGTATAAGTCAGCTTCACTGACAGTTCTTGGTTAAGCTTGTAGTTAGATATAGAGTACAGGGGTTTCAGGGTCAATGCATTAGCTTATCTAGTAATACCCCATGTAGGAATTACCATGTCTGTCTGTCTGTCCGTGTAAAATCATGTCTGGGCCATATCTCATAATTGCTTTGAACAACTGTCATAAAACTTCACATGAATAATCTTCATAGTCCAAAGGTGTGTCATAACCTTAAACCAATGTCATATCAGAAAGGTCAAGGTCGAGGGAAAACATTAAACCCTTGTAGATGTTGTGGTGGGGGGGGGGGGGGGGGGGGGGGGGGGGCATTTGGCTCTCAAGAGAAGTTCTAGTTAAAAATGGCCAAGATCATGGATATAGAAGTCTAGGCTTTTGAGTTATTGTCTGATTTTAGAATGTAACTGATTGTTATGTTAAAGTCCTTATGTCATCATTACCGGGGTACATAGAGTACACATATATCATGTATATATTATTATTTCAGATGAAGATGAATGTCAATTTGGTACTGCCCTTTGTAACCAGAGATGTACTAACACTCCGGGTGGATATGTTTGTGGATGTAAAGATGGATTCTCTTTGTCAAACCAATATAACTGTGTTGGTAGGTGTCGAAAAGCATTCCATTTGTACTCTCTACTAAAATTTAATTTTAAGTAAAAAAGCAAAAAGAAATATATCCTTATTTCGAAAAAAGAATTTTCCATCAATACCATATCTTTGTATCTTGGATAAAATAAATAATTGTAGCCATATTTTTAAATTTCTGTCAATTTCTTGTTTGCAGTTCATTCAAAATGCTATTCACATTCATAATACTGAATGAAATAACATGTATTCAAATAGAATGTTATATCTTAAATGAATTTGTTAAGAAAATTTGTACAACATGAATATTAATGATGATAGATAACAATTTTACAGTTATGAGATTAAACTGTATCATAATAATTTATATGTATTTTATTTCAGATTTGGATGAGTGTTCATTGAATTCTGATTTATGTGAGCAAGACTGTATTAACACCCCGGGTAGTTATTACTGTATTTGTAATGAAGGATTTAGATTTGATAGTGATCAAAAACACTGTAATAAAGGTAAGATGTAAATAGATTATCCATGATATTTTTTTTTGGAGAGGGGGGCACCTGGGTGGCCAAATGTTCTAAAATATGCACCTCTCGCTGCCTAAGTTTGAATTCTAGTGTGACAAATTTGTCAGTTTGCTTGCCAAAGGTTGGTAGTTTTCTACAGCCACTCCAGTTTTCTCCACCAACTCAAAACTGACTGCCTCAATGTGACAGAATCTTGATTGGAGTGTTAGGCATTTACTTTAACTTATTACCTCTAGAAATTTTAGTTTTGTCTTGAAATTTATTATTGATTACAATAGAAACAATGGAATAATTCATCAACAATTAATATATCATTATTTTGGGAATAATTTAAATCCTAAAGCTTTCCAAAATTCCTCAAAAACTAAGGTATACTCCCTCATGCAAAGTATTTCACTAGCTAAATTTGGTTAAATATACATTGTTTTTTTGTGTTTTTGATACTTTGCAACCCCATAAAGAATTTTTTTCACAATTTTGTTCCAAGCACTACTGATGAGGAATTGTATTCCAAAAAGGGCCTTCTAGTGCTGTAAAATTAACATATAATTACCACTAAGATTTGTTTTGTTTCAGATAGTTCAAGTGACCCATGTGACAATAACCAGTGTAGTTATGGATGTTTGGTTATAGATGGTACTGATGTGTGTCAGTGTCCGTCAGATTACAAACTTAATGAGGATAATATTACCTGTCGAGTTTTACATAACAAATTACCTGTACAGGTAGATACATCCTACCCTTGGACATCTGCGCTAGAAGTTCCTACAAGTGATGTATTTAGGAACACGAGAACTGATTTTGAATTGAGTGTAAGTATAATAAATTAAAAGACTGTATCATTACCTATCTGAGATTCCATCACTAATTCTGTAACCGTCCGTGTGGATAAGTTGTTAGAGTTGAGTGTTTAACGTCCCGTCCCAGTCAAGAATATTTCATTTATAACTTGATGTCACCAGCTATAAGCGAAGGTGCAGAAATTTTGCCTGTTTGTTGCACTGATGGCATTATACAGCAGAATTCTTAATCGTGCCATGCCTATCATGACACGGGAACTCATTTATTTTAAGTTCTCATCAAGAAGAACTGTGATTTTCATTTCGTAATACAGAGTGCTTAGTGAAAGAACAGTCACTACCCACTTTCAAATTTTGTTAATAAATTGATAGAGCACTCACTTATACTCCCAGGTTCAATCCCCAGTCCAACCCTGCATTTTTTCTCATTCCTGTTACAATTTGATGGCCCTCTGAACTTCTGAAGTGGTGGACTGGCAATTTAGGCCCTAAAATCCATCCAGAGAATTTTGATGAGATTTCGCACATGTAGAACCTCGGGGAACTTAAGAAAAACAGGAACATAGCATAGTCTGGTAAGTTTAATTGGTAGAGCAATCTCCTATAGTGCAAGAGGTTCTGGGTTCAATACCCAGTCCAACCCTGCATTTTTTCTCCTTTCTGTTACAATTCCTCTGGGTTTGAGCATTCCTAATTTGAGGATTCAATGGTTTTCACTGTCATCCCTGAGTTTCTAGGAGAGTCTGTCATCTTGGTCACTAAATGATACTGATCACATCTTGGAGACTGTGGTGCTTTAGGTTAGAGTGCCTACTTGTTGGTTCATCTTAATTCCTTAGAATGTAGGGGGGGGTTGCTTATATAGTTATGATACTTTGGCCAGTGTATTGTTTGTAACATATTGAGTATACAATAACATAAATTGTTTCTTGTCCCGTGGTCGGTCACCAATTAAAGTTTTAGTGTATTTGGTATGTTTTGGTTTAACTTGAATCTTTCATAAACTGTTACAATGTTCTACAAAACTATGAAAATCTGTAATTTTTAGAAATATATCATGTATTATTATTATTATTATTATTATTATTATTATTATGATTTTTATTGTTATGGATGATGATAATCGTTACAAAGAGTTATCTACATGTATTTATTTCAGTTTGGACCACCATTTGTTGGACAAGTATCGGGATATAGGGCAGTAAGAGTAGACAGTTTTTTGTAAGTAACTGACAAAAATGGATGAAATAAATTACAGTTGTCATTTGAATAATCTGACCCCAGCCTATAGCACAAGTAAACAACCCAACCATACCGAGATCATTCGTTCATTCATTCATCTTAAGACCATTTAATGACATTCATCCATCCATCCACTTACTGCTCATTCATTCATTACTGCATGGAAGTTTTATGATGTATTAGATTAGCAGATACACAAAACAACACTCCAAACCCCTCAACTCCTCCCATCACCAAACATAAACACACACAACACCCCTAACCCGTCCCATCACCAAACATAAACACACACAACACCCCTCAACTCCTCCCATCACCAGACATAAACACACACAACACCCCTAACCCGTCCCATCACCAAACATAAACACACACAACACCCCTAACCCGTCCCATCACCAAACATAAACACACACAACACCCCTAAACTCCTTCCCATCACCAGACATAAACACACACAACACCCCTAACCCGTCCCATCACCAAACATAAACACACACAACACCCTAAACTCCTTCCCATCACCAGACATAAACACACACAACACCAATAACCCATCCCATCACCAAACATAAACAAACACAACACCCCTAACCCGTCCCATCACCAAACATAAACACACACAACACCCCTAAACTCCTTCCCATCACCAGACATAAACACACACAACACCAATAACCCGTCCCATCACCAAACATAAACACACACAACACCCCTAACCCGTCCCATCACCAAACATAAACACACACAATACCCCTAAACTCCTTCCCATCACCAGACATAAACACACACAACACCAATAACCCGTCCCATCACCAGACATAAACACACACAACACCCTAAACTCCTTCCCATCACCAGACATAAACACACACAACACCCCTAACCCGTCCCATCACCAAACATAAACACACACAACACCCCTAAACTCCTTCCCATCACCAGACATAAACACACACAACACCAATAACCCATCCCATCACCAAACATAAACAAACACAACACCCCTAACCCGTCCCATCACCAAACATAAACACACACAACACCCCTAAACTCCTTCCCATCACCAGACATAAACACACACAACACCAATAACCCGTCCCATCACCAAACATAAACACACACAACACCCCTAACCCGTCCATCACCAAACATAAACACACACAACACCCTAACCCGTCCCATCACCAGACATAAACACACACAACACCCCTAACCCGTCCCATCACCAAACATAAACACACACAACACCCCTAAACTCCTTCCCATCACCAGACATAAACACACACAACACCAATAACCCGTCCCATCACCAGACATAAACACACACAACACCCCTAAACTCCTTCCCATCACCAGACATAAACACACACAACACCAATAACCCATCCCATCACCAGACATAAACACACACAACACCCCTAACCCGTCCCATCAGCAGACATAAACACACACAACACCCCTTACCCGTCCCATCACCAAACATAACACACACAACACCAATAACCCGTCCCATCACCAAACATAAACACACAACACCAATAACCCGTCCCATCACCAAACATAAACACACACAACACCCCTAACCCATCCCATCACCCAACATAAACACACAAGTATAAAATTAGCTATTTTATCTATTCAATCAATCCCCAGTACATGTAATTACTCCACACATTTTTTTTCAGACAGGGTAGTACTGCAGTAAAGTTCACTGTAGTCTTCACAGACGATGTACTGGACTACCAGATAAGGCAAACAGCGGCAGTATTAAAGGGACTTGCGAATCAACAAAATATCACAGTAGCCGCAAAATCATACCAAATACTGAAGGAACCCCTTATAACAAACATGTCGGGTAATGATGACAATATATAAATGTCTGGGACTCTACCCATGTCCAAATAGTCTGGGACTCTACCCATGTCCAAATAGTCCGCGACTCTACCCATGTCCAAATAGTCTGGGACTCTACCCATGTCCAAATAGTCTGGGACTCTACCCATGTCCAAATAGTCTGCGACTTTACCCATGTCCAAATAGTCTGGGACTCTACCCATGTCCAAATAGTCTGGGACTCTACCCATGTCCAAATAGTCTGGGACTCTACCCATGTCCAAATAGTCTGGGACTCTACCCATGTCCAAATAGTCTGGGACTCTACCCATGTCCAAATAGTCTGGGACTCTACCCATGTCCAAATAGTCTGGGACTCTACCCATGTCCAAATAGTCTGGGACTCTACCCATGTCCAAATAGTCTGGATGTAATGTACAGGACCCATAACAATGTCATTTGGATTCAGCAGTGAAGATAAATACTTATAAAAATGAAACTCAATCAGTGATATTCTACATGTTCTAGGTCTAACAGAAAAAAATTAACCCAGATCAATGACGATTTTCAATTCGGTGTTTTCCTTGCCAATTCGTTTCAGGGTTTAGATTTGACAGGTTTTCAGTTTAATCCCTGGCTTCCGTTTTTGCAGGTACATCATTTTGAATTGAGTTTTAGCATTTGTCAGTGTGTAACAATTGTTTTTAAAATTCATTCATATAAAGCCTTATAATTAATACTAAATTAATTGATTAAAAATTTGATCTAAGGGTAATTGAATAATAATCACTATATTTTTCAAGCTCTGTCCATCTCCATAGTAACAGTTTTATATATTATAATTTTTGTATTATTTCTATATTTCAGTTACTGTGACTTGTTTACTCTGTATAAGTATAAACCAACAGTGTGTAATACAACCTAATGGACTCATGTATGACTGTCTGTAAGTATTAATATAAACCAACAGTGTGTAATACAACCTAATGGACTCATGTATGATTGTCTGTAAGTATACCTCTGAGTTTTACATTAAGGACTGCAATTCTATACCATTTGACTGTATATCAAGATGGTTGAATTTGTGGTATTACAAAGTCACTTCTAATATGCCAAACTCGAATTTACCATCCAATTTTCAAAAGCATGGCTCAAAGTGTACAGATCAAACTTCAGGGGCTTTCAACAACATAAAAGTCCAAAATATGGATCCAATTTGACTATTAACAGTCACTATAATTAACTTGTGAAGCAAATATTGGTTTTCAGTTACCAGTAAATATCACTCAATTTTGCAATAAGTTTGATTTATGAAAGAAAATATCTATCACAATATGTATTAAATCATAATTTGTTGCTGATACATGTATGACTGTATGAATATCTGAGTATACTTCTGGATATTCAGTTCAGTTTAATGCTACGGGTACCTCTGTAGCATAGTGTTTTCACCGATAAAAACATTTCTTAACATTTTCTTTTAAAAAAGCAATGATTAGGTAGTTTTAATGATGCCATCATGACATCATAAAGATGTAAACTGAAATTATAGTTAAATGTCCTAGAAAAGTGACTTTATATTAATGAAATTTTTTTGTAAAAATAAAACATTTATCAGAAACTAAATTTTTAGGGATGTCAGAGGCACCTGTGTCATGGCAGGCATGCCACATTAAAGAACCCTCTCTCACATTGTCTTTAGTGTTTGCAATTGGTGAGGAAAATTTTGGATTTACATATGGAAACTTCCGATAGACTTTGTGAAGTTGAAAAACAACTTGATTATTAAACACAAAGGCATTTGATACCCCAAGAAGTAAAGCAGAACATGGAGGCTGCCATTTTGTTATAGTTCCGGAATGTGTATTGCCAATATTAAAATTCAAACACAGTGATGATGTTGTTTGGCATTCATAGTCCTATGAATGCCAAAGGTCTCAAATTGAAATAAATAGGAAATATGCAAGTCTAATGAAAATCGTGGTAAAGACAGATGTATTCTAATATTTTTTATTATCTCTAAACCTATAGTAATATCATGATTTATATAAACAAAGTATTAATTTTTATCTTTCAGGGATAAAGTTGGTGAGTAATTATAATTTTTGTTTATTGAAAATGTTATTTTATTTTAATGAGACAAGGGAGACAACTCATAACAGCAACAGTTTCATTACACATTTACAGATGAATTAGCCTTAAGGCATTATCTGTATGTCCGTCTGTCTTACGATAATAATTTGCCTGTCCTACTCTTTCAACACATAAAGATGTTTTTACTAAATTTGGTTAACATGATTATCAAAAAATGTGTGTGTGCCAGAAAAGGAGTAACTCTGTTCAATTTTCTCCTAATTGTAGCCTTAAAATTTAATCATATGTTTTTTTATCAAATTTCTCAGGGTTGTTCCCCTTTGAAATTTTAATCAAGCTTTTTGCAAGCATTACTAACAGTTTAATTGCAAAAATGTAATTGGGAGCATCTTGCTTAGTGTAGCTATATTCTTATTTTATATTGAATATTGTTTTTGTCAGCAATGTCAGAAATAATGAAACATCTGCAAAAAAATGAACTAAATTTAAGTTCACATATCAATTAATACTGTTGGTCATTTAGAAACTTTTTTTATATAACAGTTCAAAAGTGCATATTCAAAATGGCTGGATGTACTGGTAGTATTATAGGAAATATCCCCTTGATATAATATTGAGGTATCAACTTCTTACAAATATTTTACCAGAATAATGGCTATGTTATAAATGAAAGTATTTGAATGAGTCATTGAGTATTTATTTTTCCGAAAAATCAACAGATCCAGCTATGACAGTGCAAGTAGAATTCCACCTAAAAAGGCCCTACAGAGAATCTTTGGGTGACATGGTGAATGTTAATTTTGCTTTGGAGAGAAACCTTATAGAAAAAGCTGTAAGTATGAAAACAAATCATTTTATACCACTACAGTGGGTTGGTTGGTAGAGTGCTAGCTCTGTATGTGTAAGGCAGGGTTTCAAATCCTGGCTTGGTCTAGAGTGCTAGCTCTGTATTTGTAAGACAGGGTTTCAAACCCTGGCTTGGTCTAGAGTGCTAGCTCTGTATGTGTAAGACAGGGTTTCAAATCCTGGCTTGGTCTAGAGTGCTAGCTCTGTATGTGGAAGGTCAGGTTTCAAACCCTGGCTTGGTCTAGAGTGCTTGCTCTGTATGTCTAAGGTGGGGTTTCAAACCTTGGCTTGGTCTGATCAAGATGTGAAAATAGGAAGTAGGAAGTAATCGTTCTTTTATTGAGCACTTGGGGTTTGAAAATGAAAGTCAAAAGGACCTTAAGAAGACACCTTAAAAACTGATGCCCTGTGTCACCTTAGACTTTGCAATCTTTATAACCCTCCCTTTTCTGAGGCCAGTCTGAATACTAGCCTGTCTTAATCTATCAGTTTCTTTGTAATGATGGGATATACATTGCAGAGGAGTTTTGAATTGCTTACATCTCACCAGTACAATATGCAAAGGTGTGTAATTTTTATCCATGCCAACATGATACTTAGAATTTTGAAGTATTTTAATGGACTGGATCCTGGTTGGATGAGTGTTGTGTTATGTGCATCAGTGATTCAGCTATTTGTGACCATTCAAGTGTTCTTATTTACCACAGGGATTAATTAATGTGGTCCTTGAGTTTTGTACATGTGTGTTTGAATAGCTTTGTGCTAGTGCATCATTTAAGGCAACCTTTGGTATGCTTAAAAGTACACTTCCCAACTTGTAAAAAATTATAACATACCTGTGACTTAGTCCATTATATACTTGTATCAAGCCAACCAGTAAAGTAGTGAAGTAGAGTGGATTTATTGAGTTTTATATAGTCAAGATTTTTTCATTTATATCAAACCAGTCTGGTAACATGGTTAAGGGATGAAGGAGGAAGCCGCAGTGCATAGAGAAAACCATGAATCTTCAGCTAACTTTCTAACAATAGGAATTGGAATCTGAAATCCAGGCAGTAAGAGGCATTGAGAACTGAAAACACATGCATTAGACCACTTTGGTACCAAGGTCTTTAATTATTATGGCTTACAATAATCCTTTCAACTTGTGGTTAATCACATGGTATTGAACTCAGATTGAGAATAAATGTTTGGAGTTTAATTAGAATCACAGTTTTGTTGTTATTCATAAGTAATCTTAATCATTATTATTGTTGTATATATATTTTTAATTTTCAGTTATTTACATTGTTCGTAAATCAGACTATAATAGAGAGAGCAAATGTCACAGAATTCAGGTATAAAATAACAATAATATTTATTCTCCCCTTCCTGTCATAAGCCTGCCTTTGTTTCTGAATCCATATTGAACAACAAGTATTACTAATAGTAATAAAAAAAATTTCAACGTTACTGGGATTCGAACCCGATAACCCAGGTTTTCTAGACGAGACTTTTACCACTTAACCACCAAGCTATTCATGAACTTATATGTTTGATACCATATCAAAAATATACAGGTTCAAGTCCAGGGTATATGTATCCTTGTCTCTTGATTCAATGCAATCCAAGACTTATAATACTGACTAGGTTTATTGCCAAAAAAGTTCAGTCTCATTGTCTAGACTGAATTTATTGTTAGTGTTGGATAAAAGAAACCAAAAACATTTACTAATGCATTAAACATTTTTTAGCAAAATGCAAGATCAAATGCAATGATCAGTTATATACATACCATGCAGTCAAGAAAACCAGAGTGCCTGATGAAAAGGCTTTTGGAAAGCAAACTGACAAACTTTTGTCTCTTTAAATTTTACCCGAGTAAGATTTTAAACTTAGGTGGTGAAGGCATTGCCATCTGTAAGATTGTGTTTTAGACCACCCAGCCACCAAGAACCTGGAACCAGTGAAATAGACCTACCATTAGCCCCTGTCTAAAGGATGAATTTTTTCTCAGTCTGTCAACTCTATTTCCTTTAATTCTAGATTTCTCTTTAGATATAAGGGTAATTGATTGGGTTACACTGTTCTCTAGCTGATGTTTGTTTTATTTTCAGTCCAGTGGATGGTGGTATGAAAATCAATGGGTTGTTTCTCCTGAACACATTGGTTACATCTGGTGTTATACGGAACATTTCCAGATTACTAGTAGCCATAGAGAGAGATGGGTGTTTGTATATAAATGGTGTCGGGTGTATAAAGTTACTGTCTCAAATAAAAGCTGGTAGATACCGGGATTTAGGTAAGTTGTAATCCACATTTTTCTAAACATTCAAAATCCATTAATAAATATTGCCATATTTGAACAAGGGAGCTAACTCTTGTGCATCTGATCAACATCTTGTTTGATTAATTGAATGATTAATTCAGTCAAGAATATTTCACTTTTATTGAATGTCACCAGCTATAGGTGATGTGTTAATTAATGGAGAAAGTTAAAATAGTGATAATTTGTTATAATGAACTATAGAAAACTTCAAATTTATATTACTTATAACAGGGGGTTTGTAGCACCTCTCCACATCTAGGTTCTAATTCCACTCAGGTAGATCATTTTCTGTGAATGTTTGTCATTTTTGGTTTTAGAAGATTGTTGGTTTTCTCCAGGTATTCATATGTCCAGAACTGACCACATCTCTGTATCAATGAAAGATTCTTGATAGAGGCACAAAACACCATGGCTCCATATCACTTTTTATGTACATGTACATTAGCACCAGTGCAATAGTACCCAGGTCCCAGTTTTACGATCATTCCCTAGCTAAGATTTTCTTTAACTTAAATCTTGCAAAATTTTAAATCTTTATAATTTTGTTAATTTTAAAGATATTGGAGAATTTAAGGTGTCATTTTTAAGATCACTTCTAGATTAAAACATTTGTATTAGTTTTGACAAAAATATTCACCAGTAGTTTCAAAAAGAGATTACAAAAAATTGCTGAATTTAAGTTAAGGAAAATCTTAGTTAAGGAATGATTGTGAAACTGGTACCTGGGTACTATTGCACTGGTACTAATGTACATAAGAAGTAATATGGAGCAATGGTGTTTTGTGCCTCCATCAAGAATCTTTCATTGATACAGAGGTGTGGTTCACTTTCCGAAGGTCAGTGGTTTTCACTGGGCACTCAAGTTTCCTCCACCATGCCTGTACTGACTGTGTATAAAAGTGAAATAATCTTGACTGGTCGTAAAACTCCATTACTAGATTGGTAGCTATTTTTTTTATTTCTTCATTTTCGTCATCCTTGTACACATTTACTTTCAGACTATGCAGTGTGTCATACCTGTATGGATAACGCAATCTGTATGAACATTTCATTATTGATTGGTTGGCGTTGTGTGTAAGTTTATATATATATATACTATAACAATAACCTACATATTGTTAAGACTACTACTGTACCAATAGTTTAGTTACGAGAGTGCTCACTTCACAGTGATTTTGTTTGCTTAAATTACTACAGAATAAAGCTATTTTCCCCTAGGGACAAATGACTAAAATTTCCCCAAAACAACAGCAATGCACCGAAAAATTATTCAGTTTGCTATATCTTAGAACTTCAGTTTTCCCAATCTTTAAGATAGAAGGTAGTTTTCAAATAATGTAACAAAATCACTGCTTCATATTTGAACCGTTGTCAGGTCTGACCAAGACTTGAAAAAAGATAGTGACTGTTCTTTCACCAAGTACTTGTCATGTAGAACTTAAAGATGCAGGGGCATTTTACTGCAAACGTAAAAGTTCTGCCACTTCACATATAGCAAGTGACATCTCGATATAACAGAGAAATATCATTGACTAGTAAGTAAAACCCCATTCATTAAATCAATCAATCAGTCAATCAATCAATCAATTACATCATTATGAAATATGAAAAGAACTTTATTTGTACAAAAAGATATCAAGTTAGGTCCATGAAGCTGCAGTGTCACTCAAATATAATTCTAACATGACCTGCGTCTTCTTTCATATGAAACATGAAGGGAGCCAGCCGTGATATAACAAACTATATACCCATTGCTGTTTCGTTTTAATGACGTACTCTCTTGTGTATCCTATGACGTCATGTTATGTTCCGCGAACAATGGTTGTGACGTAATTTTCATTCATAAAATCATTTATTTCAATGGAAGTAATCTCAACAGCCGCATTGTTTCAATGGCCTTTTTTGCAAATAGATAGTAAAATGTACTTCTGAAGAAAGAGTTTGCAATGTTTATTTTAATTAGTTTTATTTAAGTCATGTTAGAATTAGAACGATCAACATTTACCCGTTGTATATCATTAAATAATACACGGACCCTCGTTAACATGCCACCTTGTGATATATTCTTCCGCATGTGAACTCCAATCCGTGTATTATTTGACGATATACAACGGGTAAATGTTGATTATTTCTTAGATAATGAATTTATATAATCACGGATGACCATTTTAGGGCTTAGATGTTTCATGTAGACCCTAGTGTCAGAAAGTTTGTCAGTACCATTTCTGAAGGTTTTCTCTGTGTATTCAGCTTTTCTCCACTATTCCAGAACTAGCCACCTCCATGTAGGTGAAAGAATTTTGAAGTCTTAGTCATAAAATATCATAATGCTACTATAGTTCACTTCCCCCACCCTCCAACAGGCGTCTTTTGTATCAATATTATTATAACATTTAATGCTTTGATTTCTATATTTTTTAAATATTTTTAATGATTTTTTAAAAATTATAACTGGTGTGTTCTTGGTGTTTTTTAAGCCAGCAAGAAACAACTGAAGTTGCCACGACAACAAAAGGTAAAATTAGATATAATGAACAAAAAAATAATAATCAAAACCTACAATACAAAAGGATATGTAACATAGAGTCTCAGATTTTTAACAATACAAAGCTGACCACTGCGGTAGCTCAGTTGGTAGAGTGCTCGCTCCGTAAGTGGGAGGTTGTGGGTTCGAACCCTGGCAGTGTCTGACCCAAGACTTGAAAATGGGTAGTGACTGTTCTTTCGCCAAGCACTCGGCATTACGAAATGAAAGTCACGGTTCTTTCGGATGGGAACTTAAAATAAACAAGGTCCCTTGTCACGGTTGGCTTGGCACGCTAAAGAACCCTACTGTATAATGCCATTAGCCCAACACACAGGCAAAAGGCAAAATTTCTGCACTTTCGCCTATAGCTGGCGACATCTCAATATAAGTGAAATATTCTTGACTGGGACATTAAACACCATTACTCAACTCACTCACTCACAATACAAAGCTGATCTAGTAGCCACTAGACCGTATCTGTCTGTTAGTTTGATCGTTAGTTTGTCCATTTTATTGTTGCCAGTCTATCATAATACTTTTATGTAATTTTTAAGTCCACCCCCCATTAAAGCTATAGTTTTCAAACTTTGCATAATGTATAACAAAGATGTGCTCCTCCATTGACAAATTGGTGACCTGACTCCTGTGGTGTGTCAGTATTCTTTCCTGATATGGACTGGCATATTTTATATTTGGTTATAGTTAAATATCTATATACATGTACTACTACATTCCCCCCTCCATTGACAAACTGACGTCCTTAGACTCTCATGCTGTGTTAGTATTCTTGCTGATATGGACTGGCATATTTAACTCTTTGTTATTTTGTCTTTCAGTACCACCAAAATTAGATTTTATCATTGGAATGGCTGTGGGTATACCACTTGGTACTGTCTGTATATTTGTATTGGTGATAATGGCTGTGTCGTTGTGTAGAGTCAGTAATTACAGACAACATCTAAAGATGACAGAGGAGGATAAAGATCCGTAAGTAACAACATCAGTAACAGGTAAACGTTGGTTGGTTGAATGTTGGCTTAACGTTCCATCAGCAATTTTTCAGCTATTCATAATGAGAACTATTTTATTAATCTCTAAGGATAAATCTATAAACAAGTTTGTGTATGCATGTAAAGTGTGAGTGTGTTGTATGGTCTGCCTTGTACCAGCACACACTCAGGGCGACTTTAAGGTTCTAGCTCACTGTCAGTACACTGCAGACAAGCATGCCACTCCCCCAGTCACATTATACTGAAACCGTGTGAACCAGTAAAAGCCAATGGCAAGGAAAATTCACTTTTTTACATGTGGTCTGAGCGGAATTCAAACTCACAGGGGTGGGAGACCCTGGATTTGTAGACTGACGTCTTATCCGTTAGGCCACTGTGGCATTGACAGATAAATGTTTGTGAGATTGCAGACAAATGCTAGTAGTTTTTTAGGATATTGTAAGTACAGGTGACCTACATGTGTGTTATTTATTTATTTATTTATTACTTTTTTTTATTTTTTTTTTGTGAATATTCACATGATTATTTTTATTTTATTATTTAGTTATTCATTAAAATGATCAGCACTTTATGTATTTAAAAGATTATTTATTTATTTATTTATTTATTTATATGATGTGAATATTTTTTATAAATATTAGTTAATTTTTTTTAAAAAAGATTATTTATTTATTTATTTATTTATTTATTTATCAAGATGGAAGATCAAAGAAGCATTTGGTTCAGCTGACTCCTCACTGAGAGGTAAAGGTAATATTCCGGAAGAAGACAAGTTTGAAGATATAATAAATAAAAGATACATCAAAAACTGGGAAATTATTGATAATGTCGGAACAATGGATGATGTAACAGAAGGTGGGGAATCGTTAGCCCCGCCCAGATATGAAGGCCGACACCCATCAGGAAGTCACTCAGCATACACAAGCGGAGCTCAATCAACATGTGGTAGGTTAATTCCATTTCAGTAAAACCTTGATTCATTGTCACTATTTGTTCAATTTTTGCATTACAAGGGTCTTTTTGGCTTATAAAAGGAAATGTATTTTACGACTTTGATACGCATGGTGGCGAAGTTATTGAGGTGGCATTATAACAAGGGTTTACTGTATTTGCGTTATGTAGTTCTAAGTTACATCAGAAATTATTGAACTTTATGTCATAAAATATAGATTAGCTCACCTAAATTTCATGCAAATTTAATGCCATAACCAAAGCATGTAGAGGCCTAGGTGGCTAAGTGGTTATAAACATGAGCTTATAGATTACCACAATGCTTACTGCCTGGAATCAAATACAGTCTGATATGAGCAGATCCTGATGTAGAAATGTTTGTCAGTTTGCTTGCCAATAGTAAGTAGTTTTCTCCAGGAACTATGGTTTCTTCTACCATCCCAGACGTGACTGCATTAATATCACAGAAAGAATCTTTGACTGTGGCATAAATTGCTGTTACCGAACTCAAGTCTCCTCTAGTGTCTTTAAGCTTCACCATACTGTAAACCAACTTTTAAAAGTTAAAGTCTGTCCCGAGCCATCAGGCCGGAGCTTATCCCGGTTTCAGTGGCGTTAAGCGACTGAGAGTACAAGGCTCTCCCCTGAATGGGACGCCGGTCCATCGCAGGATTAACCCCCAGCATTTTGCTGGTACTCATTTATTTTTCAGCTGAGTGAACTGGAACAACGTGAAATTAAGTGTCTTGCTCAAGGACACAACACATCGCCCGGTCTAGGGATCGAACCCACGACCTTTGAATCATGAGTCCAACGCCTTAACCACTAGGCCACGCGCTTCCACAAAACCAACTTTATATTCACCGATATTAACTTTCGCAATTCTCTTACCAAAACCATTTTGCGACTATCAACATTTGTGATATGGTCTTTAGTTGAATATTTGGATAATTAAAACCATTTTCATAAACAAAATTGTGACAATTAACTTTTGCAATTATTTTGTACTCGCGATATTAACTTTTGCAATTCTCTTCCCAAAACCATTTCGCGACTATCAACATTCACGATATGGTCAATAGATGAATGTTTGGTATAAATAAAACCATTTTCATAAACAAATTTGCGATGATTTACTTTCGCAATTATTAGCTCACCTGGCCAAAGGCCATGTGAGCTTATGGCATGGCGAGGCGTGCGTGCGTGCGTGCGTGCGTCCGTGCGTGCGTGCGTGCGTGCGTCAGTAAACTTTAATCTTCTCCTCTGAAACTACTGGGCCAACTGAAACCAAATTTGCCAGGGAAGGTCCTTGACAGAGTCTAACTATAGTTTGTTCAAATCATGACGATCGAATATCCAAGATGGCCGCTGTTACTAAAAATAGACAAAACCTAAAAAAATCTTCTTCTCTTGAACCACTCATTGGAGGCAAAAACTGATGTGATATTTGAATTCTACATAGTCTAAACCTTTAAGTTTGTTCATTTCATGAAATTTGGTGTAAAAATAGGTTACGCGTTTTTGCGTTTAATTTTGCAAAAATCGTAAAATATTTTTAAATTGTTATAACTTGACTATATGACCAGATAATGACATGGGGTTTTCAGTTTTGACATATTCTTGTAATTACCTTCAAAATGGTGTCAAGGTCAATTATGAAGGTCATGACCTAATTTTTTACCTTTCTTATATTATTTATTATCTCAAAAACTATAAACTTTTTGTATAGGCATGTATATTGGAATATTATTTGTATTGATGTAACGATTATTTTGATATATAGATTAAGGTCATTGGTTCAAAGGTCAAGGTCACAGATGTGAAAGAATACTGAAATGGCTCATTATCTTGAAAACTATTAACTTTTTGTATAGGCTTGTATATTAGAATGTTGTAGGTATTGATACAACGATCATTTTGATGTATAGTAAAAGGTCATGGGTCCAAAGGTCAAGGTCACAGTAGCAAAACAATACCAAAATCGTTAATTATCTCGAAAACTATAAACTTTTTGTATAGGCATGTACATTGGAATGTTATTGGTTTTGATGTAACGATCATTTTGATATATAGATTTAGGTCATTGGTTTTAAGGTCAAGGTCACAGATGCGAGTTACAAGTTTCATAAATATCTAAATATCCACATCAGAAATATTGCTCCTTAAATGTAGTATTTATTGTGTTTTTTGTGCTGTTTACAGCCCAGGTGAGCGGTACAGGCCCTATTGGGCCTCTTGTTTTATCCTTGCGAAATTAACTTTCACAATTCTCTTACCAAAACCATTTTGCGACCATCAACGTACGCAATATGGTCTTTTGCTGAATATTTGGTATAAATAAAACCATTTTCATAAACAAATTCGCAACGATTAACTTTCGCGATTATTTTGTCCTCGCGAAACACGCGAAAGTTAATCACACGCAAATAAGAGTTGGTTTACAGTAGTTGAGATTGGAATTATTTGGGGTGGCTTACAATATGGACTGTGACCCTATCAAATATTTAATATTTATAAAAGTGTGAATCAATTTATGAATAACATAAAAGTTATCACACACCATTATGTAATTCTCTATTTTTGGATGATTTTGTAGAATCTGATCATTTTCAAGAACAACATGGCTCCTCCAGACCTGCAAGTTCAAGGTCACATTTCTCCTGGAATTACCTGTTTAAAATTCTGGATCCAAGAAAAAGAGTAAGTTATCTTATAAAGTCAGTAAAATGGTGTTGTTTCAAACTCGTCATTGATTCCAACTCAGAATATTAACTGATTGGTTGAATTATCAATTGAATGGGGTTTTACATCCAAGGGAAGAATATTGCAGTGCAGCAGTGAACCTCCATAATTTTACAAAGAATAATGGCATTTGCTGCAAAGCAAATAAACGTACATGTAATATAAAATACAAATTATTGTTAATATATACAGAAATATTTACAGTCACTAGTTTTTTCTTCTGTAAACTAATTGATAACAATGATGTTCAACATTTCGTCAAGTCTGATTTTGAGTTGGGTTGTTTATTGTGACATCAAAGAAGGCGGGGCTAAATATACTCTAAAGGGATGAAATGACATCAAAGAAGGCGGGGCTAAATATACTCTAAAGGGATGAAATGACATCAAAGAAGGCGGGGCTAAATATACTCTAAAGGGATGAAATGACATCAAAGAAGGCGGGGCTAAATATACTCTAAAGGGATGAAATTATGTCAAAGAAGGTAGGGCTAAATGCTGAAAGGGATGAATGGTGCTATTCCATTCACTGACTAATGACAACCTGTATTTTGTAATATTGATGATTGGATTTTTGCAAATTTTAAGCAGAAATGTCAACCATTTTTATTGAAAATGACGAAGAAATAACCTTTAATTTGTTTTGGTTTATGAGGATTACCACCTCAAAAAATACCCTGTAAACCACAACAAATAGTAAGTCATTTCTGAAATCTATATAAACATGATAAAGGGAGACAATCGACTCTTGGGTGACAGCTAAATTGTACCCAGGTGCAACTGTTACCCAAACCGATACCCAAGTACTCAAGTCCTTGTCTCATCCCTAGTTTAGTGAGAAGTGTACATGAATAAGGGTGATAATGCAAATTCTTGGTCACAAGAGGTTACAGGTGAGGGTATTAGGTTTGTTTTTTTGTATTTATCTAAGATTGCCTTTAGTTTCAGATACAAAGACCTCAGGTGTCATCAGAACAGATATTACCTATACAGGTAGGTGGAATTATGGAATTATTTTGTTTAAACTAAGATGATGCAAGCAGAGAAATCATACCATATAACATCATTTTGTTTCATTTTGCTTTTACATCCTAATCAGATCATTTAACTTTTATCAAGATGTCACCAGCTTTAGATCTTTAACACTCCAGTCAGATCTAATCAAGTGGAGTAATGGTGTCTTATGTTGAGTCAGTATCAAGGTAGCAAATCCTGAAATGTCCAAGGAAGTAAACCTTAAATTCTTTGCACTTAAAGTTGACATACTGTAAATCACTTTAATTTCACGGCACCTTTTTTCGCGATCCTGTGATGAAAACAAATTCACGACATGAAATTTTCGCGATATCCCATGTGAAACTCCAAAATTAAAGAAGGTTTTTCTTATTGCAGCTGATTTAAAGGTTAATAGGATGTTCATCTAGTTACTTGGCCTTTACCCAAATCATGAATCTTTAGTTTCGTGGTTCTTGAACAGATCGTGAATATTACCAAAATAAAGTGCTCCCAAAAAAAAAGGTGATTTACAGTAGTAAGGGGGTAGGGGGTTCTTTATTGTGTTATTGTTAGGTTACACATAGTTTCATCTAGTTTATTACATTATAAGCCAATATATAACAATTATCAGGGATAGACATGAAGTAAACACCTTGTTTCCCTTAATATACAATAGCATTGAAGAATGTATTAGTTTTATGTAAATTTTGTATTGTAAACATAACATAGCTATGTTTTATATATATTGCCATGATTTGTCAAAATCATTCATATAATCTGTGTCAGTGCTAATGTATTTATGCCAAAAAAAATTAGAATTATACAAAGAAAGTTTTATGTAAAAATAAAAAAAAAATATTTTATAGTTTCGTATTAGGAGACCAAATCTACGTAGACGAGACCCTAATGCAGCTGCTGAATCTTACCAGGTGTGTTTATTTTAATTTACATTTCACTTTTTATTTGCCTATTTCTAGAAACAAGATGTCAAAGTGTAGAGCATTGTCCATCCACATGTGCATAATACGATTAACTAACCTACTCTTCCAACACTGTTAAAATAGTGTTACTCAATTTGTTTGACATGATTAACAGGATATGACATTGTATGCACCATCATTTGCCAATTTCTAAAGAGTTGTGCTCCTTTGAAATTTTAATCATGTTTTTGCCATTTTTACCAACAGCGTAATGGCAAAAAATGGAAACAGGTTCATATTCCTCTATCTAGCAGCACTCTTCCTATAAAATTGATATATGTAAGCTAGGTGTTAAAAACCACACATTGTTTTTTTTTTGGACCAAGCTGATTGCATGAGTTTGTTGTGGAGACACATTACATAATAGACAAAATGCTGGTTTCCATGAAGGGCTGTGTTGTACAGGTTGTATTTTACTATTACAAATGTACCTCCAACAACAGAAAGTTCAAACAAACAATCCTTCATTTCTATGAAGCCACAACCAGCTATCCCCTAATAGTTTCTAGAAACAAGCTTGTCAATGAATATGGTAAGGCATTGTCTGTCTGTTCATATGTAAGCCCAACCATCTGTAATAGTTTGTCTGTCAGAAGGGGACGTAACTGTTGTGCATCTTTAAAATATTAATCATGATATTTAGATTTGAAAAGGTGGTTTATTTATATAATGTTGTGTGGCTGTCACATATTTTGTGTTATATATCCTTGTATAGTGTTTAATTATTTTTAATCTTATGTTTTAGGGTGATGGCAATCCGTAATATGGTCGAGATTATTGTAGTTGTGGACTAAACACATGTTCTTGGTTTTGGACAAGAATACAAGTTTATGGTTGTGGACCTAATATGTACCTACATTCATTTATTAAGTCTTTATTTCTATAAAAACTTTAGTATTGGACTATGTTGTGGACCCCAAACCTGTTAATATCTGTAAGGACCCTTAGAGGGTTATTTTCTGTAGAACCTTTTGGTTGTAGATCAACAGGGTTTATTTCTGTAATGACCTACACTATGGCATTGTGAAGCTTGAGGTTAACTTTATCAAGTTATTTGATCTTGATCTGAGCAGGAACAGCAGTAAATGTGTTCTATATCATACGTGCTAATTTGTTATATTGCATGTATTTTTTGGAAATTTATATATACAAGTAAATATGTATTTTTTGAAAGTTATATATTTATATAAATTATATTTCTTAATTTTCTATTTTTATTAAATGACATAAAAATGGAGTTTTTATAATTATTTAATATTATTACTATATATTAAGATTATAATTTCACATTTTTATATTTTTGAATTAAAAATGTTAAAATTGTAATCTTTTTCCTTTAACAAATATGATATGCTATCCACAGACTTGTTAAATAATAGCATTTATTTACAATCTAAATGGATTGATTGTATGGAGTTTTTACATCCTATTAATGAATATTTCACTTATGTCGAGAGATCACCAGTTATAGGTGAAGTGGCAGAAATCTTAAGCTGTGCAGTGCACCTGGGGCAACATGCAGGGAGGGTTCTTTAATGTTCCACACCTGCCTTGACATGGGACATAGGTTTTTAGGATCTCTTCCATAGTACCCAATGACTTTCATTTCTATTTGAAAGAACAGTCACTACCTATTTTGGTTCTCGATACTGGAAATATAAGTACATGGTAAAAAACCATCAACCCCTAGCTAGCAAACTGACAAAGTTTCTCACAGGATCATCTCAAGTAGGGTTTGAATGTGGTAGTTAAGAGGCAACATGATCCTTTAAGATTAATTCCAGAAGACAATACAATAACTATAAAAAAGGCAGTTTTTTTTTTTTTTCAAAATACATCATGATAAATAAACAATAAAATTATCCTCAACAAATCTCCATATTATACTTATAAATATATATAAATTACAAAAATATATATAAAATATAATTAACATCAACATTTGATTAGAAACCCACAAATATAGTGTTACAAACAGTACATACACCCACAAATAAAGGGTTATATACAGTATGTACCCACAAATATAGGGTTACAATATATAACCCATTAATAAAGGGTTGCAGTAAAAACTGATGACCCATAAATATAGGGTTATATATTGCAGATACCCACAAATATAGGGTTACTTGCATACAACAGATACCCACAAAAAAGGGTTACACATAAGTCTACACCCACAAATAAAGGGTTACATGCATACAAAATATTAATCCATTTAGAAATACCCAATGAAGAATATTTGACACCATTTTGTATTGGGATTACTTTGCAGAACTACTGATTGCCTCAAGTTGGAAATCTGTTACAATTCCCGAAAAATGCATTGTTTCCCAAGCATGATTAGTTATCATATGATGGCATTATTTGCTGATGATTCTACAGAAAGTATTCACAATATAAAATGGTGCCAAATACTCTCCTATATTAGGTTAGTCAGTCTATCTTTGTAAATTTGGAAGTCGGTCCTATTTGCAAATTTAAAAGAGCAACCTTGAAATTTAAAATACTTTAAATGTTTCGAAAAAACGATTTATTGGTTACGATTGAACTAGTCTGTTGTCAAGACAACAAACAAAAATTAATTTGTTTTAGATGACTACCCGGTATTTCCATGTCAATTAATTATCTTGTTTTAAATAATTTTAAAGATGGCAAAGGTCTAAAAGATAATTTACTTCAAAATGAAAACAAGAAAACAGAAAAACAGTTTCATGGGATTGGATTTTCACAAAGCAAACCTAAAAGTTTAAGTAATATCACATAGTGGTTCATGTGATGAATTAACCTAAGTGTAAGTACTAGGGAACTTGAGGACTGTTACAAATAATTAATGTTAAAACATTTAATTCTGATATTTTGAGATATTAAAGCATTTATCACAGTTACATGGAATCTCTAAACTCTAAAAATATAATTATAACAAATATCATCCCTCATTTTTACATCTGTAACCATGGTTACCAAAGGGCTGGGAGAATGACTCTATCAATATATCTATCTATATACATAATTATAATAAAAATCACAGATTTTTTGCAAAATTCAAATTTTTATGGTTTCAATGAAAACAAATTTCTTGATTAATAAAATATGCTAACATATTAGCTGCAATAAATTCATGTAACTATGGCAATTATTTTAATGTAACTATGGCAATGATTCCTATGAATTCCTAGCATTACTATGGCGATGTTTTCTAGTGTTTCTATGGCAACAATAAAAGGATTTTCTGAATGTTAATGTGCATGCAGTAAAAAAGAAAAAATAAAATTGAAAAAAAGAAAGAAAAAATTGAAAACAAAATATTTTCATTTAACATTAATGCTGTATACAATTTGACAAAGAACACTCATGATCTCTGCCAAGACAAGAAAAGCTGTAAAAATTGACGATGACATGAAATAATTAAGATGTAATAAGCTAATTACATTTTTAATGATAATTTTTATAGAACACAAGAGAAAATAGGCAAATTGGGCAAGCAAAAAAATTATCAAAGTTGGGTCTTCAAGCGTTTGAATTTCAAAAACTGTTAGAAGCTATATTTTACAGATAACTCGTTACAATACACAATATTGTAACTGTTTAATATTGTAACATCTACCTAGTTTCCCAGCCCTGGTAATAAAAATACTTTTATATAAAACCTAACTACAATATCCATATAAAACAATTACTTAAAATATCATTTATACATAACATTTACTTATAACACATTTATACTCAGAACCATTCATAAAAATCTCATCCCATTTTATACTTATCATGAGTTCACAAAACTCACAAGTTTAGTTTTTGTTGCATATATATATTTGTGAGTCTATCTTAGTATTTTGCATTTTTGTGACTCTTATCTTTGTATAAAAGACTTTTAAAAGTCTAAAATTCATGAAATTTGTACTGCTAAAACATCAACTCAATCGAAACAATTCACTTAAATCAACCGTGAATCAATGCTTTAGAACTTTAATTTATTTTTGTGAGTCCTTCTTTCATTTTGTTCTTTTGTGAGTCTATCTTTATACAACACAGATTTTGTACTCTAAAATATACTTCATTTCAATTGGAAGAAGAATTTAAGTACTTCTGTGTTTCAATTTGAATTTAAATAAAATTTGAACTCTTGAGAGTCATTCAAATTGAGTTAATTGGCATATTTTGCCCTTTAATTTTCGAGTCCTTCATCGTTTTCATAGTACTATTGTGAGTCTATCTTTATACTACATACTACTATTGAGAAAAGTACTTGTATTTAACTCCTATGTATGTGTTAGTAGTCATGTATCACTATTACCACTTTGGTGATCTAAGAACCATGTAAAAGTCCATATATCTGTTATGTAATCTAGTATACCTTAGATGACTCAAAAGTCATTTATTTTGTCCTGGCCATTTTTATTTGTGATTATTTCAAATTTGAAACTCGGACTTCTGGATAAAACAGACGAAATAGAAGTCTGATTTCATTACAAAGTTTTGCTCCATCTTGTCAAAGCAGCTATTTAATATGACGTTATATGTCCTAAATTACAACATATACAAAACTCGCCATTCACATCAGGACAACTTTTAGCAACCTAATCCATTCTTATGAAATATACTAGTGAAAATGTCTCTAGTTGCATCAAAAAACGTCAAACTCATATTTATTGCACATTACATTTGCTTGTGAAGTAGTCAAATGAAATTAACAGAATTAATTAATTATTATTTATCTTGTGACATTATAAAACTTCCACAGCAATCTGTGATTTTAACAGCTTTTATATGTAGAATCTTATTGGTAAACAGGTCTACATAATGTGGCACTACGGAAGACTACCTCATCAATATTTGTGGCACTGTACCATCAAACTTGTGGCACTACATCATCAAACTTGTGGCACTACATCATCAATATTGTGGTATTGGATCATCAATGTTTGTGGCACTAATATTACATCATCACTATTTGTGACATTGTTTTGTCATTTTTTTTTGTGTTACTGGTATTGCATCATGGTTTATATTTTGGTGCTTGATTATTTTATAAATTTCATTTAAAAAATATTTACAGTTTTAAACTAAACAATTACAATTGTGCATAGATATACAGAATGGATCACATTTACGCACAATACACATAACTTGTGTAAAACAAGCACACATTTATTAATCACATTTACACATCATGCACATTTAATATTGATCCATTGTTTTGTGTATCCACAATTAAGGGTCCTGGAAGACACTTTTTGAATCGTCTGTAATTTAATCTTTTAAAATGATGGCCAGGCACAATAAACAGTTAAATCGGACACAATAACGGAATTATTACTTAGTTAAGATTTTTTTTCACTTTATAAAGGAATTTTGGATCTTAAAATCATATCCAGGGATTAAGATAATAAGCTGGTGCCCATTAGTCCATAGCTGCCAAAAAATGACTTTTTACAAATTTTAACAATTCATTACAACTTATTTACTGAAGTAGGTGAGCCTGGTCCGCATTCAAAATAGTTAAGCTTCACTCCTGATAAATATTTTCTGATATGATGCACAGTGATGTCTGTATATGAAAGATGGTCAAATCTACTTGTGGAATCAGAACCAGCTGTCACAAGAATGACATACACAGAGATTGGTTAAAAACTAAAAATCAACTTAAAAATTAAGTGACTAGTTGAAAAGTAGTGCGTAAAATTTGTCCAATATCTGTATATTGGACTTTGTAAATATTTCACATTCCTGAGGATCGATAATTTGGTAACTCAAAATTAACAATATTGTATTTACACAATTTTTCTATCTGTTACTATGGCAACCAAAATTAAAAATATCATATTTACATCTATTCTACCGTTTCTAGGTATTACTGGTTGCCATTTTACTTTACCTGAAAATTTACAACAATCAATTTGATTCAAATGCTCTGCAAATATAAATTAGTGCGGAAACAATACCCCTAACTAAGGAAATGATATGTATCTTTCAACATGATATGTATCTAACAATATGATTTGTATCACAATTTAAGGCTGCCATGCAATCATTTTTGGTCTGATAAAAAAAAGCTTACAAACAGCAGTTTTTGAAAGATTTTGAAACTTCAGTATGGTATTTTAATACTTTTTTGAAAATATTTTAAGAGAATATCAACAGCTCATATAGACGTGCTAGATAAGCACTTATGCTTCAAAGATAAAGATGATAGGGCCGTTATTAAAACTTTAAATACATCAAATCAGGATTTTATAGGAATCTAAAAATATCGTATTGTTATTTATATAAATACAATGCATATTAAACAGTGAGGAAAAAAATGTGTTACAGTTGTATTGCAATGAATCATCCATCAATAATAAAAATGCTGTTTTTAAATTTGAAATGCTGAAGGGAAATAACTCTATCTCTATTACATTTATATACACTAACACGAGAATAAAATCTCCTACACACACAGAATCATTTCCATCATTTAAGTGGTCCATTATTGGGGTTAACCAGCATATCACATGATGCTCTTAAGTGTTATGATGGTATTTTTTCCTATGAAAGTGACGTTACTCTAGGAATTTGCATTGTACATGATCTAGAATGTTTCATACAAGTGTTAATGGCTATCATGGATACACTGAACTGCTACGTACTGAAATTCTGTTTTTCCGCAGCCAGATCTATTTATACGAATGGCTGGTCTTAATATACAGGTTTAATTATCAAGTCAAAGTCCCTTTAATTAATCAGATGAATAACTAATTGTATAGCTTGGTTTGTCACCGACATAATATTTTTTAACAGTATTTAGATTTCCAAACACAGAAGGTTTTTTGGTGATATTTTATGGAAAAAAATATCCACATCTATTTGTAAAATAAGGTTTTGAATCATTTGCTGCCTATAAATCAATGTTCACATTCTCCTCCATAATCTGGTAGGTTAAAGTCTAGATTTACTGCCGGTAAGTAATATCCAATTTGAATCAACTATTTGCTGCCTAATCAAATACACATATTATGGTCCTCATGAAACATATTAAGTTGTTGTCTCTTTGGTTATACATATTAAGTCTTCACTATTATGCATTATAATGCTGTCTTCATCGTTATGCATTATAACTGTCTTTGGTCTACAAAAAAAAACTCTAGTTAAAAAACATGTATATGTAAGCCTACTTTCTTCCCCGATACAGAATTTCCAGAACATGAAAACATAGAAGTACTTATAAATCACTAGTACATTTTTTACATTGGGATCCTTACACTAACATGTTTATTCCATTGGAATGAATTCAATAGTGCTTTAATTCCAAGGAAAAGAAAAATGTAGGGGACTTTTTTGGAAAGACTTCTATGGTGGAAATAATTCACTGTTACATGTCATCAGTGTGTATTTATAGATCACTAATTGTAAAATATAGGGGTGATAAGGGGCCAAAATGACATGATAAACCACACAAATGAGTAGTCTAAAGTTAAGTATAGTAGTATAACCCCGTCTAACTTCTCCTTGCTTGGCAAAGGGTTTCCTATTGCTTCAATCTAATATTTCTGATAATCTTAATGAACTACACTTAGATGTTGAAATGTCATTAAATCTACTCATATAAAGTATTTTAATTATTTGATGCAGGTATACTTTCGAAAATATGTGTATTAAGTAAATAAATACAGCCCATCTCTACCACCCTTCAGCTGATCAATGTTGACATTTCTGTCATGCCCTTAATTACAGACCAGTCATGTGATTTAGGTAGATACTAAAATCTGATTTGGCAAGGAATGAATGCATCCAAGAAATGATGTATACTTACTCCAAAAATAGGGTTTGGTTCTGCTTCCGGTTGAGGTCTCCGTATTCTAAACTGTAAATAATAAAACAATAAAATCACTACAGGTTATCTTATTTACAAAATGTATGTAAATTAAAAGTTATAGTAAAACCTGTATATAAAAACCGTTTACAGAACATAAATACAGGAACTTTGTAAACAAGTGGTCTTTATATAGAGGTTTATTTTGGAGGTACAGTGAAACCTGTCAATAAAGCCACCCAAGGGAACAAGTAAAAATGGCCTCTTTGGACAGGTGGCCTTTATATACAGGTTCATATAATATGAATAAAGAACAACTGGAATACAATTCCTCTGGCCTTTATAAGCAGGTGGCCCTTATATAGAGGTGGTCTTTAATGCAGGTTGGACTGTATATGAAACAATGTGACCTCAAAACATCGATTTTGATAGATAGGCAGTTCTTATATAAATATGATGGCAATAGTTAGTCCTATAGTATTTGTTACAGTTATGGCACCCGATCTCTGAAGAGGCTGGAGACTCACTTCTCAGGTGGAAGTTCACATGTTTAATTTAGTTTCCCAGTTTTCAATGTTTACTTTCTTATAGGATTGTGATTTGAACATGGACCAGTATGTTTGTGTTTGAATTTTTTGATTAGTAATTTGAACATGGACCGGTATGTTTGTTTTGGACTATAAACCTATGATGGTGTACTTGTCAGTTCAACCATTTTTTGTAGATACATACCTCCTCATCTCCTCCTCCAAATGACTGGAACATAAAGTCCCACGAAAAATTGGATGTAGGAGGACCGGGTTCAAAAGCTGAAAATAAAAATTAAAAAATGTTTGTACATTGTGTATATTCAAACCATTCTAATACAAATTAACAAAAAATGTTTGTAATTAAAACTATTCAAAGTTATACATATATGTTCAATTCAATCTCAAGAGAAATTGACTGTGTGTTCTAACGATTCGTGCATATAGAGGCCAGGATATACATCACAATGCCACTCACCACACGGGTTCTACTCTCACTTAGCGTGGGGCAGATACAAGTATAAGAATCTTTATTACTTTGTTTGCTGAAGTTTGGTACTTTGCTTCTAGTATCCTAGTTTTATTTAAGAATTGGTCGACTCTATAATTCAAAGCATTTTGACTGGTGTGTAAACAAAATTCTAACCAACCCCATCAATCAACCAAAACCTACCCACCCATGCACCAAGCAACCTACCTACCTACCTAACCCACAAATCTTTTATGACAGTCTCAACTCTTTTTATGACAACTTAAAAACAGATAGGTATGTAGCAAAATTATCTAAGACAAATAAAAACCATTACCATCATTTTCTTGTCCTTGATACATTGGAGGATGTGGTTGACTTCTATCAAATCGTGTATCTTCACTGGAGGCATCTGATGTTTGATCCCAGTGACTTGGAGAGTAGTATGGGGGTCGACTCCAGGAACTAAATTTGGTGGCTATACCAGGTGCAAAGAAACTGGCACTGTCAGTGGTGCTGAAAATATAATGTATGGAATTAATAAGTATTACTGAAATTATTGATAAAATATTCATGATATTATTATTGATAAATTCAAAGTAAAATAGCTACTTTTAGTCATTATGTTGCCAAGTGACATCACATCTATTGTGATATAAAAATTTTAAAAAATTGGAAGGAGGGGCTCGGTGATGGCCGAGTTGTCTAAATTACATGTTCAGAGATCACAGCATCCCTCTCTTCACCTAAATTTTAATCCCACTCAATCAGATGCTAGAATTAGTTTGAGAAAATTTGTCTGTTTGTTACTGAAGGTCAGTTTTTTCTGCAGGTATTTAGGTCTCACCCACTATCACAGAACTGATTACCTCAGTATAAGTGAATTAATCCTAACTGGGGTGTAAAACTTTACTCTGTACTCCCACTCCTTTTCTTTGATTGGTCAAGATACAGATCATTAATAAAGATAACAAAGATAAATATACATGTCACTTTTAAAAATGTTTTAGGAGGAAGTCGCATGATAACTTAACCCTCTTGCTGCCAAACATATGTGTCTTCTGCAATAGCGGTACATATATCTTTTCAATGGAACTGACAAATCTTACTTATCAAGAGATATTTATAATCAAAAAATGCAAATGTTGACTATTAAGACATAAAACTATATTAGCAAATGATGTCATATGAATACAGAATGTGTGTGACATCATAACCTATTTTTGAAGTCATATTAATTTGCATAAATGTGTACATCAATGTGTCACTGACAATAATTTGCATTGTGTACATCAATGTGTCACTGACAATTATTTGCATTGTGTACATCAATGTGTCACTGACAATGTTGTGCTGAAATTCAATTTGGCAACAAGAGGCTTCATAATTCTTTCACTTATCGAAATAACCAAAAGACAATACATTTAGTACAGTATAACTACTCTCAGTGCTATCAGTACTTTGATTTATTATAACTTACCCAGCATCATCTTCTTCTTTCTCTCTCTCTCGTTTACGTCGTCTTCTAGCAGCCAGAATAAGACAACAACAGAGACATAACAGCAGAATTAACAGCAGTAACAATGGTATACCAATACCAAGTCCTAGGATCAAAGCTGTGTCATCAGCTTTAGTCACTGGCCTACAATAGAAATTCAAACAACATTATACATGAAGAGTAAATCTTGGAGACAAATTGGGTTCGTTGCTGTACCATGTAATTACCACCCCTTTGTGCTAGATAATTTGAAAAATGTTTACGCTGAGAATTCCAGGAGTAATGCATTTTTACGATGATATGAATTGTTATGATTCCATATCCCATGGAAATAATTGTTCCACAAAGTTATAGGGTATTACACTGTACTGTGGCAAAACCCATAATATAAAATAACTTTTTAGTATAGAATACTCAAAATTTCAATTCATGTTTCAGTAAGATTGTTTCATTTATATCAAGACATTGCCTGCTTTAAGAGAGGTAGTAATGTTATCCAATGTATCCTGTCAGGACACTGGGTGTCCAAGCCTACCATAGCACAGGTCACCCGTACCTACCAGGAAACAGGACATTCATTTTAAGCCTTATCAGAGCCTACAGAGGGACAGAGGGACCCATAATAAATTTAAGTTCTTAACATTAAATGTCTTGTAAAATGGAAAAGAATACATTCTCACTATGTAACAAACACTGTTTCACTATTTCTAAAAGCCACATCTTCCAATGTGAAGTTTCATGTATCTGTAAAAATAATTTCACTATTATCCATCAAAAGATTTCAGAAAGTATTGGTGAAGTAACAGCTATTAATACCTCTGCATTGCAATGGTGTGATGGGACCATTATTTGTTTAACACATATAGGTATGTGGAACATCAGTTTTTGGGGCCTCATCTAAAGGGTCCAGAGGTAGGTCTACTATATGTTATAAAAAATAAACCAAGTACTTACTCGCAGACTGGCGCTCCGTTTTTCTCTACACACTGATAGTCTGTATTACATGGTGAAAATGTCTCGTACAGCTTACAAAGTCTTTTATCTGTGTTACTGGTAACAGAGGCTGAAAGTAAAGTAATAATGTTTGATAAAGATGCTGATTTGAACTAAAATTAAAAGTTATACATGTACATGATGTATCAAGTTTTTGAAATGAGGCTGTCTAAATGTAAAACTACTTGTGGTATGTCCTTGGTGGCTATGGCACAGGGTTCTTTCAGTTATATTAAGCCAGTCACTTCTGGGATGGTAAAGGAAACTATCATGAGATGTTTTCTCCCCTTAGCAGCAACATTAAAAAGTATTCAAATTAAATATCATTAGACAGATCGACTTTATATAGACATAATAGAGGGTCATCATATAGTAAAATCTATTGGGGATATGTCGGACCAGTTCTGTAGACAGGTGGTCTTTATACAGAGGTGGACTTTATGGCAGGTTATACTGTATGTTTAAAGTACCAGGTATTTCAGTTAATACATCTCTAAATGCATTTGTTTCTAATATATCCAAGATGTATTTTCCCCTTACCTCTACATTAAAAATATTCAAGTTCAACACTTGCACCAGTAATTCTTCATGATTTATCAACTTACTTGTTTTTCCATTGGGCGATGTAACAGTGACAGCAGTATTATTCACCGAGGCTGGGTCTCCGTTATAATCAACAACATCCCCTCCTGCCAGCTTATCTATGGACTGTGCCACACTCTGGTCCACTCCAGGATTATTGGTAGTGATGATGTCATAATCAACTACCAAACGACCATCACTCCTGGAAGATTAAAAACCATCATATTCTTATCTGTCTATTCTACACTTTTGTAACAATAACAATTTTTATAAGTTTGGTCATTACACCAGATTTTCACATTAACCAGTCCCTGGTCCCATCACAAAAGATTGAGTGATGGCCCTGGTATATAAAATAAATTAATGGGATACACTGGTGTACTATATGATATCCGACAAAGTTTACTCAGAACTTTTATTTCCCATTCATAATATATCTGAGAAAGTTTTATTTTCAAGACTTTTTACCCTAAAATTACAACAAAATTTCCCAATTTACAGAAAGTATATTGTTAAACCCCATTATCAACTTTTTACAGAAAAGGGTTTTTTTTTACAACACTTACGACACACTGACACTGTTGACAACTATTTTCTTTAAGTTATTACCAAGTACAGCACTGTGATAATCTGTGAACTACAAGTACAAAAATAATAACATCATATAAAAGAAACTAATAAGCAGTAATTCAGACTGTTGAGACAGGGACCCCATGATATTAGTAACTGAAATTAAATAGCCCATGTTTTCTAAACCAATGGTCCGTCAATCGGCTTACATTGCCTTTCGTTACAAATTGAATAATTTCATTTATTTGAAAGATTGTTGAACAAGAGGAATAGTGACCAAGCTCAGACAGATGGATGGAAGGAAGGATGGATAGACAGGCAGATTAATGACTTACTGTAGTCTGGAGATCTTGAAATTAAGTACTGGATGGATGGATGGACAGACAGACAGAGGGTAGGAAGGATGAGTGGGCAGATTGATGGCTTACTATTTTGTAACATTAATCAGGTCATCTTGATATTCAGTACTAGTATTAGATGTATGAATGGATGGATGGACAAATGGATGGGAGGAAAGATGGACAGACAGATAGATGGAAGGATGGGTGGACAGGTTGATAACTTACTGTTGTTGTAACATCAATCAGGTCATTTTGATATTCAGTACTGGATGCATGTATGGATGGATGGAAGGTAAGATGGAAGGAAGGAAGGATGGTTGGGCAGGTTTATGACTTACTGTTTTTGTAGCATTATTCAGGACATCTTGATATACAGAACTATATGGGTTACTCAGGTCTGCTGTTACTGTAACATTCAATGTTAAGTCTACACCATACTTCTCCTCCCCAGCAGCTGGACTGTAAGTTGTAATTGGTGCTAATAAAATAAAAATATAAATTATTACATATTATTTAATATAAAATAACAGTTTCACTATTTAAATATTACCAACAAAAACATGTTACAAAATTGTAATTCATGTATAAAAGTTGATTGCAAGGCAAACCAATCACATTTTTTGAACTAGAAGATTTAATTTTTATCCTTGGAACCTTCATTCAAGCAAAACATATTTTCACTAATAGTTTCAAATTTATTTTTTTAAATCATAAAAATTCAAATAATAAAGTTCAAATGTTAATTTTCCATTACATTATCTAATCATAGAGACTAATATATGGACCATATACTGTTAATCATAAATTGTCTTTTTTAAAAGTTTTCGCATAGGTAACATAATGCAAATATAAAATTTTCCAAATGTTTTATTTTGATAGAATTCAAATGAATTTTCACTGACCACCATCTAATAATGTGATAATGAAAGTATTCATCTATCATGAAATGCAGATTTTCACAAAAATTAAATAACACATAAAAAGTTTCAGGTATGCAGCCTACCTCCACAGTCTCCGTTAGGTAATGTACCGAGGTCACACTGACAATAAAATGATCCCTGTGTATTATTACATGTAGAGTATGGCACCGTGGAACAGTTATGTAGGTTACGCTGACACTCGTCAATATCAGTCTGACATGTTGTTCCTTCCCATCCTGCATTACAATTACAACTTCCTGTTGCTTTGTCACATGATCTGGTGTTTGCTGTCACACAAGTGCAGGACAATGTACAGTTGTCTCCATAGTTACCCTCAGGACATTCTAAAAGGTAAATTACAAAAGATAAACTTTTAAACTTTACTTTGAACAAGAGCACCGCCAAGCCGGGTAATATATGTCTGGCACTATTTATGATGTGAGAAGAAAAATAAGTAAGGAAATCCTTAAAGGGACATATATCTGCTAAGTTTCAAACAAGAATTCTGCAGAATTATGTGTCTTGCAATATGTCATCACAGGGAATAATTTGACCAATTTTGAGATTAATCTGACAAATGATGTGTCTTTAAATGCATAGAAATCAAATTTTTATTTAGACACATGGTGCATCTTTAAATGCACTCAAACAGAATTCCTATTTATAGTAACTGTGACCTTGACCTTTGACCTAGTGGCCTGATTTGCAATTCCATGCAAACTTACAAATTTGGCTTCATCACTAGCAATAGTTAATCATGCCATAATAACAAGAATAGAATTCCTGGGTCCCCCGCCGGTCAAGCAGTATACTAGTATACTGTATAACTCCATAACTCATAAGTTCCATAACTCCAACAATAAGTATCAATCAAGGCTGATTTACGAACTTGACCAAGGTATTAGTGGTATAAACATTTGGTATAAATTTCATGTAAATCTGTCAAAATTTGTAGGCATGAGAGCGCTTACAAGGTCAATTTTTGGATAAAACGAAGTCATTATTGTGGTCAAAATCCCATAACTCCAACAAAAAGTATCGACCAAGGCTGATTTTCGAACTTGACCAAGGTATTAGTGGTATAAACATTTGGTATAAATTTCATGTAAATCTGTCAAAATTTGTAGGCATGAGAGCGCTTACAAAAAAGTGTGACGGACGGACGCACGGATGCACAGACGACTGGCATTTCTATGTCCCCGCTCCGCGTTGCGGCGGGGGACAAAAATGAAATATATAAAGTCTTCAAAACAAATATTTATAACTACATACCTGTACATGTAATTCCATTACCATAGTAACCAGTATTACATGAACACGAAAAGCCACCAATGGTATTGTTACATGTGGCATTAGAGTCACAATTATTTCCTCCTTGTAGGCATTCATTAATATCTGTAAAGTATATAAAATGATTATGTAATGTTTCCATGGAAACTAACATAACATGTATATATAAAACTGTTAATGATACAGCTATGTAGCTGTTAGAAATTACAATAAGGTTATTGTGTAAGGGTTCATTATTCCTTTATAACTTCATTTCTCAGTTAGGGACAATTAACATTATATAAAAAGTTTATTTTAAGTTATAATAAACTAAATCACCATATTATTAATAAAATGTGAAATGTAAAAGGAATAAATCCAGTACACTTTTGCTGAGGCTCAAACCTAGATAGTCAAAGAAATCACTGAAAACTTTCAAATTCAATAAGTTGTGCCTCCATGAAATTTTAATCAATTTTTTACTTACCAAATTTCTGAGAGTTGTGCCTCTGAAATTTTGCTTACTTTTTTTCTTATCAAATATTTCGAGAGTTTTGCATCTTTGAAATTTTATCATGTTTTTGTGATCTTTACCGGCACTTTAATTGCAAAATTGTAAATAGGCATGTCTTGATCTACCTAGTGACAACCTTGATCAAAATGGTTAATCATCGTGTCCTTACGTACCTGTGCAGATTCCACTTGTATTTTTGCCATATCCAGAATTACAGGTACACACATAGGATCCCTGGTTATCGTTACAATTGGAGTTGGGTCCACATATCCCGGGATTGATCGTACACTCGTTAAGGTTGTCATTACAATCTGTGCCGTTCCATCCAGACCTACAGTAACAGGTCCCATTGATCTTGTCACAACTCTGTGTGTTTGTGAAGTTACACGTACATGTATCAGCACAGTTCAAACCCCAATGGTCATTATCACACTCTACAATACAAATTGTAAAATCATCATGTTGAGTTTCATTAAAAGAATTGAGTTATTGAAGTTATTGCAGTATTCAAAAGTGATATCTAAACTTAATGATCTAAATGTATGCAAAAAATGTTGTTGTTGTTTTTTTTTTGTTTTTTTGTGAAAAACAACTTTCTTTGAACTTTTTTTTAAATTTTCAGGAAAAAACATATTATTCAATATTTTCAATAATTTAATTTTGTGAAGATTTTCAATCTATACAGATTTAACTTAGTGATCTAGTAAAAGTAACTCAAAATTTTTCAAAACTTAAAAAAATTAAATATGAAAAGGTTCTTTGTGATGTACATAAAACAAAACCTTACCAGCACATTGCCCTGTAGAATCTATAGCAGTCCCTGTATTACACTGACACACATATGAACCGTTCCGATCCTGACACACTGAGTTTGGTATACAGGTTATGTTACTATCTGTACACTCGTTTATGTTAGTACCGCAGTCTGTGCCGTTCCAGCCCTCGTTACACATACACTGACCGCTGACCTTGTCACATGACTTCGTATTTTCTGTTATACAGATACAGGTTCTATTGCAGTTATCTCCATAGCGACCTTCTGTACAATCTGTCAAAACACAGTATTATTAGTTATTTTAGATTTAAATATAGAAGACTTAGTAGTCAAAGTCATGAGGAGAATGCCAAAAAAAATATATATATATAACATAATAAACATGCAAAATGATATACATAAAAATCATATGATGAACATACAAAACATGTGATAAGTATACAAATCATGTGATAAACATACAAATCATGTGATAAACATACAAATCACGTGATAAGTATACAAATCATGTGAAAAACATACAAAATATGATAAACATGTGATGAAAAACAAATTAAGTGATAAGTATACAATGAGACAGCCAACTATAAAAGCAGATTTTATGATGGACATTACATATATTGACGAAAATGACCTTTTTCTCAAATTAACACTGTGAATAACTTCCAATCATAGTGAATTTACTTACTTGTACAAGTTACTCCATCACTTTCCAGTTTATATCCTAGTTCACATCTACATGAATTATCTCCCTTTGTAGTAAATTCTACTTACTTGTACAAGTTACTCCATCACTTTCCAGTTTATATCCTAGTTCACATCAACATGAATTATCTCCCTTTGTAGTAAATTCTACTTACTTGTACAAGTTACTCCATCACTTTCCAGTTTATATCCTAGTTCACGTCTACATGAATTATCTCCCTTTGTAGTAAATTCTACTTACTTGTACAAGTTACTCCATCACTTTCCAGTTTATATCCTAGTTCACGTCTACATGAATTATCTCCCTTTGTAGTAAATTCTACTTACTTGTACAAGTTACTCCATCACTTTCCAGTTTATATCCTAGTTCACATCTACATGTAAATCCTGGTGTTGTATCTGTACAGTTCTGTGAACATGGCTGATTTGTTGTGCATTCATCTATATCTAAAAATCACACAATAAAAATAACACCATGAATTATCTCCCTTCACACAGAAATCTTAATAAATTAAATAGAACATGATAAGGTGATTAAAAGTTTTTTAAGATTTTTTTATTTGATTATTGATCAATATAAACTAGAGCAGTCTTTTCCGAGAAAAATACCCCATTCTGTCCTCAACAGCCAGACGGATGGACACTAAATTTTCTATGCACAACATTGTCTCATGTTGATTTACATTTGTAAATCCATCCATAGACATGGAGGATATGGAACAGAAACAATATTGGAAAAGACAGACAGATGGAAAGGGTGAGTTTTATATACCCCCACTTTCTTCATTTGCATAGGGTATAATAAAGCATATTGCTGGGTTAAAATTACACAAAACATCTTGAATACTGAGATATAAATACTTCAAATACATATCCCTTGTATATATATATATACAAACACATTCTGTACACACAAATACCATATACAGTCTTTTATCAGGTCTTTTTTATCTCCTAAGAACTACATTTTTTTTTATGAAGAGATTAGCATAAAGTGATTAAAAAAGAACAAAGAAATTGAAATAATGAAAACTGTACAAGATAATAACAAAGAATTTTAGGTGTAAAAAGTGGAAGAAGGAAAGACAAATGTAGTTTTTATTCTTACTATTGCAGGTTTTTCCATCAGGATTCAATTCATAACCACTGTAACAAGAGCAGTATTCAATACCAGATGAATTCACTGCACACAGCTGACTACAACCGTTTGTTACACACTCAGTTTTAGCTGTAATTAAAATAAAATATTGTTTAGAAAAATTTAAAACTATGTAATCTGATAAGTGTATAAGTCTTGAATAATCTGTCATTTTAGACCTTATTTTGATCTTTTTCTAATAAACCATGCGTCCAGTATACATGTATATGTTTATCAGTATAGTACTGCAACAGTTTATCAGTATAGTACTGCTACAGTTTATCAGTATAGTACTGCTACAGTTTATCAGTATAGTACTGCTACAGTTTATCAGTATAGCACTGCTATAGTTCATCAGTATAGTACTGCTACAGTTTATCAGTATAGCACTGCTACAGTTTATCAGTATAGCACTGCTACAGTTTATCAGTATAGTACTGCTACAGTTCATCAGTATAGTACTGCTACAGTTTATCAGTATAGTACTGCAACAGTTTATCAGTATAGTACTGCTACAGTTTATCAGTATAGTACTGCTACAGTTCATCAGTATAGTACTGCTACAGTTTATCAGTATAGTACTGCTACAGTTTATCAGTATAGTACTGCTAGTTTATCAGTATAGTACTGCTAGTTTATCAGTATAGTACTGCTACAGTTCATCAGTATAGTACTGCAACAGTTTATCAGTATAGTACTGCTACAGTTTATCAGTATAGTACTGCTACAGTTTATCAGTATAGTACTGCTACAGTTTATCAGTATAGTACTGCAACAGTTTATCAGTATAGTACTGCAACAGTTTATCAGTATAGTACTGCTACAGTTTATCAGTATAGTACAGTTTATCAGTATAGTACTGCTACAGTTTATCAGTATAGTACTGCTACAGTTTATCAGTATAGTACTGCTACAGTTTATCAGTATAGTACTGCTACAGTTTATCAGTATAGTACTGCTACAGTTTATCAGTATAGTACTGCTACAGTATCATGAGTATATTTGTTCTTTATTCACCCTAAATCAAAATTAAGTAAAAGAGTCATTATGGCGCCAGATTTCTCAATACATGTATAATGGTCCCTGGACCCTTAAATTACGTTATGTAATCCCTACCTCTCTTACGGTGAAACAGTTTGCAAGGATCCACTGGTACTAAGATATATTACATTGTTACTGCCTGTAGGATCCACTGTACAATGAATCACTAAAAATCCTATTAACTTTTATATTTTAAACTGTTTTAAAAGTAGTCATATCAAAATGGGATAGGAGGATCGGTCCCAACTACCTACCGTAACATGACTGCCTTGTTGTGGTGTTCAGTAAGAACCCATCTCTACATCCACATCTGTAACTACCGAGGTTATTGTAACATATCTGTTCACATTTATCTGTATCCAAAGCACACTCATCTATATCTGTAAAAAATATGGTCCAAGTCTTCATATTTGGTTTACAATAGTTTGATTTTTATACATTTAAAAAATAAAACAAACTTGAGTATACCAGTATATCATGAGTAGTCATGAAGGTCTCAGTGGTTTTATTCCATGTCACAAAGTTATACTACAAAATCAATCCATCAGAACATTTTTTCTGCCGGAACAAATTCATTGCTTCATTATAAGCTGGTTGATTCTAAAATGTTTATAAAATTTGGTTAAAATATTAGAGATGTCGTGAAAGGAACTTTTAAACATTGCTTTTGATATACAGGATGTCCTTATTTAAAGCAGTTATTGGCAGTTTTTAATGATTATGATTAGAGACTTAAACCTCAGGAAACTCAAGGGAAAAATGTATCATGCATCTATCAATAACTCCCAAACCATTTCTGAGTACACAAAACTTGGCATTTCCCATTTAATTCCTAAGTAATAGCCACATGAATAAGTAACAAAGGGAGATAACTGCTCATGAGCCAATGTCTTCCAAGGGAGGTAACCTTTCGTGTAATTTTCTGCAAAGGAAAGTAACCATTTATGTAATCAAAATGAGGATTTCTTTCAAAATGGGAGATTATTGCTGCAATTATCAAAAAGACAAAACTTAGCAAAAGTACAGACCTTGACATTTCCCGTCAGAAGTAAGTTTAAATCCCGAACGACAGCTACAGATATAGCTTCCTGTTGTATCAGTACATATCTGGTCACAAATGAGGGAATCTACCAGGCATTCATTTACATCTAAAAAAAATAAAATCTTAACTTACAATGCAAGTACTTTACCAAAAAGCTGCATGGACATAAAAATACATGGACTATCAAGTAGATATATGTCATTGTTGTCTGTAAATGCGACAAAAAAAAAATAATTAAAATTAAAAAAAAAAAAAAATAAATCGCAGGAAAAGCAAAGGCCAAAGACAGACAACCTGGTCAGATGTAGAATTAAAATACGTTCAGCTGCAGCTGCTTCCATTCATTTATTGCCAAGCTTCTAAATTCAGGCAAAAGTTTGTGACAATGAATCAAGGTTTAACTGTAGGTGAGCTACACAGAACTATATTTTAGACTTTATCATACTTACTTTCACATGTTCCAGTGCTATTTGTATATCCTGTCTGACAGACAAACGTAAGATCCCGGGGAGTTTATACAGGTGAGCTACACAGGACTATATTTAGACTTTATCATACTTACTTTCACATGTTTCAGTGCTATTTGTATATCCTGTCTGACAGACAAACGTAAGATCCCGGGGAGTTTATACATGTGAGGTACACAGGACTATATTTAGACTTTATCATACTTACTTTCACATGTTCCAGTGTTATTTGTATATCCTGTCTGACGCTGACAAACGTAAGATCCCAGGGAGTTTATACAGGTGAGCTACACAGGACTATATTAAGACATTCTTTATCATACTTACTTTCACATGTTCCAGTGCTATTTGTATATCCTGTCTGACACCGACAAACGTAAGATCCCGGGGAGTTTATACACTTTTCATTACTTCCTGTACAGGGGTTGCTCCGTGTGCACTCATCCACATCTGCATCACAAAGTGTACCTATCCACCCAATATCACATATACAGCCTCGCACGCTGTCACAATGTTTGGCCCCACGACCACAGTTACAGGTGTTGGCACAATTTGGACCCCAATGCTCTGAATCACAAACTGTTATAGAACAAATTGAACATATTTTAAATTAATGTATTCAATAAAATGAATGATAATATAATATACATAATTATTTGCAGCTTAATAATTAAAGGTATTGCATGAACAAAACATTTTAAATAAATAAATAAACAGTGTCAAGAATTCATAACCAAGTAATGTGTAGGAGGACTCGGGGGGTTAAAATGTTTAGGCATTGAATTTGATATTTATTCAGGCCATTGAAAAATAACCTGAATGGATTCTGTGTATACTTTTGCATAATTTTTTATAATCTGTAATGAAAGGATCATTTTGTGTCATTTTCAAAATTTAATCCATTTTTTTAAATACAAATAAACAAAAGCAACAATACATACAGTAAAACCTGTTTTAAGAGGTCACTTATGGGACTGAACAAAAGTGGCTGCTTAAGACAGGTGGCCTTTAAAACCAGGTTGTGTTCCAGAAGACAAATTTATGAAGACGAACCAATTTGTTTAGATTTGTACATATTTATTTATCTATATCAATTTCTCATATATATATATATATGTTTGTCAACATAATAAATAATTTATGCAAAAAAGTCTGTGATTGTTTTTTGTTTAACGGATTTTACCAACATTGCTTCAACTTTATCAGAACTACTCATAACATCACTTAATAAATCCGACATGCCATGATGCATTGCAAAGAATTTTAATTCCTGAATTATATTTATGTGAATGAAAGATATTAATGCCGAAACTTTTATTAAAATAAAATTTAATCGCGTTTCTTTATTTGTTAATAAAGAAACAGTCACAAAGCGCGTAGTAGGTAATTTTCAACACCCCGCGTGGAACCTCTTTGATGACAAACCGTCACCCTTGACCGACACTCGTTATGGCTTCCATAATCAACACAGTTACGACCATGCACTTATTTTTAAACAAACACACGTTTAAAGAAAGTTATAATGATTCGGACTGAGAAACAAAAGAAAAAGACACGCGGCACGCGACTCCTGAGAAACAAAAGAAAAAGACACGCGGCACGCGACTCCTTAAGTCCACAGGTATTTACTGATTAATAAACAATCACCTGATTATTAGATCTTACTGTTGTTGACAGGTAAACGCGTGGTAAGGACAATCAGTCACAATACACTTAGTGAAGTCAGGTAGAGTTTAAAAGACCGACAGACAGACTAGCGGTTTTTGTTTTAGGGTTAAAACTTTCCGTTTAGATGGTGTGTCCATTTTTGTCAACTGAATAAATGCGATATGTTTAATGTTCGTAAAATAAGACAAAGAAAAAGTGAATACTTCTCAGATAATTTTATTGTTTCAACATAACAATATAAATCGACCCGACAAGTGCGATATGCCTGAGCAATCAGCTGAACATTATATTCTATCATAAACAACTTATCGTCACTAAGGAAACAAAATCATGTGACGACTGTCACGTGACATTATAAACGGACAAAATGGCCGTCTAAACCAGGCTCTTCTATGTGGCCGGTCACGAAATTAGTGGCCGCTGACCGCGTTACACAGGTGACCGCTTATTTCAGGTGAAATATATAGTAAAATGCATTGGGCGGGATGCAACCTGGCCGTTATCGGCAGGTGACCGTTAAATCCAGGTGGCCGCTAAGGCAGTTTTTACTGTATACCACAGTACTGGCATAGCAAAAATTGACAGGTTTACATTGCCACTAATCACATATCAATCAATTTAGGCCATTTTGTTAAAGACTTGAATCTGATGTTATTAACCAATCAACAAAATGTTTATTGAAACTGTTAGAAATTAGTCTAATTTAATTATTATTACAATGTATTAATTGAACACCAAGTCCAGGGGTTGATGATTTATCCAAGTACTGATTATTAATGTGTAAGTCCAATGCTTCAGAATTTAAGGATTTATTCACCCCTTAGATTGGGTCTAAGTGTAAAGGATTTATTCACCCCTTAGGTTGGGTCTAGGTGTAAATTGTATCAAAATGTTACCTGTACAAGTTCTGCCATCATTCTGTAGGTAATAACCATCTGGACATGAGCAGGTATAACCACCATCAGTATTACTACAACTATCCTTCTGTGTACAGTTATTTAGACTGGTATCTGTAGCAGTACATTCATTAACATCTAAAATAGTATATAGTCCACATTAAAATCACTGAAAAACTGAATTATAACTGTAGTAGGAAGTAGAAAAAACGCCAGGTCCAAACTGAGGTCAAGCCACTCTACAGCAGAGTGTACTCACAACTGAGCTACCCAGACTGTTATTTAACTCTACCTCAGTGTACTCACAACTGAGCTACACAGACTGTTATATAACTCTACCTCAAATAATTGTCAAACTTTTGAAAAAAAGAAGTTTGAGTGAACAAAAGCTGAAGAACGGAGTACATTGTACAAAGATTTTTAATTTTTTACTTCTTATAATCTGTGTTGAATCATATACATCAGATGTTAGTATACGACCAAAACCTGGTAAATTTATGTTGGTTGGTTTTATCATGTTAATTAACCATGCAAACTTGACAGGAATGGTATAAATGAAGTTCCTCAGGGTACCATGTGATCAATACCTCTTAACTTTGTGCAGAACGTTTTGGAAATCATTGATGTCGCAAATTCCCAGAATAATATCATTTTTGGGAAAACATAATCAATTCCATATCCAATAGAAATAATTGTTCTGCACAAAAGTTAGGGGGTACCACATGGTACAGTGGCAAATCCCATTGAATTAAAAATCGGATCAGACAGCTAATAAATTTCTAAGAAGGTGAATAGGAATTACCTGTATCTACATGTGACTTACCTATACATGTGGCCCCACCACCATGTAATTTGTAGCCACTCTGACTTACCTATACATGTGGCTCTATCACCACCAAATTTGTAGCCACTCTGACTTACCTATACATGTGGCCCTATCACCACCTAATTTGTAGCCACTCTGACTTACCTATACATGTGGCCCTATCACCACCTAATTTGTAGCCACTCTGACTTACCTATTCATGTGGCCCTATCACCACCTAATTTGTAGCCACTCTGACTTACCTATTCATGTGGCCCTATCACCACCTAATTTGTAGCCACTCTGACTTACCTATTCATGTGGCCTTATCACCACCTTATTTGTATCCACTCTGACTTACCTATACATGTGGCTCCATCACCACGTAATTTGTAGCCACTCTGACAGAAACAGTTGGTTGCTTTTTTAGCAGTGTCTACATGTGACTTACCTATTCATGTGGCACTATCACCACCTAATTTGTAGCCACTCTGACTTACCTATACATGTAGCTCCATCACCACCTAATTTGTAGCCACTTTGACTTACCTATTCATGTGGCTCCATCAGCACCTAATTTGTATCTACTCTGACTTACCTATACATGTAGCTCCATCACCACCTAATTTGTAGCCACTTTGACTTACTTATTCATGTGACCCTATCACCACCTAATTTTTAGCCACTCTGACTTACCTATACATGTGGCTCCATCAGCACCTAATTTGTAGCCACTCTGACAGAAACAATTGGCTGCTTTTTTAGCAGTGTCTACTGAACATCCATAACTGCAGGTTTTATTGCTAAATGTTGAGCATGGATTTGACACTGTAAAATACAAAAATAATTTATTACACAAAAACATCAAGGGTCTATTTCTTGATATTTTTTGGATAAATTAGGTGTAGGATAAATGTAGTGACTATCAGGGTTTTAACTACCAGTTAAGAATATCTTATTTATATTGAGACATCACCAGCTATAAATAAAGTGACAGCCACAACCCCAAACCACTGAAAAAGGTAGATGAGTATTAGTGCTTTATGCTCCCAGTCCAGATTTTTTTCATATAAATATTGAGGTGATCAGGTTTGAGATGGTGGAGGAAATCAGAGTTCCCAATGAAAACAACTTATAGTCCAACCTGCTTTAAAGACCTCTATATAAGGGTCATCTGTTTATAAAGGCCAGTAGAATTGTATCCCAATTGTTATTTATTTATATTATTTGAACCTGTATATAAAGGTCACCTGCCTATAAAGGCCACCTAAGGGAACCAGTAAAAGTGGCCTTTATAGGCAGGTTTGACTTTTGGCAAGGAAACTGACAGACTTTCTCAGACAAAGGGAGAGGATCGTAGAGGATTATATATCATATATATATTACTTTACCTTTTCTACAGGTCCTTCTATCATCTGTCAGTATAAATCCAAACTCACAGAAACAGTTGTAACTTCCCAGTACATTATCACATAACTGTTCACAGGTGTCCATACCCAACTCACACTCATTGATATCTATATTTGTAAAGAAACAAAACAGTTAACAATCATAGACGTAAAGTCGTCATTGCTAGCTGACAACTTAAGGCAGAGTAACTTCCCAGTACATTATCACATAACTGTTCACAGGTGTCCATACCCAACTCACACTCATTGATATCTATATATGTAAAGAAATATAACAATTATTTGTAATTATGTATATGTCCCATCTTGATTAAAACAAAAATACGGAAAATTAAATCAACTTCACATTAACTATATTTTTATAGATTTAAGTAACCATTTCCACACAATGCTGAAACCATATCATCTCTCTCCACCATGATTGTATGTGTGTGTGTGTGTGTGTGAGAGAGAGGGTTAAAACATGTAAATCGTCAAATAACATTGGTAAATTGGTAAATCTCTCTCTCTCTCTCTCTCTCTCTCTCTCTCTCTCTCTCTCTCTCTCAGAAAGGATTAATAATAAATTACACTGGTAAATCTCTCTCTCTCTCTTTCTCTCTCTCTCTCTCTGTTACCTTCACAAGTATAAGGTCCAGTCTGCTGATAGCCAGAGTTACAGTGACATGTAAAGCTCCCATCATTATCCTGGCAGGTTGATATTAATGCTGTACAATTATTCAATGAAGCATCTAAACATTCATTAATGTCTGAAAAACAAAACAAATCAAAAATCAGAACAGAAGAAAAGATGTCAAAACAACAACAGAGCTATCTCAACCAAACTTAGGATTTGTAGGACCAGCGCGCTGACACTGGAAAACAATGCAACATTTTGTATATTTTTGTGAAAAAACAAAACAATGTGTTTACATAAAATTGATTGAGTGACAGGTGATGTAATCTGTAAGCAAATGGTTTATACCACTTGGCCAATTAGGCTACTGATAAGCAGGTTTTGTTTTAGGATCAAATACCAACAAAAACCTATGATCTTTAAACATGTTAAATCAATGATAACTTTTTTTAAGTTTACAAAATCATATTAGTTTCATATGAGTGAGTTAATAAAATGAAATTTAAACATTCAATGCAAGATTATATCACGCTAATCAGGTCACCAAAGAACCATAACTCTTACTTGTACATTTGTTGTTGATTTTCTCGTAACCCGTCGGACAGTTACAGTAGTAACCTCCTTCGGTATTCTGACACAGCTCCACTGACGTACAAAGACTGGGATTGAGAGCACATTCATTGATGTCCTTATCACATAGATCACCTTCCCAGCCTGACAGACAAACACAGCCACGACTAGGATCACAGCGTTCTGTCCCTGCGCCACATTCACACGTCTTTGAACAATTTGTTCCCCAGTTTGGAATTTCACATGCTGTAATAAAACAAGATACAAAACCTATAACAAATCCGGATAAACAATATCTAATTAACTTGGTTTCTTTGCCAGCATTTTTTCTATTTTTTGCTATTTTGTTTAGCTAAAAATTAATTTACTATTAAATACAGGTAGTTTCCTCGAGGAAAAAATCTTAAAAATTTCCAAATTTGATCATTAAAATTCCCAAAACAACAGTGATATGCTAGGAGGTTAAAATTATGTATATTTAATCAACACTTACAATACAAAGCTAAATACAGTTGATTTTAGTAATCTCAAACACAGATATCTTAAATTTCCAGATAGGTAAAATGTTTTGTTAAAAAGGTCCAGAATGAGAAGTTTTTTATTTAATGAAAATAAGTCCAGTTATCTCAAACTGGAATATCTGAAATTGTCAGGTAAATAAGGTAAGACAAATAATTTTTAGGGCTCCTGAATGAACATTAAATTGGCAAACTTTGTCTAGTAGCACGTCACTGGCTTCCAGTTATGATGGGGAAAAAAGGAATATCATTTTCACCGACAGCATGAGCATGATGAAATTGACGACTTACCGTTACAGGTGATTTTATCTACATCCAGGTGAAAACCATCAAAACAATGACAGGAATAACTACCGTTTGTGTTAGTACAACCCTGAGAACAGATGTTTCTCTCACACTCATTTATATCTACAAAGAAATTGAATTATAACTATTTAATAACCTGCTTGATATTGTTTTCTCAAACAACTAACATACATTTGAGTAAAAAAGGAGCTCTTAAATTTTTTATCAAAATCAAATTTTTTATCAAAATCAAATTTTTTCACCCATCTATAAATCAACAAACATAACTTTCTTCATTTATTTATTATGAACTCCATATTAAAAGTTAAGGGGTATAAAGGAATCACCCTATTAGTTGTCTGTAAATCTGTCTGTCTGTCCATCAATCTTTCTGTCTATCTGTCCATCTCCACTTTATAACCTCCATATCTATGGATGGATCTTTATTGAACTTGGAACAAATGTATTCAACAAGGTACCAAATTAAGGTGTGTAGGTCAAAGGTCAGAGTTATAAAGTCCAATCATAGATTTGGCCCCTTGTAGACAATGTTGGGGATGGGGAACATTAGTGTAGCAATAGACTATTTTATATGGAGTCCATAATAAAACAAATTGAATGAGTAATTCTTCTTTGTTTCAATGATTTTGATTGGTCAGACTTTTTCTGTTACGTTTGCATGAATGGATTGACTCTCAGTGACATCATCTTATTACGGATGACACACATAGATATCTGAATTGCAATGCCATCATGGTGGCTTTGGCTATATTGTTGTTTAAACTGTTGTTGTCAAACATTTTTATAAATTAAATTATAAGAGATGAAATTAATATTTTTTTTTTGTATTTGAAGTATTAAGAATTGTACAATTTGCACACGCAACATAATTCGTAGTGAGTTATTCAATGAGCAAAATGTCTAATTCAATCATACTTTCATAACAAAAAGAAAATAACTTGATTTCTATAATAACAAAACAGAACTTACCAGTACAGTTGATTTTATTAGTTTCTAACTCATACCCTCCTGGACACGCACATGTATACCCGTCTGTCGTGTTTACACAGGCGTACTCACACTCAACATTGTTAAGCTGACAGATGTTCTTTACTACAAGGTACAAAAAAGTCTATGAAGTCAATTTTTAAACATTAATTACTGTAAAGATAAAATTCTTATTCAGTGATACCATGGTAACACAAATAATTTACTTATTACATATAGTTATCAACCTTCATAATGAGTTTTACACTGTGTTATTTATTTTATACTGAGTAATCTCCCTTGAACACAAGTTACATGTGCCTTGAATATCTGTTTTATACAGTTATCTCCCTTGAGCACAAATTCAATGTCACTTGAATACATGTTTTATATACAGAGTTATCTCCCTTGAGCACAAATTCAATGTCACTTGAATACATGTTTTATATACAGAGTTATCTCCCTTGAGCACAAATTCAATGTCACTTGAATACATGTTTTATATAGAGTTATCTCCCTTGAGCACAAATTCAATGTCACTTGAATACATGTTTTATATACAGAGTTATCTCACTTGATTACATTTTTTATATATAGAGTTATCTACCTTGAATACAGGTTTTATTGTCTATTATGTTTAAATCATAACCGTCTAGACAGGAACAAGTAAATCCACCATTGTTATTTGTACAGAGTTGTTCACATCCATCTGTCTCCTCAATACATTCATCAATATCTGTAAATAATCAAAGTACTGAAACTGCTGAAAGACAATTCTAGAAAATAGCGATATTAGTTATTTGAACAGAGCTATTCACATCTGCCTGTCTACTCAGTAGAAGAAATTTGTAGTTGAACAACATGTACTTGACAACAGCCAACATAACAAAGAATGTGAAACAATACAAGTTGGTGAAATAGCCAAACATGAACAGAAAATTGGTTAGTATTTGTACAGAGCTGTTCAAATCCCAATGTCTCCAAACAGATACATTCACCAATATCTAAAATTAATTAAAATACTGAAAGTTTATAAAGTGAATACTTGGATGTTAAACAAGGAACCATGATTTAAAGTCTGAAAATATTTCAAGTTCCTTACCCTTGGAAAAAAAAATTGATTGACGATATTGAAATATCAGCTTACCAACACAGGCATTGCCAACCCTGCGATATCCAGAGTAACATGTACACTTAAAGCCACCCTCTGTATTAGTACAGCCCTGATCACATCCACTGGAGTTAGAAGTACATTCATCATAATCTGAAAGAAAATAAACAAAAGAATCTCTTTTCAGGGGAATATGTGTACAGCATCTTGACTTCTTAACTAAAGAACTGCAAGAAGAACAGCATTGCGCAGCTGCACATGCAGTTCATCAAATTTGTTTTAAGAAAAAGCTTAAAAAATTAAATGGAGATACTGACCATCAAACTGGGGACTTAACATATGGCCAACGCACAATTATCACAATAATAGAACCAGGTTCTGCAGAGCTGGGTGTATAGTTAAATATATCTCATATTCTGATTTTACTATAGGATTAATTCTGTGTTTGGTGTTATAAAATAGAACCACATTTATGCCCTTTGTCCATAAGATCTATAGGTGTACAATTAAATTCTATGTTTCAGTCTGTGCTGGGGAGTGGAGCAGGATTATAAGAATCCATTATGAGTATCCATGTAGGATAGGGAAATCTCACCCGAGGGGTTGAGCATCTCAGTCACAGACGAGGCTTGCCGAGTCTCTGACCAGAAATGTTCAAACCCGAGGGTGAGATTTCCCTATCCTACATGGATAAACTCATAATGGATTATTTTTCTTCCATTTTAGTGCCAATATTTGGCTTCAAGTACGATAAACATAGACATTGACGCCATGTTTGTAAAATCTAACTTTGTAATTCGACATTCTACTTTAAAATAAATATGACCATTGGATAGATCGTACCGGATTTTGGTTTATACAAAATGTATAAACTACAAAACAAAATGGTTCATTAAAAAATTCAATATTTATCATTTGAAACACACTCAAAGTTTCTAAATTTTGAAGAATTTGATGTCGTTTTCCCGCAAGATGACGTCATGTTCTCCACATGATGACGTCATGTAATTGTCTTTTGATTGTGACGTCACTAAAGGTCACGTGGCCATGTGAGATATGCGTATCTCACATAGGGAAAACCCCTATCTTACATGAGCAGATATGGAAGAAAATGGTAATTCATTACCAAGTCAAGATTCTCTCACTTATATGAAGGTAATCAGTTCATGGATGGTGGGGAAAATCGAAGTGCCTGGAGAAAACCACCCACATTCAGCCCAGAGACAATAGCCAGCCTTCAGGAAGCAAACTAACAAAATCTCCCACACTAGGATTGGAACCTAGGTGTTGAGAGGCACTGAGATCTGTAATTGTGCCCTTCAGGCACTGTGAGAGAGATTGTAAGCATGCCCTTCAGGCACTGTGAGAGAGATTGTAAGCATGCCCTTCAGGCACTGTGAGAGAGATTGTAAGCATGCCCTTCAGGCACTGTGATCTGTAATTGTGCCCTTCAGGCACTGTGAGAGAGATTGTAAGCATGCCCTTCAGGTGCTGTGATCTGAAAGTGTGCCTTTCAGATCGCTCAGTCAGGTTACCAAATGTAGCTGTTATATACATGTATATGATACATACCAACACATTTATGTCCATTGTCGACTAGACCTGTTGAACACGGTGTACAGTTAAATCCTATCCCAGCAATCTGCTCCTGCTCTGGTGTAAAGTCATAACATTTCCGTCCTTCAGAGCATGGGGAACTGACACACGAGTCAATATCTGTTTGACATTCAGCTCCTAAAATAATAAATAACATTATGTTAGCATGAAGATAAGTTTCTAAGCTAAACTAAATTAAATCTGCTAAATCAAACACAAACCATCTCCAAATCCCAAAGCAAAGTAAAACTTTGAAGAATGATAAAATAAGTTAAACATGTGAACTTCCACCAGGGAAGTAAGACCGGGTGCTACGGAAGGATAAACACCTCCTATCTAGCTAGCAACACCTGCCATAAGCGAAATCAAAATTGAGAATAAATGGAACATCAATTGCTCATGTTGCTATAACAATAAAATCCTCTGATTAAACTTGTGATTTTCCCATTTAAAGTGATGTGAAAAGGATAAGGGTGCAGGTTTTTTCTCACTCTCTTTGACAGGATTTGATTAAAAATTAATCCCCAACTTACCCTACCTGCATCCTTGGGTTCAATCACCCTACCCCAATCCTTGATTCAGCAAAGCAATGTATTCACATTCTTGTTATTGAATTCAAATTTTAAATATTTAACTTAAAAGTCTACTTAAAGCCTATATCAGAGAGTACAAAAACAAAACCACTACAACCACTCCCTACTGAATCTATGATGTTTCCAACATATCCAAGTAGCCATTTTCAAAAATATTCCAAACAGGGGTCAGAGTGGTAACAGAAGGAAAAGAAACAGCAAAACCAATATGTCCCTAACTTTGTTTGGGGGAGCTTAAAAAAATAAAAGCCAGTAAAAGAAAATATATTATTACCTGTCCATCCCACAAGACATTCACATACAGCTAGTTTGAAAAGTGAGGTACCCTCAGTTTGGGTTCTATTGTAATTACAGATCCCCTGTCCACCTGAGCAGCCGGTACACAGTACTATATTAATATCTAGTGATGGAGCTGTCAAATTTTTATCATCAATAGCAGTAACACTAAAATCAAAATGAAAATTATAGTGAAAGTCAAATGGCAAAATAATATTACAGTGAAACTCAAATGGCAAAATAATATTACAGTGAAACTCAAATGGCAAAATAATATTCCAATTTTGATATAAAGTAAAAAAGTTTTTGATTTTGAAATTATTGTCAAATAATATTTTTTATAATAATTATTTAAAGTCAAACATGGTATCCAAGACTACTGGTAGTATACACTACTGACTTTAAATTTTTGAGAAAAAAATGTCAGCTGTATCAGAGTCCTGCTGTATTTTGGTAATTTTGATGATTTCGTTACTTTAAAATAAACATCTTATCACAAGTTTAAGTTGAATTCCAAAAGGGAATTCAAATATCCGTGAATAAGGCCAAAATGGTCTTGAGGCAAAATTATCTACTCACAAAAAAGTGATCTACATTATCCAATTGTCTCCTACATACCACAATAGAAATTGTTGAAGTTATCAATTAGGACCTGTTGAATATTTTGAATTATTTTGTACATTTCTGTTATATATCTGTCTATTATATAGTAGTACAATATTACCTTATATTGGCAGGTTTTGCATCTTGTGGTGTCCATGTGATGATTCCATTGTCCACGTCGAAAGTAAATCCTGATGATGGTTGATCCAGTATCGAAAAATAGTAGGAGCCATCATCTGTAACATTGACCTTTATTGTGGCTGTTTTGTTTACCTCCACATTTATTAGGTTGTCTCCACTAATTAAAGGTGCATCGTTACCTAGACAACAAAATTAACAGTACATGTATACAATAAGGAAAAAAAATCCAATACAGTACAGTACAGTACTAGGAGGTACAGATTTTATGTGAATTTAGCTTCTTCTAAATATTAAATACAGTAAAACAGGAATATAGCAAACAGGCTTACATCTATAGCATGAAGTCAAATATTTGGCCCACTGGTCCTTTATATAAGTCTATTTATAACAATATAATGAAGTCACTTTATATGCATGTTCAAAAGTTGCTTTATATGCATGTTAAAAATAGAGTCCTCAGGGCTTTGTTATAAAAATGTTTTACTGTATAACTCTTCATGTACATGTGATATTAACATTGCATGTATATAATTACTGCCTTTGGCTAAGGGAGATATAAACATTTGTTCACCTGCAACAAAATATATTTCCACAAGGGCACAGCCATTGTTTTTTCTGCTGGAGTAACTCATCCGACAAACATTTGAGCATTGACACAAATTTGACTATTCTCTATTAATGATGTTATATGATTGTGATGTTTTTGTGATGCACATGTTTCAAATGAAGAATATATTACAGGGAAATTCAATTGCACGAAAAGAAATATAATATTTTATTCTGGTCATGTGCTGACACTCAACCAATCAAACATCGGTATTTATGAATGAGGTAAAATAATAAATATTAGGAAGGCAGACATAACTTCCATTTTATCTTTTAGACTGTTTTAGCTCAAGGAAAATTTAACTTTTGACTTTCAAAAAGACGCAACTATCTTTAAACATTATTGGCTTAAATCTTTAAATTTTCAATAAAGTAAATTTGCCTTAGCTTTGAACCCTGAAGGTTAACTCACGGTCAAATGAAAACCATGATGACAGGATCGTTCATCAGATATTACTTACTTAGAGTTAGTCTGTCTTCCACAGCCTTCTTCTCCACCCTAGAGGTGTCCAGACCAATAGCTAAACTACTGGTTACTAAGTAGTCATAGATACACGCAGTGGTGGAATTCCCACCTCCGCAGGCGGCCCTAGCGGTGTCTATCTGTGTCTGATTATACTCATCCAGGAATATCGGTACGAAAGTTGGATGATAGTAACTAGCTGGTGAAAATCCTGGATGATAGATGAACAGTGATTCGCTGAAATTTATCATCCCTGAAATGAACAACAGGAAATAACTGGTTTACAACACATTTATTGGCTAATTAAAAGGAGAAAAAATAAACAATAAGTGGCTTACAACAAATTTATTGGCTAATAAAATATCAGCATTAGAGATGAATATAGATTGACTAATGAAAAATCAGTGTTAGAGATGAATACTGACTGGCTAATGAAAAATCAGTGTTACATGTGTTAAAGATGAATATTGATTGGCTAATAAAACGTCAGGGTGAATATTGATTGGCTGAAAGCAAAAAACCAATAAATTACAAATTCCAACAGAAGATTTTTTCCCTATGATTAGATTGATTTACCTTTTAGTCAAGAATATGTCACTTATATTGAGACATCGACAGCTTAAGGTGAAGAGGTAGAAGTACCATTAGTGCACTCAAGGCAATGTTCAGGATGGGTTCTTCAGTGTGCCACTCCTATACCGTGACACATGACACCTTTTCTGATGGAAATGGTGACTTTTATTTCTTAATGTCAAATACTCTGTGAAAACACTGTCACTACTTTTTTTCAAGTCTTGGTCAAATGAAGCCTGGGTCAGAAGCTCCCACAAATGGAGTGATCACTCTACGAAATGATCCAGCTACCGTAGTTGTCTTTTTAAGATTAGAAAGGGTTTTTAGTTTATACAAGTTAATTTAATAAACAAAAGAAAAGTGTCAGTATGTCCTTAACAACTGGTTTAGTATAAAGATAGGTTTTTGTTTATTCCGAAGTTTAAAGACATCTTTATTTTAACTCACATTTCTGGCCAAAGTTATCATATATCTTCCTCTCTGTATCAACTTCACTAGGTGTTAAAACACGTCCATCTGGCAGTTGGAAGTCATTATCTTTGTTCCCATCGTAATTACCGACCAATCCGGACACATTCCCTTTGAATCTGTCAGGTACAGCTAATCCCACAGTAAGCATGTTTATACCAAGGGAAACATTGATTGATATGCCTGTAAATGAAATTAAAATCATTTCATTAATCGATTTTAAGTTTTACGATTTCATCCATCAACAACCTAGTTCTAGCAGACAAGTGTTCTTTGACAACTTGACTGGCTCAAGTTTCACAATTGTTCCTCAACTAAAATCTTTCTTAACTTAAAATTCACAAAATTTAGCAATCGTTTTTGAAACTATGAAAAAATGTTTTTGACAAAAGTAACATATATATTATAAGCTCTATAATGAGTTTTTATGGAACAAGAAAAAAATTCATTAATGTTTTCAGAATACATTATACATTTCACTTTTTTACGTATATATATATCTACTTGGGAAATGAAACAAAATATATTGTAAGTTATACAGGGTTTTGGCAGGTTACACGTAACTAGGCGTCCATGATGTGCAGGTTACACGTAACTAGGCGTCCATGATGTGCAGGTTACACATAACTAGGCATCCATGATGTGCAGGTTACACGTAACTAGGCGTCCATGATGTACAAGTTACTTTCCTTTTACTGTTAAATGTTTCATGTGTTTATGTACCCTGGCAGATTTCCAAACATTGTTCTATGTACCCCGCCAAGTTAACCAATCCCTATGTGAGAAATTTCTTTGAAGGGTGACAATAATTTTTGTTATTAGTCAGTTTGTTACAATTAAATCATATTCTCTAGCTGTGGAATCATTTAACACACTAGTCCACAGTACAGTTCAGGCAGACTGTGGGAAAGCATGAATGCCTGTAAAAAAACCACCAACCTTTGGCAAGCGTACTTTCTCACGCTAGGATATGCCTCAAGTGAGATACAAACCTAGGCATTGAGAGGTGTCATGATTCGTAAGCCAGCACTTTAACACCACTCAGCCATTCAGGTCCTAAATAAATGTCATCAGTTTTTGTAACATCGGTCTATATAATATATACCTAATGTGTTTATATATTTTTGACACAGAATATATAATACTAACCAGAGGATGTAAATGTGACAGATAATGTCTTATTTTCCAGTTTTCTGAGTAATAGGGCTCCAGATCCTTCGATGACGCTAAAATTCAACTGGGACTCGAAATCTAATGTATACTCTCGGCCGTTTCCATAGACAACCAGTTCTAAATAACATAATTAATAACTAATAAATAATGTACTTAAAACTAAAACTATTATATAGATGCATATATAGTGTTATATATAAAAAAATTCTCATCATGGTCTAGGAGGAATGGATAAAATGTTGACCACCTAGCTAGGCCATTTAAAATTTTTTGGATCATTTTCCACTGGCAATTATCGTACTTTTTTCCAATCAAATTTGAGACAAAAGTTTATGTAAACAATAAAGTAAAAAACATTATCAAAATTAGTTGCAACATTATCAAGGCATAGCATTTTTTATGTAGACAATCAACTTTCTATGTTTCTTATGATTGTCATTAGAGGTTCAGTCTCACTATAACAAAAACTCTGTCAGCCTAAACAAACAAGTCAGTTACTTTTTTACCTTTTTCTATATGTGACATAATAATCATACATACTTTTTTTAGTTTCTGACAATTCTGCCTGGAAGGAATTATTCCCTTCATCCCGAGCTGCAAATGCACTGAACACTGTGGCATTAGATGTAACACCATTCTCATCTGTGAACAACTCGGTACGTGCCTGAAGGGTAAACTTTTTATCTGTGTCAATCTTCATCATGGTGTATTCTCCGTAACCGTTAAATGTGTACTGAGCCCCATCTAGTGTTGTAATGTGAGGATCTCCCCACATAAAAGCTACAAAAATAAATATGAAACAGTTAACAGGATAATATGTAAAAAGTAGAAAAGAATGGAATCAAATTCTCTGGGGCAATTTCTAAATGGTTAAATGTTAAATTGAAAAATCTAAGGGAGACAACTTCTCCAGAGAACTTTCAAAATCATTTAAAAAATCAAATAGAAGGGTCTGGTGCAATTAAAAAATTATGTAAAAAGTTGAATTGATGGATGTAAGGGAGATAACTTCTCCAGGGAAATTTAAAAAAGATTGATGGGGTCACAAATAATTTATTAAAGATGTGGCAAACAAGCATTTGAGTTATATGGAGAATTAATAGAATTTTTCACCTTTTAACAAATGAAATCAATTTAAGTTTATGAAATTTACTGTAAATCAAGATGTTATGCTTGTGTTTATTTTTGGAAAAACTCACGAGAAGATCAAGACATGTACGGTAAATAACTTTTGTGAATACCAGTTTTTATTTTAATATAAATCACCTGCAATTATACTGACCATCCAAGCTAAAATATAAATATGTGAATATCATGAAATGGCAATTTTCACGAAAATGAACTAGCATTAAAAGTCCAAGATTTACAATAATTATACACCTGTATATACTTACAGGTTACAATAATGGACACCTGGTAACAAAATCCTAGAGGTCGTACTTGATAATACAGATTACACAGTGGTGTTAAGTAACAACAGGATTGTTTTGGATTAACATCTTCTATCTGGTGAAAGTTTGGATATATGTATGGATTATACCTCAGAAAACTTCCAGCTTCTAACATGGTGGTTGCTAGGGATCCAAACCTATCATAGCAACATGTCTGCAATCATAAACAAATGAATTAGTGAAATGAATGTCTACCCTAGTGCCTGTAATTTAATATCAATACATCACCACCAACAGGTGAAATGGCAGAATTTTGTTTTTACAATGTGGTTATGATGATAAGCCTTGAAATTTTATCACATACAGGGGCAGACAAACACTGGACAAGAGGGGTAAAATTGCAGAAAGTCCAATTTTGTTTCAAACCTATAACATAAATACATTTAGGCTTTGCAAAAAGTTCTAGGTTCTGTAGATGAGGAAGTTTTAGCTGCAATTTAACATGTTTTTCTGTGTAGCCTTTCTACAAAACTAAAACCATGTTTGAAATTACCTGTAAGTGACTCTGTATGTACAGTCAAACCTGTCTATAAAGGCCAACCAAGGGAACCAGTAAAAGTTACCTTTATGGGCAGGTAGCCTTTATATACAGGTTCAAATAACATGAATAAAAAACAATTGGGACACAATTCTACTGGGCTTTATAAGCAGGGGACCCTTATATAGAGGTGGTAGGTTGGACTGTTTTACAAAAATGGTTCATCAGTGTACCACATGATACCCTATAACATTTCTGTGGAACAATTATTTCCATTAGAGATGGAATCATTTCAGTTCACGTTTTTCTATAAAAATGATGTTACTCTGGGAAATTCCAACGTAAATGTTGCACAAATGTTAAGTGGTATTAATCACACGGTACACTGACAAACTCCACTGGTGAACTAAAATAAAACTGTGTTGATTCCATTTGCAAAATAAAATTCCTGCAGTAGCTTCAATAAACTCACCAATCAAACACAAACATACTGGTTCATGTTCAATCACAATCACAAAAGCAAAGTAAAAACTGTCAAGTAAAGTTAAACATGTGAACGTCTACCAAAGAAGTGAGACCAGGTACTTTCAAAACTGTCAAGTAAAGTTAAACATATGAACGTCTACCAAAGAAGTGAGACCAGGTACTTTCAAAACTGTCAAGTAAAGTTAAACATGTGAACGTCTACCAAAGAAGTGAGACCAGGTACTTTCAAAACTGTCAAGTAAAGTTAAACATATGAACGTCTACCAAAGAAGTGAGACCAGGTACTTTCAAAACTGTCAAGTAAAGTTAAACATGTGAACGTCTACCAAAGAAGTGAGACCAGGTACTTTCAAAACTGTCAAGTAAAGTTAAACATATGAACGTCTACCAAAGAAGTGAGACCAGGTACTTTCAAAACTGTCAAGTAAAGTTAAACATGTGAACGTCTACCAAAGAAGTGAGACCAGGTACTTTCAAAACTGTCAAGTAAAGTTAAACATATGAACGTCTACCAAAGAAGTGAGACCAGGTACTTTCAAAACTGTCAAGTAAAGTTAAACATGTGAACTTCTACCAAAGAAGTGAGACCAGGTACTTTCAAAACTGTCAAGAAAAGTTAAACATGTGAACGTCTACCAAAGAAGTGAGACCAGGTACTTTCAAAACTGTCAAGAAAAGTTAAACATGTGAACGTCTACCAAAGAAGTGACACCAGGTACTTTCAAAACTGTCAAGAAAAGTTAAACATGTGAACGTCTACCAAAGAAGTGACACCAGGTACTTTCAAAACTGTCAAGTAAAGTTAAACATGTGAACGTCTACCAAAGAAGTGAGACCAGGTACTTTCAAAACTGTCAAGAAAAGTTAAACATGTGAACGTCTACCAAAGAAGTGAGACCAGGTACTTTCAAAACTGTCAAGTTAAACATGTGAACGTCTACCAAAGAAGTGAGACCAGGTACTTTCAAAACTGTCAAGTAAAGTTAAACATGTGAACGTCTACCAAAGAAGTGAGACCAGGTACTTTCAAAACTGTCAAGAAAAGTTAAACATGTAAACGTCTACCAAAGAAGTGAGACCAGGTACTTTCAAAACTGTCAAGTAAAGTTAAACATGTAAACGTCTACCAAAGAAGTGAGGACATGTGCTCTGATGGGTAAGCATCACCTGTATAAAAAACACAACATAAGTGTGTCCAGAAATGTACATTTACCATGTATATCTGGCAAAAAACAACTAATGCTAAATAAATCCAAAACTACAGTAATTTAAAAAATCATACCTTGCTATATGGTGTATGTGTTGTCTGTGTAAGCACTGCACACCTTCCTAAAAGCTGCCATCTGGTGTCAAATGGAAGAAATGATGAATGACAAGGGCAGACAAAGTCAAATGTTTGTACAAGCCTCAAATAGGTGGCCCGATTGGGTAGGTTGTTGTAATGCCATGATCTGCATTTCTCTTTATAATTCAGTCTAACATTACCAGTGTTAGCGGTAAGTCTGTACATCCAGTGTCCTTTCACACCTAAAATATAAATGTTACTCCAGTAAGTTTGTATAATCAGTGTCCTCTTTCAGTGTCAGGTGTAAGTGACTTCTTTCAGTGTCAGGTGTAAGTGTGTACAATAAGTGTCCTCTCTCAGTGTCAGGTGTAAGTCTGTGCAATCAGTGACATCTTTCAGTGTCAGGTGTAAGTGTCCTCTTTCAGTGTCAGGTGAAGTCTGTTTCACCAGTGTACTTTTTCAGTGTCAGGTGTAAGTGTGTACAATCAGTGTCCTCTTTCGTTGTCAGATGTAAGTGACATCTTTCACGGTTGGATGAAAGTCTGTACAATCAGTGACATTTTTCAGTGTCAGGTGTAAGTCTGTACAATCAGTGACATCTTTCAGTGTCAGGTGTAAGTCTGTACAATCAGTGACATCTTTCAGTGTCAGGTGTAAGTCTGTACAATCAGTGACATTTTTCAGTGTCAGGTGTAAGTCTGTACAATCAGTGACATCGTTCAGTGTCAGGTGAAGTCTGTACAATCAGTGTCCTCTTTCAGTTCAGGTGAAGTCTGTACAATCAGTGTCCTCTTTCAGTTCAGGTGAATTCTGTTTCATCATTGTACTTTTTCAGTGTCAGGTGTAAGTATGTACAATCAGTGACATCTTTCGTTGTCAGATGTAAGTGACATCTTTTGTTGTCAGATGTAAGTCACATCTTTCAGTGTCAGGTGTAAGTGACATCTTTCAGTGTCAGATGTAAGTGTCCTCTTTCAGTGTCAGGTGTAAGTGTCCTCTTTCAGTGTCAGATGTAAGTGTCCTCTTTCAGTGTCAGGTGTAAGTGTGTACAATAAGTGTCCTCTTTCGTTGTCAGACGTAAGTGACATCTTTCACGGTTGGATGAAAGTCTGTACAATCAGTGACATTTTTCAGTGTCAGGTGTAAGTCTGTACAATCAGTGACATCGTTCAGTGTCAGGTGAAGTCTGTACAATCAGTGTCCTCTTTCAGTTCAGGTGAAGTCTGTACAATCAGTGTCCTCTTTCAGTTCAGGTGAATTCTGTTTCATCAGTGTACTTTTTCAGTGTCAGGTGTAAGTATGTACAATCAGTGACATCTTTCGTTGTCAGATGTAAGTGACATCTTTTGTTGTCAGATGTAAGTCACATCTTTCAGTGTCAGGTGTAAGTGACATCTTTCAGTGTCAGATGTAAGTGTCCTCTTTCAGTGTCAGGTGTAAGTGTCCTCTTTCAGTGTCAGGTGTAAGTGACATCATTCAGTGTCAGGTGTAAGTGTGTACAATAAGTGTCCTCTTTCAGTGTCAGGTGTAAGTCTGTACAATCAGTGACATCTTTCAGTGTCAGGTATTAGTGTCAAGTCTAACACCATCTGTGAGCACTTGCAAAATTGTGTATAAAGTTCCATACATGCTTTTCATAGGACAACAAACAAAATATGTTGGAACAAAATGTCTTCAGGGAAATGATGTAAACTATGAAAACTCACCATGATTTCCGATAAGTCGATGAATATTAAAGGCGGCGATGGTATTGGAATAAGGGGTCTCATAAATAGTATATCCCGCCTTCCTGTAGCCAATTACTGCAGTCCGATTCTGTACATTCATAAAGTTTACATTTTCATACTTATAGATGACAAACGTATCATAGCCGTCTGTGGCTAAAATGGCTTGGAATGTCATTTGCTGAAATAAATACAAAAATTCAAATAAGGTAACCAAAATTGTTTGATAGACAAGAACTACAGGTACTAAAAGTACTGATGAGCAATGTATATCAATGATATACCCGTCACTCAAAACTGTAAGGCAGGTGACATGGTCACAAGATTCTATGTTGTGTAAATTAAAGTAGAAAAGGGACATTTGTCACATAACTCCATTAAATATTCTAGCAGCACTACAATTGACGTATTGCTAGCCATGCCTATTATGCCGCCATCAAGGTACCAAAGCAGCTTCATGGCAACTAATGACGTATCAGTGTCAGTGACAACATTAAACGGCATACTTTAGGTCGAGTTTTCATTCTTTTTGTTTGTAAATCAAGCTTGCTGGCCCTTTGTCCAAACTTTGTGTGTGTGTGGCCAGCCATCCGTCAATTTTATAATATGCTCATCTTCAGGTCATATCAAATACACATACCAAATTCCCATAATAAATGGTTGGGACCTGCCAATAGTACTATAATGCCACATCACTGGACATAAACTCCTGTGTCCATTCAAAATCAGGAGTTTTACAATCAGTGGTCATATGTCTTTTTTTCTTGTATGGCTGTTTTCACACTTGTGTTGTGTTTTCGGGTACATATATCTTTAGTTAAACATTTCTTTCTTCTGTTCTAAATAATTTGTGCATTATAATTGTCTACTTTTGAAAACGTTTCTTCAAAAGGCACTGTAAGAAAATTATTACAAAATACTCACTTCCGTAGAGCTGACTATTCTGTATGGTTGAACCTTATTCCATGTGGCTACCAATACCCAAACAGCTTGAAAACTAGACACATCTTTTGATATGGTATTTATCTCCGTGGAAACCTGTGATAAGATTGAGTTGATCTTTATGGTGCTCTGTGTTCCAGGGAGGAATTTGTCATAAACTTGATAGAAAACACCACTTCCTGAAATACTACTATTAATGACAAAATCAAACCAAAATGGAGCCAGAATATCAGCATATACATTAGTGAGTGGTCTGGTTTCATATTCTCTAAATACAACTCCTAATCCAATAACACCATTGGTAGCTACCTGTAAATATCCATAAAATATCAAATAAAAATTAATATACTATTTTTGTTTCCAAAAGCAGCTAGAATTTTAAAATTGAATAAACACATATTTTTCACATTTTAACATTTATCAATTATAATAATAAATATATTGTAAACACATATTTTTCACATTTTAACATTTATCAATTATAATAATAAATATATTGTAGATTCACCAACACAATGATCTACACCATATCAATAAATATATTCTACAGAGAAAATAAATGTAAATCACCTGTTGCAATGGTGCAATCTAGATCAAGTGTACAGGTAACAGAAATTTGTCAGAGTTAATAAATCAAGATATAATTTTACCAATAATCCAGCATGGACACATGGGGGATGTCGTCAATGCCTTGTAACCCATGATTTTTTTTAAACCACCAGCTTCTGAATTCAGCTCTGGTCAATTAAAGACCAGAAAAGTTAATACTTATAGATGAAGGTGTGAATTTTACCCAAGATACACTCCTGACATAGGTGACCAGTCGGTGTGTTCCCCGAACGCCTACTCGCATAAAACAACACCTCATTAGAGATGGGGATTAAGGGGCCTTTCAAAGGTGCGTTACCTATAATTTTACCAATAATTTACCTGAATTTTGAGGTAAATATTGAAACTTATGATAATTTTTTAAATGAAGTTTCTATAATGTTATTCAGATACTCTTAAAGTATTAATTTTAACATGCATTATTTTATTGTAAATTATAATGTTGATTAGTTTGAAATCAGTGTAAAACCATGAAGTACAACGTGCATTATAATTTGACTGTAAAGTCAAATCTTCATCTAATTCCAAGGAAATTATTTAAGATAAATTACTTAAATAATACCTTTAAATAAGCAAATTATCTTACTTAAAATAACTTTAAAGGAAATTTGTTTAAAACAATTATGTAAAATTTACGAGAAATTGTGTATTTTGGAATAAAATTGAACACTTTCGGAAAAAAATCAGTGTCATGGAGTATAAATTGTCAAATAAATGATGAAAATAAAATTCCAAATATCAGTTTATTCAGAAGAAGCATTGAATTTTTAATTTTGTTATTGGTGTTTTGAATGCAAACTGTTTCGCAGTTTACTCAAATTAATCATTTCATGAAATTTTATCATCCCAAGAACCATAACTCTCAAGAAATTAAGTCAATTAAAACAAAACCTTAAACTTACCCTGTATCGCATCCTAAGGAAATCACATACCAAATATAATTTCAATATCTCAATCAATAAGCCAAAAATGTGGAAAATTGACTATCATAGAATGAAAAAAATAGGGTAATACGGTAAGCCCCAGCATATTTTATTTTGTATCCATTTTAGTTCATACTCTCTGTATCTATTCAAAGACAATATTTTATTCTTTTATTAATATACAAAAATGCTTTAAAAATCAAAATTTGAATATGCTAAATTATAATGAGTGTAAACAGTGGCATCTGGTGCAAAATGGTTAAAATTTAATATATAAATAACAAAATAAAGAAAGACAATATTGAACCTCAGAATCTGGTGATTGATAAGTATTATTCAGCCTAAATAGACTGTGTAATGCCACGTTTTGTGAATTTTTAACTTTGTTGTGTTCAATCTCTTACTCTTTAGGGGGACTAAAAGTAGGGGTCAGCAAGAAGAGAAAGTTCATGTTATTTTCATATTCAACACTGTTCAAACCTATTTTTTTTAATTAATATTGCCACTAGATAGAGAATCATAATTGATAAGTATTTGAAATGATTATTTTTAACAGACATTTTTAGGTCATCCATAGCAAAACAAAACAAAAATAAAGTTTACCAGTCAATGGGTAAAAGATAATCTACAACATCATATGATGTAAATGGTTGTTAAACAAATAGACCTTACCTATGAGATTAGGTAATTTATGGTTGAGGTCTAAAAATGTTTGGACGAGATGTGATATTGATTCAAATTCTAAGCTCATGATCAACTACCAAACACAGTCATAACAACTTAGCATGGACAAATATTACCGGTACTTCTCAGCCGTTTTCTACCCCAATGTCTCGAATGTTATTTATTGTGAACAGTATATGAACAGTATAGTAAATATACAACTACTTTTGTATACAAAATAGACAAATTAGAGGCAATATATGTCTGAGATATTTAGATTTCTAAATGAATTAAAACCAGTGTCAAGTAGGAAGTCTGTGTATTATGATACTTTCTGAATTGAAAATGAAAAGCGACGATAATTATTCCGGGAAATTTGATGAACAAGATCAAGAAAAATCGTGAATACATCTTAAGTACAGTTTTAATAATAATTAATTTTGAATGGACCGTATATTGTATGATCCGCTATTAAATTTGCTTGCACATGGTATTTGTAAAGATCAGGTGCGGATGGCTTTGATGGAGGAAAAATGCGACTCTCAAGAAAACTATTAGATCTAATGTTCAATGTAGCCTACTTTGTAAACGATACTTACATAAACTCTCTGTGTGTTAGTTGAACCAGCATTCCCTAATGGAATATCTACAGAGCATTCTAATGCACCGGAAACCCCGTCATCGTCTGTTAGTTCCCTGTCACCCTCTGTTGTCCCGAAAGGAAGTAAAGCTGTAAAAACAAATAAAGCAAAAACTAGAGTCACGAGCATTGATTTATTATACAAGAGAGGATAGAAGTGTAAATAAAAAATCACGATGTGCTTTTCAAAAGTTTTCAATGCTGGACAACGATACCATATGTCCTCCCCCAGCCCGCTGCCAGAAGGTTAATGACAACTGGGGTAGGGGTGCCGCCAGGCGACTGTGAAAATCGAGGATATGGATGCGAAAAAATCGCTTCTAACAGGCGAGGTGGGTTTACTATATTTTATTGATTTCTCTTGTCTGTGCTATCAGTAAGTAAGTTTGTCCAGAAACTGCAGCAGACCTTCCCAAATATGCAGTCAAAATTATAAGCGACCGCCACAGTGCCTTTGAGCGATTGACTTCATACCGGTTTTACATATATAGAACTTACTATTTGTAACAGTTGTAGCCGCAGTTGTCGTTGGTGATGTAGCTGTAGTGGTTGGTGATGTAGTTGTTGTCGTTGGTGATGTAGCTGTAGTGGTTGGTGATGTAGCAGTTGTCGTTGGTGATGTAGCTGTTGTCGTTGGTGATGTAGTTGTTGTCGTTGGTGATGTAGCTGTAGTGGTTGGTGATGTAGCAGTTGTCGTTGGTGATGTAGCTGTAGTGGTTGGTGATGTAGCAGTTGTCGTTGGTGATGTAGCTGTAGTGGTTGGTGATGTAGTTGTTGTCGTTGGTGATGTAGCTGTAGTGGTTGGTGATGTAGCAGTTGTCGTTGGTGATGTAGCTGTAGTGGTTGGTGATGTAGTTGTTGATGTTTGTGTTGTAGTTCCGCTTTCTGTGGTTGTGGCTGTTGTTGGTGATGTAGTTGTTGCTGATGTAGCTCTGGTGGTTGACAATGTAGCTGTAGTGATACCGACTGTAGACGTTGATGTTTGTGTAGTAGTTCCACTTTCTGTGGTTGTGGCCGTCGTTGGCGATGTGATTTCAGTTTGAATAACAGTGGTGGTTTCTGTTGAAGTGGTTCCAATGGCCGTAGTAGTTCCTTCTGAACTAGTGGTTGCTGTTTCAGTAGTTGTTCTTGCTGTTTGTGTCGAAGTTCCACCTTGGGCACTAGTTGTTGATTCTGAGGTACTTCCTTGGGTACTAGTTATTGATTCTGAGGTACTAGTGACAGTGCTAGCTTCAGTCGTGACACCTTTAACAAATATAAAAAAATGTATTTATCGTATAATTTGATGAAAGTGACACTAATAACAAAGACTAAAAAGGAGAGAGGTTAAAAGTAACGCTTAATAGATAAACCTGTATTTGAATTAAAATGCCACTAGATATCATATTAAATCATATACGTGTCATCTTTTTTCTTTCTTTAAAAAAAACCATGAATTTTACTTTAAGATGAGGTTTTACGTTGCAAAACAATTTATATTCTGAGCATTTAACAGAAAATATAGTAATAAAATAAACAAACCTGTACTGCCACTGATAGTTGATTGTGTCGGACCCATTGTTGTTGATTCTGTTGGTCCACTGGTTGTAGAAGTACTACTAGCCGTCGGCGTGAATTCTGTACTGGCGGTGGTACCACTGGTGGTAGATTGTGTTACACCCGTTGTTGTTGATTCTGTTGGTCCACTGGTTGTAGAAGTACTACTAGCCGTCGGCGTGAATTCTGTACTGGCGGTGGTACCACTGGTGGTAGATTGTGTCACACCCGTTGTTGTTGATTCTGTTGGTCCACTGGTTGTAGAAGTACTACTAGCCGTCGGCGTGAATTCTGTACTGGCGGTGGTACCACTGGTGGATTGTATTACACCCGTTGTTGTTGATTCTGTTGGTCCACTGGTTGTAGAAGTACTACTAGCCGTCGGCGTGAATTCTGTACTGGCGGTGGTACCGGTGGTGGTAGATTGTGTTACACCCGTTGTTGTTGATTCTGTTGGTCCACTGGTTGTAGAAGTACTACTAGCCGTCGGCGTGAATTCTGTACTGGCGGTGGTACCACTGGTGGTAGATTGTATTACACCCGTTGTTGTTGATTCTGTTGGTCCACTGGTTGTAGAAGTACTACTAGCCGTCGGCGTGAATTCTGTACTGGCGGTGGAACCAATGGTGGTAGATTGTATTACACCCGTTGTTGTTGATTCTGTTGGTCCACTGGTTGTAGAAGTACTAATAGCCGTCGGCGTGAATTCTGTACTGGCGGTGGTACCACTGGTGGTAGATTGTGTCACACCCGTTGTTGTTGATTCTGTTGGTCCACTGGTTTTAGACGCAGTACTTGCCATGGGCGTGGATTCTGTACTGGTGGTAGATTGTGTTACACCCATTGTTGTTGATTCTGTTGGTCCACTTGTTGTTGAAGTACTACTAGCCGTGGATTCTGTACTGGCGGTGGTACCGCTGGTGGTAGATTGAGTTTCACCCATTGTTGTTGATACTGTTGGTCCACTTGTTGTAGAAGTACTACTAGCCGTCGGCGTGGATTCTGTACTGGCAGTGGTACCGCTGGTGGTAGATTGTGTTACACCCGTTGTTGTTGATTCTGTTGGCCCACTTGTTGTAGAGGCAGTAGTAGCCGTCGGCGTGGATTCTGTACTGGCGGTGGTACCGCTGGTGGTAGATTGTGTTACACCCGTTGTTGTTGATTCTGTTGGTCCACTTGTTGTAGACGCAGTAGTAGCCGTCGGCGTGGATTCTGTACTGGCGGTGGTACCACTGGTGGTAGATTGTGTTACACCCGTTGTTGTTGATTCTGTTGGTCTACTTGTTGTAGAAGTACTACTAGCCGTCGGCGTGGATTCTGAACTGACGGTGGAACCGCTGGTGGTAGATTGTGTTACACCCGTTGTTGTTGATTCTGTTGGTCCACTTGTTGTAGAAGTACTACTAGCCGTCGGCGAGAATTCTGTACTGACGGTGGAACCGCTGGTGATAGATTGTGTTACACCCGTTGTTGTTGATTCTGTTGGTCCACTTGTTGTAGAAGCACTACTAGCCGTGGGCGTGGATTCTGTACTGGCGGTGGTACCGGTGGTGGTAGATTGTGTTATCCCCGTTGTTGTTGATTCTGTTGGTCCACTGGTTGTAGAAGCACTACTAGCCGTGGGCGTGGATTCTGTACTGGCGGTGGTACCGGTGGTGGTAGATTGTGTTACACCCGTTGTTGTTGATTCTGTTGGTCCACTGGTTGTAGAAGTACTACTAGCCGTGGGCGTGGATTCTGTACTGGCGGTGGTACCGGTGGTGGTAGATTGTGTTATCCCCGTTGTTGTTGATTCTGTTGGTCCACTGGTTGTAGAAGCACTACTAGCCGTGGGCGTGGATTCTGTACTGGCGGTGGTACCGGTTGTGGTAGATTGTGTTACACCCGTTGTTGTTGATTCTGTTGGTCCACTTGTTGTAGAAGTACTACTAGCCGTGGGCGTGGATTCTGTACTGGCGGTGGTACCGGTGGTGGTAGATTGTGTTACACCCGTTGTTGTTGATTCTGTTGGTCCACTTGTTGTAGAAGTACTACTAGCCGTCGGCGTGGATTCTGTACTGGCGGTGGTACCGCTGGTGGTAGATTGTGTTACACCCGTTGTTGTTGATTCTGTTGGTCCACTTGTTGTAGAAGTACTACTAGCCGTCGGCGTGGATTCTGTACTGGCGGTGGTACCGCTGGTGGTAGATTGTGTTATCCCCGTTGTTGATTCTGTTGGTCCACTGGTTGTAGAAGCACTACTAGCCGTGCGGGTGGATTCTGTACTGGCGGTGGTACCGGTGGTGGTAGATTGTGTTACACCCGTTGTTGTTGATTCTGTTGGTCCACTTGTTGTAGAAGTACTACTAGCCGTGGGCGTGGATTCTGTACTGGCGGTGGTACCGCTGGTGGTAGATTGTGTTACACCCGTTGTTGTTGATTCTGTTGGTCCACTTGTTGTAGAAGTACTACTAGCCGTGGGCGTGGATTCTGTACTGGCGGTGGTACGGTGGTGGTAGATTGTGTTACACCGTTGTTGTTGATTCCTGTTCCACTTGTTGTAGAAGTACTACTAGCCGTCGGCGTGGATTCTGTACTGGCGGTGGTACCGCTGGTGGTAGATTGTGTTACACCCGTTGTTGTTGATTCTGTTGGTCTACTTGTTGTAGAAGCACTACTAGCCGTCGGCGTGGATTGTGTACTGACGGTGGAACCGCTGGTGGTAGATTGTGTTACACCCGTTGTTTTTGATTCTGTTGGTCCACTTGTTGTAGAAGTACTACTAGCCGTCGGCGTGGATTCTGTACTGGCGGTGGAACCGCTGGTGGTAGATTGTGTTACACCCGTTGTTGTTGATTCTGTTGGTCCACTTGTTGTAGAAGCACTACTAGCCGTCGGCGTGGATTCTGTACTGGCGGTGGTACCGCTGGTGGTAGATTGTGTTACACCCGTTGTTGTTGATTCTGTTGGTCCACTTGTTGTAGAAGCACTACTAGCCGTCGGCGTGGATTCTGTACTGGCGGTGGAACCGCTGGTGGTAGATTGTGTTACACCCGTTGTTGTTGATTCTGTTGGTCCATTTGTTGTAGAAGCACTACTAGACGTCGGCGTGGATTCTGTACTGGCGGTGGTACCGCTGCTGGTAGATTGTGTTACACCCGTTGTTGTTGATTCTGTTGGTCCACTTGTTGTAGAAGTACTACTAGCCGTCGGCGTGGATTCTGTACTGGCGGTGGAACCGCTGGTGGTAGATTGTGTTACACCCGTTGTTGTTGATTCTGTTGGTCTACTTGTTGTAGAAGCACTACTAGCCGTCGGTGTGGATTCTGTACTGGCGGTGGTACCGCTGGTGGTAGATTGTGTTATCCTCGTTGTTGTTGATTCTGTTGGTCCACTGGTTGTAGACGCAGTACTATCCGTGGACGTTGATTCCGTACTGACGGTGGAACCGCTGGTGGTAGATTGTGTTACACCCGTTGTTGTTGATTCTGTTGGTCCACTGGTTGTAGAAGCACTACTAGACGTGGGCGTGGATTCTGTACTGGCGGTGGTACCGGTGGTGGTAGATTGTGTTACACCTGTTGTTGTTGATTCTGTTGGTCCACTTGTTGTAGAAGCACTACTAGACGTCGGCGTGGATTCTGTACTGGCGGTGGTACCGCTGGTGGTAGATTGTGTTACACCCGTTGTTGTTGATTCTGTTGGTCCACTTGTTGTAGAAGTACTACTAGCCGTCGGCGTGGATTCTGTACTGGCGGTGGAACCGCTGGTGGTAGATTGTGTTACACCCGTTGTTGTTGATTCTGTTGGTCCACTTGTTGTGGAAGCACTACTAGCCGTCGGCGTGGATTCTGTACTGGCGGTGGTACCGCTGGTGGTAGATTGTGTTATCCCCGTTGTTGTTGATTCTGTTGGTCCACTTGTTGTAGAAGTACTACTAGCCGTCGGCGTGGATTCTGTACTGACGGTGGAACCGCTGGTGGTAGATTGTGTTACACCCGTTGTTGTTGATTCTGTTGGTCCAGTGGTTGTAGAAGCACTACTAGCCGTGGGCGTGGATTCTGTACTGGCGGTGGTACCGGTCGTGGTAGATTGTGTTACACCCGTTGTTGTTGATTCTGTTGGTCCACTTGTTGTAGAAGTACTACTAGCCGTCGGCGTGGATTCTGTACTGGCGGTGGTACCGCTGGTGGTAGATTGTGTTACACCCGTTGTTGTTGATTCTGTTGGTCCACTTGTTGTAGAAGTACTACTAGCCGTCGGCGTGGATTCTGTACTGGCGGTGGTACCGCTGGTGGTAGATTGTGTTACACCCGTTGTTGTTGATTCTGTTGGTCTACTTGTTGTAGAAGCACTACTAGCCGTCGGCGAAGATTCTGTACTGACGGTGGTACCGCTGGTGGTAGATTGTGTTACACCCGTTGTTGTTGATTCTGTTGGTCCACTTGTTGTAGAAGTACTACTATCCGTCGGCGTGGATTCTGTACTGACGGTGGAACCGCTGGTGGTAGATTGTGTTACACCCGTTGTTGTTGATTCTGTTGGTCCACTTGTTGTAGAAGTACTACTATCCGTGGTCGTTGATTCTGTACTGGCGGTGGTACCGCTGGTGGTAGATTGTGTTACACCCGTTGTTGTTGATTCTGTTGGTCCACTTGTTGTAGACGCAGTACTACCCGTCGGCGTGGATTCTGTACTGGCGGTGGTACCGCTGGTAGTAGATTGTGTTACACCCGTTGTTGTTGATTCTGTTGGTCCACTTGTTGTAGAAGTACTACTAGCTGTCGGGGTGGATTCTGTACTGGCGTCGGTGCCGCTGGTGGTAGATTGTGTTACACCCGTTGTTGTTGATTCTGTTGGTCCACTTGTTGTTAAAGTACTACTAGCCGTCGGCGTGGATTCTGTACTGGCGGTGGTACCGCTGGTAGTAGATTGAGTTTCACCCATTGTTGTTGATACTGTTGGTCCACTTGTTGTAGAAGTACTACTAGCTGTCGGCGTGGATTCTGTACTGGCAGTGGTACCGCTGGTGGTAGATTGTGTTACACCCGTTGTTGTTGATTCTGTTAGTCCACTTGTTGTAGAAGTACTACTAGCCGTCGGCGTGGATTCTGTACTGGCGGTGGTACCGCTGGTGGTAGATTGTGTTACACCCGTTGTTGTTGATTCTGTTGGTCTACTTGTTGTTGAAGCACTACTAGCCGTCGGCGTCGATTCTGTACTGGCGGTGGTACCGCTGGTAGTAGATTGTGTTACACCCGTTGTTGTTGATTCTGTTGGTCCACTTGTTGTAGACGCAGTAGTAGCCGTCGGCGTGGATTCTGTACTGGCGGTGGTACCGCTGGTGGTAGATTGTGTTACACCCGTTGTTGTTGATTCTGTTGGTCTACTTGTTGTAGAAGCACTACTAGCCGTCGGCGTGGATTGTGTACTGACGGTGGTACCGCTGGTGGTAGATTGTGTTACACCCGTTGTTGTTGATTCTGTTGGTCCACTTGTTGTAGAAGTACTACTAGCCGTCGGCGTGGATTCTGTACTGACGGTGGTACCGCTGGTGGTAGATTGTGTTACACCCGTTGTTGTTGATTCTGTTGGTCCACTTGTTGTAGACGCAGTACTAGCCGTCGGCGTGGATTCTGTACTGGCGGTGGTACCGCTGGTAGTAGATTGTGTTACACCCGTTGTTGTTGATTCTGTTGGTCCACTTGTTGTAGAAGTACTACTAGCTGTCGGCGTGGATTCTGTACTGGCGGCGGTACCGCTGGTGGTAGATTGTGTTACACCCGTTGTTGTTGATTCTGTTGGTCCACTTGTTGTAGAAGTACTACTAGCCGTCGGCGTGGATTCTGTACTGGCAGTGGTACCGCTGGTGGTAGATTGTGTTACACCCGTTGTTGTTGATTCTGTTAGTCCACTTGTTGTATAAGTACTACTAGCCGTCGGCGTGGATTCTGTACTGGCGGTGGTACCGCTGGTGGTAGATTGTGTTACACCCATTGTTGTTGATTCTGTTGGTCTACTTGTTGTAGAAGCACTACTAGCCGTCGGGGTGGATTCTGTACTGACGGTGGTACCGGTGGTGGTAGATTGTGTTACACCCGTTGTTGTTGATTCTGTTGGTCCACTTGTTGTAGATGGAGTACTTGCCGCTGACGTTGATTCCGTACTGGCGATGGTACCGCTGGTGGTAGATTGTGTTACACCCGTTGTTGTTGATTCTGTTGGTCCACTTGTTGCAGAAGTACTACTAGCCGTCGGCGTGGATTCTGTACTGGCGGTGGTACCACTGGTGGTAGATTGTGTTATCCTCGTTGTTGTTGATTCTGTTGGTCCACTTGTTGTAGAAGTACTACTAGCCGTCGGCGTGGATTCTGTACTGGCGGTGGTACCACTGGTGGTAGATTCTGTTACACCCGTTGTTGTTGATTCTGTTGGTCCACTTGTTGCAGAAGTACTACTAGCCGTCGGCGTGGATTCTGTACTGGCGGTGGTACCACTGGTGGTAGATTGTGTTACAACCGTTGTTGTTGATTCTGTTGGTCCACCTGTTGTAGACACAGTACTAGCCGTGGGCGTGAATTCTGTACTGGCGATGGTACCGGTGGTAGTAGATTGTGTTACACCCGTTGTTGTTGATTCTTTTGGTCCACTTGTTGTAGACGCAGTACTAGCCGTCGGCGTCGATTCTGTACTGGCGGTGGTACCGCTGGTAGTAGATTGTGTTACACCCGTTGTTGTTGATTCTGTTGGTCCACTTGTTGTAGACGCAGTACTAACCGTCGGCGTGGATTCTGTACTGGCGGTGGTACCGCTGGTGGTAGATTGTGTTACACCCGTTGTTGTTGATTCTGTTGGTCCACTTGTTGTAGACGCAGTACTAACCGTCGGCGTGGATTCTGTACTGGCGGTGGAACCGCTGGTGGTAGATTGTGTTACACCCGTTGTTGTTGATTCTGTTGGTCCACTTGTTGTAGAGTCAGTACTAGCCGTGGGCTTGGATTCTGTACTGGCGGTGGTACCGCTGGTAGTAGATTGTGTTACACCCGTTGTTGTTGATTCTGTTGGTCCACTTGTTGTAGACGCAGTACTAACCGTCGGCGTGAATTCTGTACTGGCGGTGGAACCGCTGGTGGTAGATTGTGTTACACCCGTTGTTGTTGATTCTGTTGGTCCACTTGTTGTAGACGCAGTACTAACCGTCGGCGTGGATTCTGTACTGGCGGTGGTACCGCTGGTGGTAGATTGTGTTACACCCGTTGTTGTTGATTCTGTTGGTCCACTTGTTGTAGAGTCAGTACTAGCCGTGGGCGTGGATTCTTTACTGGCGGTGGTGCCTGTAGTGGTTACATCTGCTTAAACCAAAGAAGTTTTGTTTTAAAAATATACTGTTCAAATATTCATAAAAAATATTAAAATACATAAAATCGCTTAGTTCAAATTATGATTATTTCTTGACGGAAATGTCGTTTTTTACATTGTGGTGTGTTTTAATTGGTATATTAAAAATGATTTCTGCCGAGGGAAATGTATTGAATTTTTTAATGCAAATGCAATTAAGTAATTTTTTCTTTGATTCTTGAATTACAACATAAGTATTTGCGGATTGAATTGATTTCAGTCGTGACAGGTGTAACTAGCTAAACAGGAAGTGCTTAAACTTCCGGGGCACCCGGTCTCACTTCCCTAGTGGAATCCGGAAACCCACATGCTTTTTTATTACTTAGTTTGAAAGTTTTACTTTGTTTTTGAATTGTGATTTGAATATTGATTAATATGTTCATTTTTGATTTTTTGATGGAGTTTCATAAAAAATGAAGTAACCTTACCCGTAGAAGCTGAAGTACTAGTTGATGGTACTGTTGCCGAACTTGTTGATTCAGTACTCTGTGATGTCAAACCTGCAAAAACGAATAAATAATAATTATAAAAATAATTAACGTCCTATGATTTAAAGAAGAAAATAGCAAAATTTTGTATGGAAGCTAATTATAGGCAAAATGTTACCAATATTGCCAGTTACATCATATATTAACGCATAAAAGTAATAAATTCTAATATCCAATAAAAAAAAAATTGAAATTAGCAAAAATTGTAGCTATTAATAGTAATAAATAAATAAATAAATAAATAAATAAATAAAATAGATATTACAGAAAAATAAACATTGCAAATGTGTGTAAAGCAAGTATAAATGTTTAGGCCGACAGTGTTATGTGTCAGTAAGCAAGCATGGTGTAGAGTGCTCAAGCAAATGAAGACATGTGGGATAAAGATCCAAGTTGATGAAAGTAATTAATAAAATGAAATCTACAAGCCATGACATACCTAAAGACGGAGTGTATGAAATCATTACATACTGACCGCCTAGATAAACATCTCCAATCAAAGGAAGGAAACTTATTTAAATCTGTGACTCTGTTATGGTCCATCAAACTTGTTTCTCAGCTTTATTAAATTACTTGACTTTGAATTTGTTCTCTACATCTTACAAATTAACTCGGGAGCCATTTTTTAAAAAAAAAATGCAGCACCAGTTTTAATTAAATTAAAATAAATCATTGAAAATGAGATAACTAAACAAATTCATTCATCCATTGTGTACTATCGCTGCTCAATGGATTACATAAATAATGTTAGACAATTTCTAATTATATGAAAAAAGCCAGCATTTTAATAAAGTTCAAACCTGTTGTAGATTCAGTAATATTCATCGAAGTAGATTCCGTTTGACCTGTTGATGTTGGTGTCAGTTCCCTTGTAGACGCAGTACTAGCTGTGGACGTTGATTCAGTACTGGTGGTGGTACCGCTAGTGACAGATTCCGTTAGACCCGTTGTTGTTGATTCTGTTGGTCTACTTGTAGACGCAGTACTAGCTGTGGACGGTGATTCTGTACTGGTAGTGGTACCGCTACTGACAGATTCCGTTAGACCCGTTGTTGTTGATTCTGTTGGTCCACTTGTAGAGGCAGTACTAGCTGTGGACGTTGATTCAGTACTGGTAGGGGTATCGCTAGTGATAGATTCCGTTAAACCCATTGTTGTTGATTCAGTTGGTCCACTTGTAGACGCAGTACTAGCCGTGGACGCGGATTCTGTACTGACAGTGGTACCGGTGGTGGTAGATTGTGTTACACCCTTTGTTGATTCTGTTGGTCCACTTGTTGTAGACGCAGTACTAGCCGTGGACGTTGATTCCATACTGGCTGTGGTACTGGTGGTAGTAGATTCCGTTAGACCCGTTGTTGTTGATTCTGTTGTTCCACTTGTTGTAGAAGCACTACTAGCCGTCGGCGTGGATTCTGTACTGACAGTGGTACCGCTGGTGGTAGATTGTGTTGCACCAGTTGTTGATTCTGTTGTTCCACTTGTTGTAGACACAGTACTTGCCGTGGGCGTGGATTCTGTACTGGTGGTGGTTCCGCTGGTGGTAGATTGTGTTGCACCAGTTGTTGATTCTGTCGGCCCTCTTGTTGTAGAGGCAGTACTAGCCGTGGAAGCGGATTCTGTACTGACGGTGGTACCGCTGGTGGTAGATTGTGTTACACCCGTTGTTGTTGATTCTGTTGGTCCACTTGTTGTAGAAGTACTACTAGCCGTCGGCGTGGATTCTGTACTGACAGTGGTACCGCTGGTGGTAGATTGTGTTGCACCAGTTGTTGATTCTGTTGTTCCACTTGTTGTAGACACAGTACTTGCCGTGAGCGTGGATTCTGTACTGGTGGTGGTTCCGCTGGTGGTAGATTGTGTTGCACCAGTTGTTGATTCTGTCGGCCCTCTTGTTGTAGAGGCAGTACTAGCCGTGGAAGCGGATTCTGTACTGACAGTGGTACCAGTGGTGGTAGATAGTGTTACACCCGTTGTTGATTCTGTTGTTCCACTTGTTGTAGACACAGTACTTGCCGTGGGCGTGGATTGTGTACTGACAGTGGTACCGGTGGTGGTAGATTGTGTTGCACCAGTTGTTGATTCTGTTGTTCCACTTGTTGTAGACACAGTACTTGCCGTGGGCGTGGATTCTGTACTGGCGGTGGTTCCGCTGGTGGTAGATTGTGTTGCACCAGTTGTTGATTCTGTCGGCCCTCTTGTTGTAGACGCAGTACTAGCCGTGGACGTTGATTCTGTACTGACAGTGGTACCGCTGGTGGTAGATTGTGTTACACCCGTTGTTGTTGATTCTGTTGGTCCACTTGTTGTAGACGCAGTACTAGCCGTGGACGTGGATTCTGTACTGACGGTGGTACCACTGGTGGTAGATTGTGTTACACCCGTTGTTGTTGATTCTGTTGGTCCACTTGTTGTAGACGCAGTACTAGCCATGGTCGTGGATTCTGTATTGGTGGTGGTACCACTAGTGGTAGATTGTGTTACACCCGTTGTTGTTGATTCTGTTGTTCCACTTGTTGTAGACGCAGTACCAGCCGTGGACGTGAATTGTGTACTGACAGTGGTACCGGTGGTGGTAGAATCCATTAGACCCGTTGTTGATTCTGTTGGTCCACTTGTTGTAGTCGCAGTACTACCTGTGGACGTTGATTCTGTACTGACAGTGGTGCCGGTGGTAGTAGAATCCATTAGACCCGTTGTTGATTCTGTTGGTCCACTTGTTGTAGACGCAGTACTAGCTGTGGACGTTGATTCTGTACTGACAGTGGTACCGGTGGTAGTAGAATCCGTTAGACCCGTTGTTGATTCTGTTGGTGCACTTGTTGTAGATGCAGTACTTGCCACTGACGTTGATTCCGTACTGGCGGTGGTACCGCTGGTGGTAGATTGTGTTACACCCGTTGTTGTTGATTCTGTTGGTCCACTTGTTGTAGGCGCAGTACTAGCCGTGGACGTTGATTCCGTACTGGCGGTGGTACCGCTGGTGGTAGATTGTGTTATACCCGTTGTTGTTGATTCTGTTAGTCCACCTGTTGTAGACGCACTACTAGCCGTGGACGTGGATTCCGTACTGGCGGTGGTACCGCTGGTGGTAGATTGTGTTATACCCGTTGTTGTTGATTCTGTTGGTCCACTTGTTGTAGACGCAGTACTTGCCGTGGACGTTGATTCTGTACTGGTGGTGGTACCACTAGTGGTAGATTGTGTTACACCCGTTGTTGATTCTGTTGGTCCACTTGTTGTAGGCGCAGTACTAGCCGTGAAAGTTAATTCTGTACTGGCGGTGGTACCGCTAGTGGTAGATTGTGTTACACCCGTTGTTGTTGATTCTGTTGGTCCACTTGTTGTAAATACAGTACTTGCCGCTGACGTTGATTCCGTACTGGCGGTGGTACCGCTGGTGGTAGATTGTGTTACACCCGTTGTTGTTGATTCTGTTGGTTGACTTGTTGTAGGCGCAGTACTTGCCGTGGACGTTGATTCTGTACTGGCGGTGGTACCGCTGGTGGTTGATTGTGTTACACCAGTTGTTGATTCTGTTGGTCCACTTGTTGTAGATGCTGTACTAGCCGTGGTCGTTGATTCTGTACTGACGGTGGTACCGCTGGTGGTTGATTGTGTTACACCCGTTGTTCTTGATGCTGTTGGTCCACTTGTTGTAGATGCTGTACTAGCCGTAGTTGTGGATTCTATACTGACGGTGGTATCGCTGGTGGTAGATTGTGTTACACCCGTTGTTGTTGATTCTGTTGGTCCACTTGTTGTAGATGCTGTACTAGCCGCTGACGTTGATTCCGTACTGGCGATGGTACCCCTGGTGGTAGATTGTGTTACACCAGTTGTTGATTCTGTTGGTCCACTTGTTGTAGACGCACTACTAGCCGTGGGCGTGGATTTTGTACTGGCGGTGGTAAGGCTGGTGGTAGATTGTGTTACACCCGTTGTTGTTGATTCTGTTGGTCCACTTGTTGTAGAGGCAGTACTAGCCGTCGGCGTGGATTCTGTACTGGCGGTTGTACCGGTGGTGGTAGATTGTGTTACATCCGTTGTTGTTGATTCTGTTAGTCCACTTGTTGTAGACGCACTACTAGCCGTGGGCGTGGATTCTGTACTGGCGGTGGTATCGCTGATGGTAGATTGCGTTAGACCCGTTGTTGATTCTGTTGGTCCACTTGTTGTAGAGGCAGTACTTGCCGTGGACGTTGATTCTGTAATGACAGTGATACCGGTGGTAGTAGAATCCGTTAGACCCGTTGTTGATTCTGTTGGTCTACTTGTTGTAGATGCAGTACTGGTCGTGGACGTCGATTCTGTACTGACGGTGGTATCGCTGATGGTCGATTGTGTTACACCCGTTGTTGATTCTGCTGGTCCACTTGTTGTAGACACAGTACTATCCGTGGACGTTAATTCTGTACTGGCGGTGGTACCGCTGCTAGTAGATTGTGTTACATCCGCTGTTGTTGATTCTGTTAGTCCATTTGTTGTAGAGGCAGTAATAGCCGTCGGGGTGGATTCTGTACTGGCGGTTGTACCGCTGGTGGTAGATTGTGTTACATCCGTTGTTGTTGATTCTGTTAATCCACTTGTTGTAGATGCAGTACTAGCCGTGGATGTTGATTCTATACCGACAGTGGTACCGGTTGTAGTAGAATCCGTTAGACCCGTTGTTGATTTTGTTGTTCCACTTGTTGTAGACGCAGTACTAGCTGTGGATGTTGATTCTGTACTGACAGTGGTACCGGTGGTAGTAGAATCCGTTAGACCCGTTGTTGATTTTGTTGTTCCACTTGTTGTAGACGCAGTACTTGCCGTGGACGCGGATTCTGTACTGACGGTGGTATCGCTGATGGTAGATTGTGTTACACCCGTTGTTGATTCTGTTGGTCCACTTGTTGTAGATGCTGCACTAGCCGCTGACGTTGATTCCGTACTGGCGATGGTACCACTGGTGGTAGATTGTGTTACACCCGTTGTTGTTGATTCTGTTGGTCCACTTGTTGTAGATGCAGTACTTGCCGTGGATGTAGATTCTGTACTGACGGTGGTACCGCTGGTGGTTGATTGTGTTACACCCGTTGTTGTTGATTCTGTTGGTCCACTTGTTGTAGATGCTGTACTAGCCGTAGTTGTGGATTCTATACTGACGGTGGTATCGCTGGTGGTAGATTGTGTTACATCCGCTGTTGTTGATTCTGTTAGTCCACTTGTTGTAGAGGCAGTAATAGCCGTCGGGGTGGATTCTGTACTGGCGGTTGTACCGCTGGTGGTAGATTGTGTTACATCCGTTGTTGTTGATTCTGTTAATCCACTTGTTGTAGATGCAGTACTAGCCGTGGATGTTGATTCTATACCGACAGTGGTACCGGTTGTAGTAGAATCCGTTAGACCCGTTGTTGATTTTGTTGTTCCACTTGTTGTAGACGCAGTACTAGCTGTGGATGTTGATTCTGTACTGACAGTGGTACCGGTGGTGGTAGATTGTGTTGCACCAGTTGTTGATTCTGTCGGCCCTCTTGTTGTAGACACAGTACTAGCCGTGGATGTTGATTCTGTACTGACAGTGGTACCGGTGGTAGTAGAATCCGTTAGACCCGTTGTTGATTTTGTTGTTCTACTTGTTGTAGACGCAGTACTAGCCGTCGGCGTGGATTCTGTAATGACAGTGATACTGGTGGTAGTAGAATCCGTTAGAACCGTTGTTGATTCTGTTGGTCTACTTGTTGTAGACGCACTACTAGCCGCTGACGTTGATTCCGTACTGGCGGTGGTACCGCTGGTGGTAGATTGTGTTACACCCGTTGTTGTTGATTCTGTTAGTCCACCTGTTGTAGACGCACTACTAGCCGCTGACGTTGATTCTGTACTGGTGGTGGTACCACTAGTGGTAGATTGTGTTACACCCGTTGTTGATTCTGTTGGTCCACTTGTTGTAGGCGCAGTACTAGCCGTGAAAGTTAATTCTGTACTGGCGGTGGTACCGCTAGTGGTAGATTGTGTTACACCCATTGTTGTTGATTCTGTTGGTCCACTTGATGTAAATGCAGTACCTGCCGCTGACGTAGATTCCGTACTGGGCGGTGGTACCGCTGGTGGTAGATTGTGTTACACCCGTTGTTGTTGATTCTGTTGGTCACTTGTTGTAGGCGCAGTACTATCCGTGGAAGTTGATTCTGTACTGGAGGTGGTACCACTGGTGGTAGATTGTGTTACACCCGTTGTTGTTGATTCTGTTGGTCCACTTGTTGTAGATGCAGTACTTGCCGTGGATGTAGATTCTGTACTGGCGGTGGTACCGCTGGTGGTAGATTGTGTTACACCCGTTGTTGTTGATTCTGTTGGTCCACTTGTTGTAGATGCAGTACTTGCCGTGGGTGTAGATTCTGTACTGGCGGTGGTACCGCTGGTGGTAGATTGTGTTACACCCGTTGTTGATTCTGTTGGTCCACTTGTTGTAGATGCTGTACTAGCCGTGGACGTTGATTCTGTACTGGTGGTGGTACCACTAGTGGTAGATTGTGTTACACCCGTTGTTGATTCTGTTGGTCCACTTGTTGTAGATGCAGTACTAGCCGTGAAAGTTAATTCTGTACTGGCGGTGGTACCGCTAGTGGTAGATTGTGTTACTCCCATTGTTGTTGATTCTGTTGGTCCACTTGATGTAAATGCAGTACCTGCCGCTGACGTAGATTCCGTACTGGCGGTGGTACCGCTGGTGGTAGATTGTGTTACACCCGTTGTTGTTGATTCTGTTGGTCCACTTGTTGTAGGCGCAGTACTATCCGTGGAAGTTGATTCTGTACTGGAGGTGGTACCACTGGTGGTAGATTGTGTTACACCCGTTGTTGTTGATTCTGTTGGTCCACTTGTTGTAGATGCAGTACTTGCCGTGGATGTAGATTCTGTACTGGCGGTGGTACCGCTGGTGGTAGATTGTGTTACACCCGTTGTTGATTCTGTTGGTCCACTTGTTGTAGATGCTGTACTAGCCGTTGTTGTGGATTCTGTACTGACGGTGGTACCGCTGGTGGTTGATTGTGTTACACCAGTTGTTGATTCTGTTGGTCCACTTGTTGTAGATGCAGTACTTGCCTTGGATGTAGATTCTGTACTGACGGTGGTACCACTGGTGGTTGATTGTGTTACACCCGTTGTTGTTGATTCTGTTGGTCCACTTGTTGTAGATGCTGTACTAGCCGCTGACGTTGATTCCGTACTGGCGATGGTACCACTGGTGGTAGATTGTGTTACACCCGTTGTTGTTGATTCTGTTGGTCCACTTGTTGTAGATGCTGTACTAGCCGCTGACGTTGATTCCGTACTGGCGATGGTACCACTGGTGGTAGATTGTGTTACACCCGTTGTTGTTGATTCTGTTGGTCCACTTGTTGCAGATGCAGTACTTGCCGTGGATGTAGATTCTGTACTGACGGTGGTACCGCTGGTGGTTGATTGTGTTACACCCGTTGTTGTTGATTCTGTTGGTCCACTTGTTGTAGATGCTGTACTAGCCGTAGTTGTGGATTCTATACTGACGGTGGTATCGCTGGTTGTAGATTGTGTTACACCCGTTGTTGTTGATTCTGTTGGTCCACTTGTTGTAGATACAGTACTTGCCGTGGATGTAGATTCTGTACTGACGGTGGTACCGCTGGTGGTTGATTGTGTTACACCCGTTGTTGTTGATTCTGTTGGTCCACTTGTTGTAGATGCTGTACTAGCCGTAGTTGTGGATTCTATACTGACGGTGGTATCGCTGGTGGTAGATTGTGTTACACCCGTTGTTGTTGATTCTGTTGGTCCACTTGTTGTAGATGCTGTACTAGCCGTAATTGTGGATTCTGTACTGACGGTGGTATCGCTGGTGGTAGATTGTGTTACACCCGTTGTTGTTGATTCTGTTGGTCCACTTGTTGTAGATGCTGTACTAGCCGCTGACGTTGATTCCGTACTGGCGATGGTACGACTGGTGGTAGATTGTGTTACACCCGTCGTTGTTGATTCTGTTGGTCCACTTGTTGTAGATGCAGTACTTGCCGCTGACGTTGATTCCGTACTGGCGATGGTACCCCTGGTGGTAGATTCTGTTACACCAGTTGTTGATTCTGTTGGTCCACTTGTTGTAGACGCACTACTAGCCGTGGGCGTGGATTCTGTACTGTCGGTGGTAACGCTGGTGGTAGATTGTGTTACACCAGTTGTTGTTGATTCTGTTGGTCCACTTGTTGTAGAGGCAGTACTAGCCGTGGAAGTTGATTCTGTACTGGCGATGGTACCCCTGGTGGTAGATTGTGTTACACCAGTTGTTGATTCTGTTGGTCCACTTGTTGTAGACGCACTACTAGCCGTGGGCGTGGATTCTGTACTGGCGGTGGTACCGCTGGTGGTAGATTGTGTTACACCCGTTGTTGTTGATTCTGTTGGTCCACTTGTTGTAGAGGCAGTACTAGCCGTCGGGGTGGATTCTGTACTGGCGGTTGTACCGCTGGTGGTAGATTGTGTTACATCCGTTGTTGTTGATTCTGTTAGTCCACTTGTTGTAGACGCACTACTAGCCGTGGGCGTGGATTCTGTACTGGCGGTGGTATCGCTGATGGTAGATTGCGTTAGACCCGTTGTTGATTCTGTTGGTCCACTTGTTGTAGAGGCAGTACTTGCCGTGGACGTTGATTCTGTAATGACAGTGATACCGGTGGTAGTAGAATCCGTTAGACCCGTTGTTGATTCTGTTGGTCTACTTGTTGTAGATGCAGTACTGGCCGTGGATGTCGATTCTGTACTGACGGTGGTATCGCTGATGGTAGATTGTGTTACACCCGTTGTTGATTCTGTTGGTCTACTTGTTGTAGATGCAGTACTGGCCGTGGATGTCGATTCTGTACTGACGGTGGTATCGCTGATGGTAGATTGTGTTACACCCGTTGTTGATTCTGTTGGTTGACTTGTTGTAGATGCAGTACTGTCCGTGGACGTCGATTCTGTACTGACGGTGGTATCGCTGATGGTAGATTGCGTTAGACCCGTTGTTGATTCTGATGTTCCACTTGTTGTATACAGAGTACTATCCGTGGACGTTGAATCTGTACTGGCGGTGGTACCGCTGCTAGTAGATTGTGTTACACCCGTTGTTGATTCTGTTGGTTGACTTGTTGTAGATGCAGTACTATCCGTGGACGTTGATTCTGTACTGGCGGTGGTACCGCTGCTAGTAGATTGTGTTACACCCGTTGTTGATTCTGTTGGTTGACTTGTTGTAGATGCAGTACTATCCGTGGACGTCGATTCTGTACTGACGGTGGTATCGTTGATGGTAGATTGCGTTAGACCCGTTGTTGATTCTGTTGTTCCACTTGTTGTAGACGCAGTACTTGCCGTGGGCGTGGATTCTATATTGGCGGTGGTACCGCTGGTGATAGATTGTGTTGCACCAGTTGTTGATTCTGTCGGCCCTCTTGTTGTAGACACAGTACTAGCCGTGGATGTTGATTCTGTACTGAGAGTGGTACCGGTGGTAGTAGAATCCGTTAGACCCGTTGTTGATTTTGTTGTTCCACTTGTTGTAGACGTAGTACTAGCCGTCGGCGTGGATTCTGTAATGACAGTGATACTGGTGGTAGTAGAATCCGTTAGAACCGTTGTTGATTCTGTTGGTCTACTTGTTGTAGATGCAGTACTAGCCGTCGGTGTGGATTCTGTACTGGCGGTGATACCGCTGGTGGTAGATTGTGTTACACCAGTTGTTGTTGATTCTGTTAGTCTACCTGTTGTAGACGCACTACTAGCCGTGGACGTAGATTCTGTACTGGTGGTGGTACCACTAGTGGTAGATTGTGTTACACCAGTTGTTGATTCTGTTGGTCCACTTGTTGTAGACGCACTACTAGCCGTGGGCGTGGATTCTGTACTGTCGGTGGTACCGCTGGTGGTAGATTGTGTTACACCAGTTGTTGTTGATTCTGTTGGTCCACTTGTTGTAGAGGCAGTACTAGCCGTGGAAGATGATTCTGTACTGGCGATGGTACCCCTGGTGGTAGATTGTGTTACACCAGTTGTTGATTCTGTTGGTGCACTTGTTGTAGACGCACTACTAGCCGTGGGCGTGGATTCTGTACTGGCGGTTGTACCGCTGGTGGTAGATTGTGTTACATCCGTTGTTGTTGATTCTGTTAGTCCACTTGTTGTAGACGCAGTACTAGCCGTGGGCGTGGATTCTGTACTGGCGGTTGTAACGCTGGTGGTAGATTGTGTTACATCCGTTGTTGTTGATTCTGTTAGTCCACTTGTTGTAGAGGCAGTACTAGCCGTCGGGGTGGATTCTGTACTGGCGGTTGTACCGCTGGTGGTAGATTGTGTTACACCAGTTGTTGATTCTGTTGGTGCACTTGTTGTAGACGCACTACTAGCCGTGGGCGTGGATTCTGTACTGGCGGTTGTACCGCTGGTGGTAGATTGTGTTACACCAGTTGTTGATTCTGTTGGTGCACTTGTTGTAGACGCACTACTAGCGTGGGCGTGGATTCTGTACTGGCGGTTGTACCGCTGTTGGTAGATTGTGTTACATCCGTTTGTTGATTCTGTTAGTCCACTTTTGTAGACGCAGTACTAGCCGTGGCGTGGATTCTGTACTGGCGGTTGTAACGCTGGTGGTAGATTGTGTTACACCCGTTGTTGTTGATTCTGTTGGTCCACTTGTTGTGAGGCAGTACTAGCCGTCGGGGTGGATTCTGTACTGGCGGTTGTACCGCTGTGTAGATTGTGTACATCCGTTGTTGTTGATTCTGTTAGTCCACTTGTTGTAGAACGCAGTACTACCGTGGGCGTGGATTCTGTACTGGCGGTGGTATCGCTGATGGTAGATTTGCGTTAGACCCGTTGTTGATTCTGTTAGTCCACTTGTTGTAGAGGCAGTACTTGCCGTGGACGTTGATTCTGTAATGACAGTGATACCGGTGGTAGTAGAATCCGTTAGACCCGTTGTTGATTCTGTTGGTCTACTTGTTGTAGATGCAGTACTGGCCGTGGATGTCGATTCTGTACTGACGGTGGTATCGCTGATGGTAGATTGTGTTACACCCGTTGTTGTTGATTCTGTTAGTCCACTTGTTGTAGAAGCACTACTAGCCGTGGGCGTGGATTCTGTACTGACGGTGGTACCACTGATGGTAGATTGTGTTACACCCGTTGTTGATTCTGTTGGTCTACTTGTTGTAGATGCAGTTCTTACCGTGGACGTCGATTCTGTACTGACGGTGGTATCGTTGATGGTAGATTGCGTTAGACCCGTTGTTGATTCTGTTGTTCCACTTGTTGTAGACGCAGTACTTGCCGTGGGCGTGGAATCTATATTGGCGGTGGTACCGCTGGTGGTAGATTGTGTTGCACCAGTTGTTGATTCTGTCGGCCCTCTTGTTGTAGACACAGTACTAGCCGTGGATGTTGATTCTGTACTGACAGTGGTACCGGTGGTAGTAGAATCCGTTAGACCCGTTGTTGATTTTGTTGTTCCACTTGTTGTAGACGTAGAACTAGCCGTCGGCGTGGATTCTGTAATGACAGTGATACTGGTGGTAGTAGAATCCGTTAGAACCGTTGTTGATTCTGTTGGTCTACTTGTTGTAGAAGTACTACTAGCCGTCGGCGTGGATTCTGTACTGACGGTGATACCGCTGGTGGTAGATTGTGTTACACCCGTTGTTGTTGATTCTGTTGGTCCACTTGTTGTAGATGCTGTACTAGCCGTAGTTGTGGATTCTATACTGACGGTGGTATCGCTGGTGGTAGATTGTGTTACACCCGTTGTTGTTGATTCTGTTGGTCCACTTATTGTAGATGCTGTACTAGCCGCTGACGTTGATTCCGTACTGTCGATGGTACCACTGGTGGTAGATTGTGTTACACTCGTTGTTGTTGATTCTGTTGGTCCACTTGTTGTAGAAGCAGTACTTGCCGCTGACGTTGATTCCGTACTGGCGATGATACCCCTGGTGGTTGATTGTGTTACACCCGTTGTTGTTGATTCTGTTGGTCCACTTGTTGTAGATGCACTACTGGCCGTGGGCGTGGATTCTGTACTGGCGGTGGTATCGCTGGTGGTAGATTGTGTTACACCCGTTATTGTTGTTTCTGTTGGTCCACTTGTTGTAGATGCTGTACTAGCCGCTGACGTTGATTCCGTACTGGCGATGGTACCACTGGTGGTAGATTGTGTTACACTCGTTGTTGTTGATTCTGTTGGTCCACTTGTTGTAGATGCAGTACTTGCCGCTGACGTTGATTCCGTACTGGCGATGGTACCCGTGGTGGTAGATTGTGTTACACCCGTTGTTGATTCTGTTGGTCTACTTGTTGTAGATGCTGTACTAGCGATACTTGTGGATTCTGTACTGGCGGTGGTACCGCTGGTGGTTGATTGTGATACACCCGTTGTTGTTGATTCTGTTGGTCCACTTGCTGTAGGCGCAGCACTAGCCGTGGTCGTTGATTCTTTACTGGCGGTGGTACCGCTGGTAGTAGAATCCGTTAGACCCGTTGTTGATTCTGTTGGTCCACTTGTTGTAGGCGCAGTACTAGCCGTGGACGTCGATTCTGTACTGGCGGTGGTACCGCTAGTGGTAGATTGTGTTACACCCGTTGTTGTTGATTCTGTTGGTCCACTTGTTGTAGGCACAGTACTATCCGTGGACGTCGATTCTGTACTGGCGGTGGTACCGCTGGTGGTAGATTGTGTTACAGCCGTTGTTGTTGATTCTGTTGGTCTACTTGTTGTAGAAGCAGTACTTGCCGTGGACGTTGATTCTGTAATGACAGTGATACTGGTGGTAGTAGAATCCGTTAGAACCGTTGTTGATTCTGTTGGTCTACCTGTTGTAAAGGCAGTACTAGCCGTCGGGGTCGATTTTGTACTGGCGGTGGTACCGCTGGTGGTAGATTGTGTTACACCAATTGTTGTTGATTCTGTTAGTCCACTTGTTGTAGACGCACTACTAGCCGTGGACGTTGATTCCGTACTGGCGGTGGTACCGCTGGTGGTAGATTGTGTTACACCCGTTGTTGTTGATTCTGTTGGTCCACTTGTTGTAGACGCAGTACTTGCCGTGGACGTTGATTCCGTACTGGCGGTGGTACCGCTGGTGGTAGATTGCGTTAGACCCGTTGTTGATTCTGTTGATCCACTTGTTGTAGACACAGTACTATCCGTGGACGTTGATTCTGTACTGGCGGTGGTACCGCTGGTGGTAGATTGTGTTACACCCGTTGTTGATTCTGTTGGTCCACTTGTTGTAGATGCTGTACTAGCCGTGGGCGTGGATTCTGTACTAACGGTGGTACCACTGGTGGTTGATTGTGTTACACCCGTTGTTGATTCTGTTGGTCCACTTGTTGTAGATGCTGTACTAGACGTCGTCGTGGATTCTGTATTGACGGTGGTACCGCTGGTGGTTGATTGTGTTACACCTGTTGTTGATTCTGTTGGTCCACTTGTTGTAGATGCTGTACTAGCCGTCGTCGTGGATTCTGTACTGACGGTGGTACCGCTGGTTGTAGATTGTGTTACACCCGTTGTTGATTCTGTTGGTCCACTTGTTGTAGATGCTGTACTAGCCGTGGGCGTGGATTCTGTACTGGCGATGGTACCGCTGGTAGTAGATTGTGTTACACCCGTTGTTGATTCTGTTGGTCCACTTGTTGTAGAAGTACTACTAGCCGTCGGCGTGGATTCTGTACTGACGGTGGTACCGCTGGTGGTAGATTGTGTTACATACGTTGTTGATTCTGTTGGTCCACTTGTTGTAGACACAGTACTAGCCGTTGACGTGAATTCTGTACTGGCGGTGATACCGCTGGTGGTTGATTGTGTTACACCCGTTGTTGTTGATTCTGTTGGTCCACTTGCTGTAGGCGCAGTACTAGCCGTGGTCGTTGATTCTGTACTGGCGGTGGTACCGCTGGTGGTAGATTGTGTTACACCCGTTGTTGATTCTGTTGGTCCGCTTGTTGTAGATGCAGTAATTGCCGTCGACGTTGATTCTGTACTGACAGTGATACCGGTGGTAGTAGAATCCGTTAGACCCGTTGTTGATTCTGTTGGTCCACTTGTTGTAGGCGCAGTACTAGCCGTGAAAGTAAATTCTGTACTGGCGGTGGTACCGCTGGTGGTAGATTGTGTTACACCCGTTGTTGTTGATTCTGTTGGTCGACTTGTTGTAGATGCTGTACTAGCCGTGGTCATTGATTCTGTACTGGCGGTGATACCGCTGGTGGTAGATTGTGTTACAGCCGTTGTTGTTGATTCTGTTGGTCCACTTGTTGTAAATGCAGTACTTGCCGCTGACGTTGATTCCGTACTGGCGGTGGTACCGCTGGTGGTAGATTGTAATACACCCGTTGTTGATTCTGTTGGTCCGCTTGTTGTAGATGCAGTACTTGCCGTCGACGTTGATTCTGTACTGACGGTGGTATCGCTGATGGTAGATTGCGTTAGACCCGTTGTTGATTCTGTTGGTCCACTTGTTGTAGACAGAGTACTATCCGTGGACGTTGAATCTGTACCGGCGGTGGTACCGATACTAGTAGATTGTGTTACACCCGTTGTTGATTCTGTTGGTCCGCTTGTTGTAAATGCAGTACTTGCCGTCGACGTTGATTCTGTACTGACAGTGATACCGGTGGTAGTAGAATCCGTTAGACCCGTTGTTGATTCTGTTGGTCCACTTGTTATAGATACTGTACTTACCGTCGACGTTGATTCTGTACTGACAGTGGTACCGGTGGTGGTTGATTGTGTTACACCCGTTGTTGTTGATTCTGTTGGTCCACTTGTTGTAGATGCTGTACTAGCCGTAGTTGTGGATTCTGTACTGACGGTGGTATCGCTGGTGGTAGATTGTGTTACACCCGTTGTTGTTGATTCTGTTGGTCCACTTGTTGTAGGCGCAGTACTAGCCGTGGTCGTTGATTCTGTACTGGCGGTGGTATCGCTGGTGGTAGATTGTGTTACAGCCGTTGTTGTTGATTCTGTTGGTCCACTTGTTGTAGATGCAGTAATTGCCGCTGACGTTGATTCCGTACTGGCGGTGGTACCGCTGGTAGTAGATTGTGTTACACCCGTTGTTGTTGATTCTGTTGGTCCACTTGTTGTAGATGCAGTACTTGCCGCTGACGTTGATTCCGTACTGGCGGTGGTACCGCTGGTGGTAGATTGTGTTACACCTGTTGTTGTTGATTCTGTTGGTCCACTTGTTGTAGAAGCACTACTAGCCGTGGGCGTGGATTCTGTACTGGCGGTGGTACCACTGGTGGTAGATTGTGTTACACCTGTTGTTGTTGATTCTGTTGGTCCACTTGTTGTAGAAGCACTACTAGCCGTCGGCGTGGATTCTGTACTGGCGGTGGTACCGCTGGTGGTAGATTGTGTTACATCCGTTGTTGTTGATACTGTTTGTCCACTTGTTGTAGACGCACTACTAGCCGTCGGCGTGGATTCTGTACTGACGGTGGTATCGCTGATGGTAGATTGCGTTAGACCCGTTGTTGATTCTGTTGGTCCAATTGTTGTAGAGGCAGTACTTGCCGTGGACGTTGATTCTGTAATGACAGTGATACCGGTGGTAGTAGAATCCGTTAGACTCGTCGTTGATTCTGTTGGTCTACTTGTTGTAGAGGCAGTACTAGCCGTCGGCGTGGATTCTGTACTGGCGGTGGTACCGCTGGTGGTAGATTGTGTTCTATCCGTTGTTGTTGATTCTGTTAGTCCACTTGTTGTAGACGCACTACTAGCCGTGGAGGTTGATTCCGTACTGGCGGTGGTACCGCTGGTGGTAGATTGTGTTACACCCGTTGTTGTTGATTCTGTTGGTCCACTGGTTGTAGATGCTGTACTAGCCGTAGTTGTGGATTTTGTACTGACGGTGGTACCGCTGGTGGTAGATTGTGTTACACCCGTTGTTGATTCTGTTGGTCCACTTGTTGTAGGCGCAGTACTATCCGTGGAAGTTGATTCTGTACTGGAGGTGGTACCACTGGTGGTAGATTGTGTTACACCCGTTGTTGTTGATTCTGTTGGTCTACTTGTTGTAGGCGCAGTACTATCCGTGGAAGTTGATTCTGTACTGGAGATGGTACCACTGGTGGTAGATTGTGTTACACCCGTTGTTGTTGATTCTGTTGGTCCACTTGTTGTAGAGGCAGTACTAGCCGTAGTTGTGGATTCTGTACTGGCGGTGGTACCGCTAGTGGTAGATTGTGTTACACCCGTTGTTGATTCTGTTGGTCTACTTGTTGTAGGCGCAGTACTATCCGTGGAAGTTGATTCTGTACTGGAGGTGGTACCACTGGTGGTAGATTGTGTTACACCCGTTGTTGTTGATTCTGTTGGTCCACTTGTTGTAGACGCACTACTAGCCGTCGGCGTGGATTCTGTACTGGCGGTGGTACCGCTGGTGGTAGATTGTGTTACACCCGTTGTTGTTGATTCTGTTAGTCCACTTGTTGTAGGCGCAGTACTTGCCGTGGATGTAGATTCTGTACTGACAGTGGTACCGCTGGTGGTAGATTGTGTTACACCCGTTGTTGATTCTGTTGGCCCACTTGTTGTAGACGCACTACTAGATGTGAAGGTGGATTCTGTACCTGTGGTAGATTCTGTTGGTCTGTTAGTTGTAGACTCAGAACTAGCCGTTGCCGTGATAGAAGATATTGTGGTTGTAGATGATAAATAATATGAATCTGTTAGAAATTAAACAAAATATTTTCGATAGTTGTTATATTGATGTGCAAGTGATACTTAAAGGTTTTACATTGACTTACATTGATAGATAATGTGCCAGTGGTTACAATAACACGTGGATAGAACATGAAAGATTTCTTTTATAGTTTGTACAAGAATTTGTTTTTGGATGTTGCTTCTTTAAATAAGTACAGGATATGAGTTCTTTTTAAGCACAACCGGTACATCTTGAACTTACGTACATGAGAGAAGTGTGTCAAAACCTTAAATCTCTCATTAACGTTATTGGGTACAGTACATTTTTCCAAAGTTAATGCATTCTAAAGTCCAAAATCACATTGTCTTCTTGATAATGTTATTATTATTCTTTGGTTTTGTTTTTCCCCAATTTCAAGTCCATCGGGTGTACTTACAACAAATAAGAGTACAAGTCAAAGTATATATTAACACATCATTCTGGCAACAATCAAATATAAACAAGAGGAGTAAAACAGACATATAAGGTCATCTTATATAGTCTGGATATGTATCAAAATACCGGATATTTAATGTAATGTTATTGGATAGAAAATTGACTTTTTGTATAAAAGACAAATTGTTCATAAAAGCTTGTGCGACATCTTCGGAACTGAGTTTTTGTATGACAGGACAAATGACGGGAGTCTATTTATTGGGTGACATCTTTGACATTGAGTTTTTATATGACAGAACAATTGACGGAAGTTTTTCTATTAAGTGACATCTTCGTAATTGAGTTTTTATATGACAGAACAATTGACGGGAGTTTTTCTATTAAGTGACATCTTCGTAATTGAGTTTTTATATGACAGAACAATTGACGGGAGTTTTTCTATTAAGTGACATCTTCGTAATTGAGTTTTTATATGACAGAACAATTGACGGGAGTCTATCTGTTAGGCGACATCTTCGTAATTGAGTTTTTATATGACAGAACAATTGACGGGAGTCTATCTGTTAGGCGACATCTTCGTAATTGAGTTTTTATATGACAGAACAATTGACGGGAGTCTATCTGTTAGGCGACATCTTCGTAATTGAGTTTTTATATGACAGAACAATTGACGGGAGTCTATCTGTTAGGCGACATCTTCGTAATTGAGTTTTTATACGACAGAACAATTGACGGGAGTCTATCTGTTAGGCGACATCTTCGTAATTGAGTTTTTATATGACAGAACAATTGAGGGGATTCTATCTGTTAGGTGACACTTGGAACTGAATTAAAAAGGGAGTTCTATATGGTCGCTATGATATCTTTCCTGCATTTATAACGTAACGAATACCAAGAGTTTAATATAACCCTGTCATTTCATCTTATTAAAAAATGACGAGGTAAGTAAGATCAATGCAAGTCAAAGATTAAAATTATTTGACTACATAAGGTTTTAATTTATTGACTTAAAGTTTTACGAATAAGTTCAGACAAAAGCAAGAGACAGCTCTGTCGAAAGATCAACACTAGCAAATTGAAAAGAGAGTTCCACAGACGAGTGGACAAGGTTTGAATAGCTAGCGACAAGATGATTAGAATATATGTAGACATTGTGAAATACAGAATTACTAATCTTATTGTCTTGTACAACACTAAAAGAATTTCTAAAGTATATGCTAAGACTAATATAAGTTCGATCAGCAACATAAAGATATACAGTACAGACCTGTCGAAAGTTTAATACTAAGATAACAAATAAGTGCATTACCATCACCTAATATAAGCCCTTCAGGACCCAGTAGCTCGAAGCTTGATTGGTTAAATTAGTGATTAGCTAAAAATTCAAATAAAATGTACGAATAAAATCAAAATATCACTTTCCAATTGGTATTTTTATTCCAATGTGCTTATGTTTGATGGAATTTTTATTCATTTTCGACATTTCAACTCCAAGTATACAATATATCTAAAATTATGCAAAATTCAAATGTTTACTAATCAGTTGATTAAACTAATCAATCTTCGAACAACTGACCTCATTTAGTCACATCTGATCAGCAGTTTTCCCGGAAGTGCTATATTTCTTTCGACAGCTTTTCGTTTACTAACTACTTACTAGCTTTCTCGGCAACCGATTATTTTTATTGATAACTCAATGTTAAACTTTCGACATTTCTTAACTATAGTTAGTTATATTACTAAATATATAAATATCACGTATACATAATAACATTGAGTGCATAATATCAAATTTCCTACCTGTAGCTGTGGAAGTAGATGGTAAAGTACTAGTCGTTGGTGCGACTGTGCTCGTTGATTCAGTAGCTGTTGTTGTAGAAGCTTCTGTTGTTGTTCCTGCAGTGCTAGAACTGGTAGATTCTGTCGCCGCCGAACTGGTGGTAGAGATTGTTGTTTGTGTGGTTTGAGCAGTGCTTGTAGAATCTGTAGATGTTAACGGCGAAGTTGTGGAACTGCTTAAGCCTGTTGTAGTATCAGTCACAGTGCTTGTTGAAGCTGTGGTTGAAGGTTGGGTAGATGTAGAGGCCGTGGTAGTTGCTGCAGAAGATGTGGAATCTGATGCAGTCGAAGTTGAAACTGTCGAGGTGGTCGGGACAGCACTTGAAGTTGTTGATTCCGTACCAGCTGATGTTGAACTTGTTGACTCTACATTGAAAAATTAGAAAGAATTAGAAAGGGCTGTTGCTTTTCACCACGGATAGAAATCGCCATTAATATATGCAAATGCCGATTCGAATAAAACAAAGTGCCATCAAATCAATTTTGAACTCAATTATTCTAATATAAATAGTTTAATTGACAATCTTATAGTGTTAGACCATAAAACCATTGATCGTTAATCAGTATTTGATGTCAAAAGCATGAATACGTGTAAAGTCTGACATAGAGTGTGTTAGATTCATGTTAAATTATTATTGCATACTATATTATGGAATATGAAAAAATTCAAAGTACATGCATGCCACGCCTTTCGATGGCAACCAAGCGATAATTTGTTTTTCATTTTAACCTTCACAAAAAAATCAAACAATATTTCTTTCTGGAACCATCATAATTATTTAAACGTGTGCACTTAGTACTTGAAATTTGATCATTTTCCTTAACGTAAACTAGGATAACATTGAAAAACAACATGGATACACGAAACATGGAAAACTAGTAAGAGATGTTAATGACCCCTAATTATGGTAATCAAGTTATCCCTACCTGTAGCTGTGGAAGTAGATGCTAAAGTACTAGTCGTTGGTGCGACTGTGCTCGTTGATTCAGTAGCTGTTGTTGTAGAAGCTTCTGTTGTTGTTCCTGCAGTGCTAGAACTGGTAGATTCTGTCACCGCCGAACTGGTGGTAGAGATTGTTGTTTGTGTGGTTTGAGCAGTGCTTGTAGAATCTGTAGATGTTAACGGCGAAGTTGTGGAACTGCTTAGGCCTGTTGTGGTATCAGTCACAGTGCTTGTTGAAGCTGTGGTTGAAGGTTGGGTAGATGTAGAGGCCGTGGTAGTTGCTGCAGAAGATGTGGAATCTGATGCAGTCGAAGTTGAAACTGCCGAGGTGGTCGGACAGCACTTGAAGTTGTTGATTCCGTACCAGCTGATGTTGAACTTGTACTTGTTGACTCTGCATTGAGAAATAAGGAAGGGCTATTGCTTTTCATCAAGGGTAGAAATCGTCATAAATATATGCATATGCCGATTTGAATAAAACAAAGTGCCATCAAATCAATTTTGAACTCAATTATTCTAATATAAATATTTTAATTGACAATCTTATATTGTTAGACCATAAAACCATTGATCGTTAATCAGTATTTGATGTCAAAAGCATGAATACGTGTAAAGTCTGACATAGAGTGTGTTAGATTCATGTTAAATTATTATTGCATACTATATTATGGAATATGAAAAAATTCAAAGTACATGCATGCCACGCCTTTCGATGGCAACCAAGCGATAATTTGTTTTTCATTTTAACCTTCACAAAAAAATCAAACATATTTCTTTCTGGAACCATCATTATTATTTAAACGTGTGCACTTAGTACTTGAAATTTGATCATTTTCCTTAACGTAAACTAGGATAACATTGAAAAACAACATGGATACACGAAACATGGAAAACTAGTAAGAGATGTTAATGACCCCTAATTATGGTAATCAAGTTATCTCTACCTGTAGCTGTGGAAGTAGATGCTAAACTAGTCGTTGGCGCGACTGTGCTCGTTGATTCAGTAGCTGTTGTTGTAGAAGCTTCTGTTGTTGTTCCTGCAGTGCTAGAACTGGTAGATTCTGTCGCCGCCGAACTGGTGGTAGAGATTGTTGTTTGTGTGGTTTGAGCAGTGCTTGTAGAATCTGTAGATGTTAACGGCGAAGTTGTGGAACTGCTTAGGCCTGTTGTGGTATCAGTCACAGTGCTTGTTGAAGCTGTGGTTGAAGGTTGGGTAGATGTAGAGGCCGTGGTAGTTGCTGCAGAAGATGTGGAATCTGATGCAGTCGAAGTTGAAACTGTCGAGGTGGTCGGGACAGCACTTGAAGTTGTTGATTCCGTACCAGCTGATGTTGAACTTGTACTTGTTGACTCTGCATTGAGAAATAAGGAAGGGCTATTGCTTTTCATCAAGGGTAGAAATCGCCATAAATACATGAGTATGCCGTTTTGAATAAAACAAAGTGCCATCAAATCAATTTTGAACTCAATTATTCTAATATAAATATTTTAATTGACAATCTTATATTGTTAGACCATAAAACCATTGATCGTTAATCAGTATTTGATGTCAAAAGCATGAATACGTATAAAGTCTGACATAGAGTGTGTTAGATTCATGTTAAATTATTATTGCATACTATATTATGGAATATGAAAAAATTCAAAGTACATGCATGCCACGCCTTTCGATGGCAACCAAGCGATAATTTGTTTTTCATTTTAACCTTCACAAAAAAATCAAACAATATTTTTTTCTGGAACCATCATAATTATTTAAACGTGTGCACTTAGTACTTGAAATTTGATCATTTTCCTTAACGTAAACTAGGATAACATTGAAAAACAACATGGATACACGAAACATGGAAAACTAGTAAGAGATGTTAATGACCCCTAATTATGGTAATCAAGTTATCCCTACCTGTAGCTGTGGAAGTAGATGCTAAAGTACTAGTCGTTGGTGCGACTGTGCTCGTTGATTCAGTAGCTGTTGTTGTAGAAGCTTCTGTTGTTGTTCCTGCAGTGCTAGAACTGGTAGATTCTGTCACCGCCGAACTGGTGGTAGAGATTGTTGTTTGTGTGGTTTGAGCAGTGCTTGTAGAATCTGTAGATGTTAACCGCGAAGTTGTGGAACTGCTTAGGCCTGTTGTGGTATCAGTCACAGTGCTTGTTGAAGCTGTGGTTGAAGGTTGGGTAGATGCAGAGGCCGTGGTAGTTGCTGCAGAAGATGTGGAATCTGATGCAGTCGAAGTTGAAACTGTCGAGGTGGTCGGGACAGCACTTGAAGTTGTTGATTCCGTACCAGCTGATGTTGAACTTGTACTTGTTGACTCTGCATTGAGAAATAAGGAAGGGCTATTGCTTTTCATCAAGGGTAGAAATCGCCATAAATATATGCATATGCCGATTTGAATAAAACAAAGTGCCATCAAATCAATTTTGAACTCAATTATTCTAATATAAATATTTTAATTGACAATCTTATATTGTTAGACCATAAAACCATTGATCGTTAATCAGTATTTGATGTCAAAAGCATGAATACGTATAAAGTCTGACATAGAGTGTGTTAGATTCATGTTAAATTATTATTGCATACTATATTATGGAACATGAAAAAATTCAAAGTACATGCATGCCACGCCTTTCGATGGCAACCAAGCGATAATTTGTTTTTCATTTAACCTTCACAAAAAAAAATCAAACAATATTTCTTTCTGGAACCATCAATTATTTAAACGTGTGCACTTAGTACTTGAAATTTGATCATTTTCCTTAACGTAAACTAGGATAACATTGAAAAACAACATGGAAACACGAAACATGGAAAACTAGTAAGAGATGTTAATGACCCCTAATTATGGTAATCAAGTTATCCCTACCTGTAGCTGTGGAAGTAGATGCTAAAGTACTAGTCGTTGGTGCGACTGTGCTCGTTGATTCAGTAGCTGTTGTTGTAGAAGCTTCTGTTGTTGTTCCTGCAGTGCTAGAACTGGTAGATTCTGTCGCCGCCGAACGGTGGTAGAGATTGTTGTTGTGTGGTTTGAGCAGTGCTTGTAGAATCTGTAGATGTTAACAGCGAAGTTGTGGAACTGCTTAGGCCTGTTGTAGTATCAGTCACAGTGCTTGTTGAAGCTGTGGTTGAAGGTTGGGTAGATGTAGAGGCCGTGGTAGTTGCTGCAGAAGATGTGGAATCTGATGCAGTCGAAGTTGAAACTGTCGAGGTGGTCGGGACAGCACTTGAAGTTGTTGATTCCGTACCAGCTGATGTTGAACTTGTACTTGTTGACTCTGCATTGAGAAATAAGGAAGGGCTATTGCTTTTCATCAAGGGTAGAAATCGCCATAAATATATGAGTATGCCGATTTGAATAAAACAAAGTGCCATCAAATCAATTTTGAACTCAATTATTCTAATATAAATATTTTAATTGACAATCTTATATTGTTAGACCATAAAACCATTGATCGTTAATCAGTATTTGATGTCAAAAGCATGAATACGTATAAAGTCTGACATAAAGTGTGTTAGATTCATGTTAAATTATTATTGCATACTATATTATGGAATATGAAAAAATTCAAAGTACATGCATGCCACGCCTTTCGATGGCAACCAAGCGATAATTTGTTTTTCATTTTAACCTTCACAAAAAAAAATCAAACAATATTTCTTTCTGGAACCATCAAAATTATTTAAACGTGTGCACTTAGTACTTGAAATTTGATCATTTTCCTTAACGTAAACTAGGATACATTGAAAAACAACATGGATACACGAAACATGGAAAACTAGTAAGAGATGTTAATGACCCCTAATTATGGTAATCAAGTTATCCCTACCTGTAGCTGTGGAAGTAGATGCTAAAGTACTAGTCGTTGGTGCGACTGTGCTCGTTGATTCAGTAGCTGTTGTTGTAGAAGCTTCTGTTGTTGTTCCTGCAGTGCTAGAACTGGTAGATTCTGTCGCCGCCGAACTGGTGGTAGAGATTGTTGTTTGTGGTTTGAGCAGTGCTTGTAGAATCTGTAGATGTTAACAGCGAAGTTGTGGAACTGCTTAGGCCTGTTGTAGTATCAGTCACAGTGCTTGTTGAAGCTGTGGTTGAAGGTTGGGTAGATGTAGAGGCCGTGGTAGTTGCTGCAGAAGATGTGAATCTGATGCAGTCGAAGTTGAAACTGTCGAGGTGGTCGGGACAGCACTTGAAGTTGTTGATTCCGTACCAGCTGATGTTGAACTTGTACTTGTTGACTCTGCATTGAGAAATAAGGAAGGGCTATTGCTTTTCATCAAGGGTAGAAATCGCCATAAATATATGAGTATGCCGATTTGAATAAAACAAAGTGCCATCAAATCAATTTTGAACTCAATTATTCTAATATAAATATTTTAATTGACAATCTTATATTGTTAGACCATAAAACCATTGATCGTTAATCAGTATTTGATGTCAAAAGCATGATACGTATAAAGTCTGACATAAAGTGTGTTAGATTCATGTTAAATTATATTGCATACTATATTATGGAATATGAAAAAATTCAAAGTACATGCATGCCACGCCTTTCGATGGCAACCAAGCGATAATTTGTTTTTCATTTTAACCTTCACAAAAAAATCAAACAATATTTCTTTCTGGAACCATCATAATTATTTAAACGTGTGCACTTAGTACTTGAAATTTGATCATTTTCCTTAACGTAAACTAGGATAACATTGAAAAACAACATGGATACACGAAACATGGAAAACTAGTAAGAGATGTTAATGACCCCTAATTATGGTAATCAAGTTATCCCTACCTGTAGCTGTGGAAGTAGATGCTAAAGTACTAGTCGTTGGTGCGACTGTGCTCGTTGATTCAGTAGCTGTTGTTGTAGAAGCTTCTGTTGTTGTTCCTGCAGTGCTGGAACTGGTAGATTCTGTCGCTGCCGAACTGGTGGTAGAGATTGTTGTTTGTGTGGTTTGAGCAGTGCTTGTAGAATCTGTAGATGTTAACGGCGAAGTTGTGGAACTGCTTAGGCCTGTTGTAGTATCAGTCACAGTGCTTGTTGAAGCTGTGGTTGAAGGTTGGGTAGATGTAGAGGCCGTGGTAGTTGCTGCAGAAGATGTGGAATCTGATGCAGTCGAAGTTGAAACTGTCGAGGTGGTCGGGACAGCACTTGAAGTTGTTGATTCCGTACCAGCTGATGTTGAACTTGTACTTGTTGACTCTGCATTGAGAAATAAGGAAGGGCTATTGCTTTTCATCAAGGGTAGAAATCGCCATAAATATATGCATATGCCGATTTGAATAAAACAAAGTGCCATCAAATCAATTTTGAACTCAATTATTCTAATATAAATATTTTAATTGACAATCTTATATTGTTAGACCATAAAACCATTGATCGTTAATCAGTATTTGATGTCAAAAGCATGAATACGTGTAAAGTCTGACATAGAGTGTGTTAGATTCATGTTAAATTATTATTGCATACTATATTATGGAATATGAAAAAATTCAAAGTACATGCATGCCACGCCTTTCGATGGCAACCAAGCGATAATTTGTTTTTCATTTTAACCTTCACAAAAAAAAATCAAACAATATTTCTTTCTGGAACCATCATAATTATTTAAACGTGTGCACTTAGTACTTGAAATTTGATCATTTTCCTTAACGTAAACTAGGATAACATTGAAAAACAACATGGATACACGAAACATGGAAAACTAGTAAGAGATGTTAATGACCCCTAATTATGGTAATCAAGTTATCCCTACCTGTAGCTGTGGAAGTAGATGCTAAAGTACTAGTCGTTGGTGCGACTGTGCTCGTTGATTCAGTAGCTGTTGTTGTAGAAGCTTCTGTTGTTGTTCCTGCAGTGCTGGAACTGGTAGATTCTGTCGCCGCCGAACTGGTGGTAGAGATTTTTTGTGTGGTTTGAGCAGTGCTTGTAGAATCTGTAGATGTTAACGGCGAAGTTGTGGAACTGCTTAGGCCTGTTGTAGTATCAGTCACAGTGCTTGTTGAAGCTGTGGTTGAAGGTTGGGTAGATGTAGAGGCCGTGGTAGTTGCTGCAGAAGATGTGGAATCTGATGCAGTCGAAGTTGAAACTGTCGAGGTGGTCGGGACAGCACTTGAAGTTGTTGATTCCGTACCAGCTGATGTTGAACTTGTACTTGTTGACTCTGCATTGAGAAATAAGGAAGGGCTATTGCTTTTCATCAAGGGTAGAAATCGCCATAAATATATGCATATGCCGATTTGAATAAAACAAAGTGCCATCAAATCAATTTTGAACTCAATTATTCTAATATAAATATTTTAATTGACAATCTTATATTGTTAGACCATAAAACCATTGATCGTTAATCAGTATTTGATGTCAAAAGCATGAATACGTGTAAAGTCTGACATAGAGTGTGTTAGATTCATGTTAAATTATTATTGCATACTATATTATGGAATATGAAAAAATTCAAAGTACATGCATGCCACGCCTTTCGATGGCAACCAAGCGATAATTTGTTTTTCATTTTAACCTTCACAAAAAAATCAAACAATATTTCTTTCTGGAACCATCATAATTATTTAAACGTGTGCACTTAGTACTTGAAATTTGATCATTTTCCTTAACGTAAACTAGGATAACATTGAAAAACAACATGGATACACGAAACATGGAAAACTAGTAAGAGATGTTAATGACCCCTAATTATGGTAATCAAGTTATCCCTACCTGTAGCTGTGGAAGTAGATGCTAAAGTACTAGTCGTTGGTGCGACTGTGCTCGTTGATTCAGTAGCTGTTGTTGTAGAAGCTTCTGTTGTTGTTCCTGCAGTGCTAGAACTGGTAGATTCTGTCGCCGCCGAACTGGTGGTAGAGATTGTTGTTTGTGTGGTTTGAGCAGTGCTTGTAGAATCTGTAGATGTTAACAGCGAAGTTGTGGAACTGCTTAGGCCTGTTGTAGTATCAGTCACAGTGCTTGTTGAAGCTGTGGTTGAAGGTTGGGTAGATGTAGAGGCCGTGGTAGTTGCTGCAGAAGATGTGGAATCTGATGCAGTCGAAGTTGAAACTGTCGAGGTGGTCGGGACAGCACTTGAAGTTGTTGATTCCGTACCAGCTGATGTTGAACTTGTACTTGTTGACTCTGCATTGAGAAATAAGGAAGGGCTATTGCTTTCATCAAGGGTAGAAATCGCCATAAATATATGAGTATGCCGATTTGAATAAAACAAAGTGCCATCAAATCAATTTTGAACTCAATTATTCTAATATAAATATTTTAATTGACAATCTTATATTGTTAGACCATAAAACCATTGATCGTTAATCAGTATTTGATGTCAAAAGCATGAATACGTGTAAAGTCTAACATAGAGTGTGTTAGATTCATGTTAATTATTATTGCATACTATATTATGGAATATGAAAAATTCAAAGTACATGCATGCCACGCCTTTCGATGGCAACCAAGCGATAATTTGTTTTTCATTTTAACCTTCACAAAAAAATCAAACAATATTTCTTTCTGGAACCATCATAATTATTTAAACGTGTGCACTTAGTACTTGAAATTTGATCATTTTCCTTAACGTAAACTAGGATAACATTGAAAAACAAATGGATACACGAAACATGGAAAACTAGTAAGAGATGTTAATGACCCCTAATTATGGTAATCAAGTTATCCCTACCTGTAGCTGTGGAAGTAGATGCTAAAGTACTAGTCGTTGGTGCGACTGTGCTCGTTGATTCAGTAGCTGATGTTGTAGAAGCTTCTGTTGTTGTTCCTGCAGTGCTGGACTGGTAGATTCTGTCGCTGCCGAACTGGTGGAGAGATTGTTGTTTGTGTTTTGAGCAGTGCTTGTAGAATCTGTAGATGTTAACGGCGAAGTTGTGGAACTGCTTAGGCCTGTTGTAGCATCAGTCACAGTGCTTGTTGAAGCTGTGGTTGAAGGTTGGGTAGATGTAGAGGCCGTGGTAGTTGCTGCAGAAGATGTGGAATCTGATGCAGTCGAAGTTGAAACTGTCGAGGTGTCGGGACAGCACTTGAAGTTGTTGATTCCGTACCAGCTGATGTTGAACTTGTACTTGTTGACTCTGCATTGAGAAATAAGGAAGGGCTATTGCTTTTCATCAAGGGTAGAAATCGCCATAAATATATGAGTATGCCGATTTGAATAAAACAAAGTACCATCAAATCAATTTTGAACTCAATTATTCTAATATAAATATTTTAATTGACAATCTTATATTGTTAGACCATAAAACCATTGATCGTTAATCAGTATTTGATGTCAAAAGCATGAATACGTGTAAAGTCTGACATAGAGTGTGTTAGATTCATGTTAAATTATTATTGCATACTATATTATGGAATATGAAAAAATTCAAAGTACATGCATGCCACGCCTTTCGATGGCAACCAAGCGATAATTTGTTTTTCATTTTAACCTTCACAAAAAAAAACCAAACAATATTTCTCTCTGGAACCATCATAATTATTTAAACGTGTGCACTTAGTACTTGAAATTTGATCATTTTCCTTAACGTTAACTAGGATAACATTGAAAAACAACATGGATACACGAAACATGGAAAACTAGTAAGAGATGTTAATGACCCCTAATTATGGTAATCAAGTTATCCCTACCTGTAGCTGTGGAAGTAGATGCTAAAGTACTAGTCGTTGGTGCGACTGTGCTCGTTGATTCAGTAGCTGTTGTAGAAGCTTCTGTTGTTGTTCCTGCAGTGCTGGAACTGGTAGATTCTGTCGCTGCCGAACTGGTGGTAGAGATTGTTGTTTGTGTGGTTTGAGCAGTGCTTGTAGAATCTGTAGATGTTAACGGCGAAGTTGTGGAACTGCTTAGGCCTGTTGTAGTATCAGTCACAGTGCTTGTTGAAGCTGTGGTTGAAGGTTGGGTAGATGTAGAGGCCGTGGTAGTTGCTGCAGAAGATGTGGAATCTGATGCAGTCGAAGTTGAAACTGTCGAGGTGGTCGGGACAGCACTTGAAGTTGTTGATTCCGTACAGCTGATGTTGAACTTGTACTTGTTGACTCTGCATTGAGAAATAAGGAAGGGCTATTGCTTTTCATCAAGGTAGAAATCGCCATAAATATATGCATATGCCGATTTGAATAAAACAAAGTACCATCAAATCAATTTGAACTCAATTTTCTAATATAAATATTTTAATTGACAATCTTATATTGTTAGACCATAAAACCATTGATCGTTAATCAGTATTTGATGTCAAAAGCATGAATACGTGTAAAGTCTGACATAGAGTGTGTTAGATTCATGTTAAATTATTATTGCATACTATATTATGGAATATGAAAAAATTCAAAGTACATGCATGCCACGCCTTTCGATGGCAACCAAGCGATAATTTGTTTTTCATTTTAACCTTCACAAAAAAAAACCAAACAATATTTCTCTCTGGAACCATCATAATTATTTAAACGTGTGCACTTAGTACTTGAAATTTGATCATTTTCCTTAACGTTAAACTAGGATAACATTGAAAACAACATGGATACACGAAACATGGAAAACTAGTAAGAGATGTTAATGACCCCTAATTATGGTAATCAAGTTATCCTACCTGTAGCTGTGGAAGTAGATGCTAAAGTACTAGTCGTTGGTGCGACTGTGCTCGTTGATTCAGTAGCTGTTGTTGTAGAAGCTTCTGTTGTTTGTTCCTGCAGTGCTGAACTGGTAGATTCTGTCGCTGCCGAACTGGTGGTAGAGATTGTTGTTTGTGTGGTTTGAGCAGTGCTTGTAGAATCTGTAGATGTTAACGCGAAGTTGTGGAACTGCTTAGGCCTGTTGTAGTATCAGTCACAGTGGCTTGTTGAAGCTGTGGTTGAAGGTTGGGTAGATGTAGAGGCCGTGGTAGTTGCTGCAGAAGATGTGGAATCTGATGCAGTCGAAGTTGAAACTGTCGATGTGGTCGGGACAGCACTTGAAGTTGTTGATTCCGTACCAGCTGATGTTGAACTTGTACTTGTTGACTCGCATTGAGAAATAAGAAGGGCTATTGCTTTTCATCAAGGGTAGAAATCGCCATAAATATATGAGTATGCCGATTTGAATAAAACAAAGTGCCATCAAATCAATTTTGAACTCAATTATTCTAATATAAATATTTTAATTGACAATCTTATATTGTTAGAACCATAAAACCATGATCGTTAATCATATTTGATGTCAAAAGCATGAATACGTGTAAAGTGTGACATAGAGTGTGTTAGATTCATGTTAAATTATTATTGCATACTATATTATGGAATATGAAAAAATTCAAAGTACATGCATGCCACGCCTTTCGATGGCAACCAAGCGATAATTTGTTTTTCATTTTAACCTTCACAAAAAAAAATCAAACAATATTTCTTTCTGGAACCATCATAATTATTTAAACGTGTGCACTAAGTACTTGAAATTTGATCATTTTCCTTAACGTAAACTAGGATAACATTGAAAAACAACATGGATACACGAAACATGGAAAACTAGTAAGAGATGTTAATGTCCCCTAATTATGGTAATCAAGTTATCCCTACCTGTAGCTGTGGAAGTAGATGCTAAAGTACTAGTCGTTGGTGCGACTGTGCTCGTTGATTCAGTAGCTGTTGTTGTAGAAGCTTCTGTTGTTGTTCCTGCAGTGCTGGAACTGGTAGATTCTGTCGCTGCCGAACTGGTGGTAGAGATTGTTGTTTGTGTGGTTTGAGCAGTGCTTGTAGAATCTGTAGATGTTAACGGCGAAGTTGTGGAACTGCTTAGGCCTGTTGTAGTATCAGTCACAGTGCTTGTTGAAGCTGTGGTTGAAGGTTGGGTAGATGTAGAGGCCGTGGTAGTTGCTGCAGAAGATGTGGAATCTGATGCAGTCGAAGTTGAAACTGTCGAGGTGGTCGGGACAGCACTTGAAGTTGTTGATTCCGTACCAGCTGATGTTGAACTTGTACTTGTTGACTCTGCATTGAGAAATAAGGAAGGGCTATTGCTTTTCATCAAGGGTAGAAATCGCCATAAATATATGCATATGCCGATTCGAATAAAACAAAGTACCATCAAATCAATTTTGAACTCAATTATTCTAATATAAATAGTTTAATTGACAATCTTATAGTGTTAGACCATATAACCATTGATCGTTAATCAGTATTTGATGTCAAAAGCATGAATACGTGTAAAGTCTGACATAGAGTGTGTTAGATTCATGTTAAATTATTATTGCATATATATTATGGAATATGAAAAAATTCAAAGTACATGCATGCCACGCCTTTCGATGGCAACCAAGCGATAATTTGTTTTTCATTTTAACCTTCACAAAAAAAAACCAAACAATATTCTCTCTGGACCATCATAATTATTTAAACGTGTGCACTTAGTACTTGAAATTTGATCATTTTCCTTACGTTAACTAGGATAACATTGAAAAACAACATGGATA